>JAUMHG010000064.1:8296247-8341975 GCA_032359395.1 Enteromius anoplus
GTTATTTATTGCACCTTATGTTGTCCAGTGTTTGTCACAAGATGGCGCCAAACGGTAATCTTTGTTGGCGCGAAGGGATTTTAAACATAAGTAGTGCCGGCTATGTGTTATTAATTTGGAGCGGTTATTATTGGAAAAGAACGAACCTGCAAATGTCTCAACTGACCAATCAGAATCAAGCATTCCAGAGAGCCGTGTAATAATACCAAATAATTACTCTTGCAAGTTTCATTTCATATACTACAAAATTCACATCAAATCAATTTAAGGTATGATTGTTTGGACATTTACTGAGAAGGAAATGTAGAGATTAGGCCTCTTGGAACTTTAATTGAATACCCCTGCAGAGGATGGGCAAAGAGCCATTAGCCCAACGTTTTTACCAGAATGTTAGACAGCTCTTGTGACTCCATTAAATTCATTCCGCTTTGATAAATCATTAACGGAGAAAACCATAAAAGACTGTCTGACTCCAGCCTGTCTCATAGTCTAGAGACAAGAGCGTCAACTGCTTCCTTCGTTCAGTGTATCGGTGCCTATGATGTGCCAGAGATGCCAGAGATCCAGAAAGCATCCATCCCCTTCATTACATCTGTTTTTGTTGATGTTAAAACAAAAAGAAGCCAGGTATACAATTACAGTCCAGTCGCTAAAATCCTGTACAATCCTGAAATCCTTTTCGTAGAATAAAACAGAAAACCTCAAATATAAATCACTTTCACAGAATAGACATTTTCTGACAGATGAAGGCAGGAACCCCAACTCAGCAATAGTCATGCTGTACAGAAAACAGCAACTTTAAGCTTAAAATCTGGGCAGCAGCACATTTCCGATCTGACAGGGCTGTTGTTATTGGTTTTTTTGCACTTTGCACCCCTCCGGAGACCCATTCTCGTTTTGGGAAAGATTAATGACGAGCCTCGTGGCAGAATTAATGCTGCTTGTTGCAAATGCCCACCGGCTGGAACCCCTCCGACATAATTCAAAGATTTCACAGTTTTTATAGGTGATGCAAAAAAACACTGCACGTATCTTCAAACAAGAAGGAAAAAGCTTTTGTTTCTCTCACTCGTACCTCCTCTTTGTCTGATGCACCAACACACACACACACACACACACACACACACACAGGCACTCACCAGATTTTGAGAACGTTGGCAGACGCCTCAGTTCTCAGGAGAACAGTGAGTGGGAGTGTTAGAGAGAAAGAGAGAGAGAGAGAGGGACAGATAGAAAGAGAGTGTTAGAAGAGGAGAGGAGAGAGGGATGGAACAGTTTACAAATGAAAGCAGCGATTATGTGAATACTCAATTTTGCTGCATTGAAAAGGTACGTTTGTAGTCATATTTCACTAAATCAGTTTATACATGTAAATTCTCAAGGCACGTTGAATTACATAGTGCATGTTTGACAGTTTAGCATCGTATGAACTTTCTTGTGAGCGGCTGTTATTAGATGCTAATTACTCAGCAGCGTGTTTGATTGCGTGCTAGCGGGGCATGTGCTTGCCGTTGTGGTTAAATAAACTCCTTTTGAAATGTTCTCTCTCGCGCGCGCGCATGCATCTCAACACCCCCCACCCACACTGTGCCGTGGAACGAAAGAGCGTGCTAATTGCATGCTTCGACATGCTTGTCTTTCTGTCATTCTATCTCTTTCGTTTTCCCTCCTCTGTTTGTATCTCTTTCCCTCTCAGCGGTCCAGCCTCTGTTTGCCGAGGAGTGCCAGGGGAGCAGATTGCATGTGACTAAAGCCTGGAATCTGTGAAAAAGGGGCTAGAAATAAATAAATAAATAAAGGGCGTTTAATTAAGAAATGTGTTCGGCGTGAGGCCGACAGGGAACGTGCGGCATGTTTAGCATGCAGGGAAAGAATATAAAGACCGCAAATGCTGAGGCATGTCTGAGCGCCTCCTAGCTCGGAAACAAAGTGGGAGGAACACCCCTCCTTCTCTTTCTCCCTCCATCTCGCCCTCCCTCTGTCTCCTTCCTCTTGTTATCATAGTGAACGAGGATTGGAGGGGTGGAGAGCAGAAATCTGTGCATGCACGCGCGCGTGTGTGTCCGGTTGTCAGGGCTCGTTTGTACTTCAGCTGTCAGTCAGAGCCTCATGGCGCTGCCGCGGACATCCGATACAACAGTCTGGTCTACACACGGAGGTTAGTGATGAGCTTGGAGACAAAGAGAGGATGAATGTGAAACGCTGGAGCTCAGTTGTATTACAACCATGAATTATACAGGATACGTGGACACGGTGAAGGTGTTGGATGGATGGATGGATAGATAGATAAATGGATGGATGGATGGCAGTAAAACAGGAGTGGTGGAGCTGACAGCACTCTTTTAGTGATGAAGAGGAAGATTTCTAGTGCAGCAACATGAGGCTGAGATCATGTATTTCACGCTCAGGCTTTTTCTAGCCTTTGTCCAAGCGTGGCTTCAGTCTCTGATTAGGAAGCGTTTATGTGTGCAGAAAAATTATTATGGCTTATGTTTTCAGCATCCTAGAGAAAAATCAGCAAGGGCTGATCATTGTTTAATAATGTCTATTTTTCTCAGTATACAGTTGGATTCAAAAGTCCACATTGAAAATATGGGATTTTAGCCCAAATTGTAAACATTGTATGAAAGGTGGAATAATATGGAATGCATAAGATTTGGGTTGCACTTTATTTTAAGGTGCCCTTGTTATAGTGTAATTATTCATTTAAGAACTGAGTAACGTGCACTTGCTACAGGGTTAGTTCATGTAATGTAATTACTATATTAATATGTATTTGTTATTACTATAATAAGTGGATGTAATGTGTAACAATAATGCTGAAAAATAGATTCGTACTATTAAAAAATGTTTGCTATTTAAAAGGTTGAATTATTATAGAGTTACAGAGCCGCACATAACATAGAAATCGGTTTGTTAAATAATTTGTTTCCTCATTTCCCTCCCTCCCCTTTTAACAATCGACCACATGCTCGCATTCAGATCTTGGATGGATAGAAGCACTGATTTAATTACAGTATGGGCATAAAAGGAAGTCAAAATCATTGCCACAATGTAATAATTGGAACACTTGATTGGCAAATTATTAAAGCAAAAACAAAAAGTGAATTGAATTTTTGATTTTGAGTCACATTACTACATACACAATATAAATTGTAAAGAAAATGTATTGAAATTAGAAATGCATTGAAAAGGTAAAACTGTATTATTTTTTATGAATGGTTTCAGAGTTTTGGGGCATCTTTTGTAGCTGTCAGGTGTATTTAAACACATTTAGCTGATAGTTAGTATTCAGTTTACATCCTCTATGTCTCTATCTGCCCTCTATACATTCTCAACGGGCTAGTTTATGTGCCCTTGTGGTCTTCGGAAGAGAGTTTTTTGGTGGATTAGACAAGCTCTGTAGAGTCTGATGTGTTTTCCAGTCTCCTCCTCCTCCTCTCGCTCCCCTCCTTGCTTCCTTTTGTCTCATTTTGGCTTTCTCACTCTCTGGTTTGTCTATCTTTTTCTCCCTCCCTGTGGATGGAGCCTAATATTAGGTATCAGCATACAATAAAGATGAAGATGATGAAATATAGATGTCAAGGGGCAGAAGGTGCTACTAGAGTAAGGGTTGGAATATCAGGTGAATTGTGGGCAAATTTTTGCTAGTGGCTGAAATTGGTAGGATGGCAGTGCTTTAATAGACTTCTTGGGCTTGTAACCATACGCTACTGGTAAGATTTGTATTATAAAGTCATAAAGTCTCTAATGCTCACCAAGGATGCGTTTGATCAAAAATCAGTAATATTGAAAAATATTGTAACAGTTTAAAATGACTGTCTCTGTTGTTGTGTATTTTTTTAAATGTAATGCGTTCCTGTGATGCCATTGTTCTTCAGTGTCACATGATTCTTCAGAAATCATTCTATTACAGTGAATTAATTTGTTTGTGTATGTGATAAATAGACAGTTAAAAACAACAACATTCATAGACGCTTTTATTATCATTTTTTAATTAATTAAATGCATCTTTGCTAAATAAAAGAACTGATCCTTAACTTTTCTAAACTGTTCTGTATGTTTTGAATGATTTTATCAGGAAAGGTACTGCTGACAATCTGAATGGCAGTAGATGAGACTGATAAAGCTGTTGTTTAAAAGAAAGTCAATTCAAAGGACAGCTACCTTGACTTCAGTCCTTGTGTGAAAGTGCTGACAGTGGAGGAGGGGGGAGAGGGGGTGGCTTCTGACACGGAGTGGGTATCAGTTTCTCATCATCATCAGAAAGCAGAGAGACCCGGAGGGATGCTGGCGCTGATGAGAGCGTTTCATCCTCATGCTGTTTGGCATTCAGTAGGGGTTAGTGTACTGGTCAACAGGGATTTAGGACTAATCTGCCAGTGAACCAGACCCGCTGTGCACAAGTACACACTCAAATTACTGCAGAACTAATCACCCCTAAAAATCGGTAACCTTTAACGAAGGATGAAGAGTTTTTGGCTGTCACATAGCCTTTAAAACAGACATAACCAACCTTTTCTCACATAGCCAGACCTCTGACTTGAGACAATTTGTCTGCTCCCATTTTAGCTTATTCTGACTGAGATCCGCATGTTTAGACAGGATGATACTGGCATGCTAAATGACCAACCACCAAAATGACTTCCGAGTGGTTTATTTAAAAAATGAACTATATAATAATAAACTAGTGTGGAAATGCAAATAATTAAATTGTGTAGCATTGTCGTAGGCTGCAATTATGATCACTGTTGTATATTGTAATATCTCTATCTACTCTTTAAAAGTTTGGATTCAGTGAGATGCATTTATTAACCAAGGATGTGTGGAATTGATCAGATTTACCATTTATTGTGCAAGACAGTTTCTATTTCGAGTAAATGCTATTCTTTGGACTATTCATTCAAATCCTGAGGAAATGCATCAGTTTCCTCAAAAATATGAAGCAGCACATCTGTTTTCCACGTTGATTTCCGTGACTGTCCGGAGCCCCGTTAAAGTAGAAAAGGAGTAATATTTCATATGAATGCAGCATTGGTGTGCTTTTTAAAAAAATCTTACCCACCAGACTTTTGGACTGTAGTAGTGTAGGGGTGAACTGATGACAGTTTTAGAGTACTTAGTTGTTATGGAATGACCGTGTTTGTAGGGGCTGTACGGAGGAGTACGAGATGAAGATGATGGAGCAGAAGGGAGAAGCGGAGCCGGTGGCTGCAGGGTATCGCGGTGGGCAGCGAACGCCAGTATGGCGCTGGGACAGCCCACCTGGTACACACAGCTCTGCTCAACGCTGGACCCCCAGCGGACCCCCACCGGTCCCCAGCCGTACACACAAAGCCCTGGTCCCCGTTCCATACAGAGAGCCCCAACACATCTCTTCTAAAAGGTGAGAGATTTCAGCATAAAGTTAAAATCTCAAGGAAACCAACTATTGGCCAAATCAGTTGGCTTTGATTCTTTCTCACTAGCTATTTCCGTCTCCTCCCACAGGCCTGTCAGTTACCCAGAGAACCATTACAGTGTGTCTCCTCTAGCCGGGGACAGAGGGATACCGTACAGAAACCCTTCAGCTAGTTTCTCCAGTCCAGGCTCTGGGTTCACCTCCAGCGCACTGGGGGTGCCGGGACTCAGCGGACACTTTGTCCAATATAAACCCACTCGAGACGGGTCAGTAGTTTTGTGTTTTTTTTTGTAAGCATAAGTACAACACTTTCATCTGATTTGTCAGTTGTTTTAGTTCAGAATATGAGAATTCTAAACACTAAAATTGATAAATGAGCCATTCATTGGCAACTACTGCTGATATCTTCAAGCATTTTAATAATATAGAGATATACACTCAAATTCTTGCCAGTCAAGGTGTTGATTCTGAAGGGTTTTGAGGTAATGACCAGATAATTGTACATTATCACCGCTACTAATGGAATAAATAAATGGATGTTTACTTGATATTATATTATCTAAGAAGAAAGTAGTGTTGAATTTAGTGCGGTGTGATTCACAGTATAAAAACACAAGATCAGAGCATGAATGGAGTTTAAAAAATGGTAAGTATAGAGATGCATTTTTTTTAAATGTTGAACTACTTTTAACTTAAAAGTATAGTGCTGTGTCATGTGCGAGACGCTGCAAAACACTAGCACAGTTGGTCAATCACGTCTGGCACATGTAGAAAAACAATGGAAAAGCAGCAGTGGAATGCAAAAAGATGTTTTTAAAAAATCTGACTTAAATGAATTGAACTTCCCAACACTGTTTGCTATCAGAGACATTATTGAAAAACCTGTATTGCTTTCATACTGTGTGAATATTCAATATCTTTCCTGTAACTGTTGGGAAGTGATACAGCAGAAGCAATAAACGATCGCGCGGATAGAAATGAACATCTTCAGGCGCTGTTTGCCGTCATCGGTGGGGGGGGTGTGATGGTAAATGAAAGACTGCGGTTGAGGCATGTGTCAGCTAGACCTAGAATGCTGCTGATTCACAAGCCTATTGTGTGCTCGTATGTGATTGTATACGCGTGTGGTGCAGAGGTCACGGCATGTACAGACTTCCATACTGCGCTGATGGTTAGCTGCCCTGTTCAACCAGAGGAACTTGAATGTTTGGGGATTTGTGTTTTTAAGTTAACATACACTGAATGGTTCACAATAAGGCTCAACAAGAAAATAATGGAGCTAAACAAAAATCATGTTGACGACTTATCCTAGTCACATGCATTTATATTTAATGTAATTTTTCAAAAGTAGGTCATTGATTAGCATATCCTGGTTGTTCTGCATCTAAATTAGGGCTTGTCCCCTCCAAACACTATCCCCATGACAAACACCTTAAATATTTATAGAGCTCACAAAAGAGCTTTATTAGCGAGATAATAGATTCTGAACCATATTTTATAATCTAAATGGACCCGGTTTACTTTGTTCACACGCATTACTTGCCATATGGTGAGCATTTAATCTGTGCAAGAGAAGTTAATAAATGTCACACTTCATTTTTAGGTGTCCTTGTACTGAGTAATATTAATTAACTAAAGGTAATGATGCATAATTTATTGTTATTATAATAGTTAGTACGTGTAACTTGTTACAAGGACACCTTAAAATACAGTGTTACCGAAATAAATTTTAAAAGTCTTTGTAATATTTAGTCAACACCTGAAAATGCGCTTCCCTTCTGGACGTTTAATGGCCTTCAGCTTTCTGTGAGCTAGAGAAAGGCAGTTGCTTATAGCTCACACTGTGTTTAACAGTTACCCGAATGCGTTTACAGTTTAAAGTGCATTAGGGTGTTATAAAGAGTTGTTGGGGTACTGTGAGTCTGTTAACATTTCACACTGACTCTGTTTATGGTGATTCGGTGAGATCTGCTAATGAGTGCTATTATTAGTCCCGTCAGATTCAGACATCACCGCTCAAACCCACAAGGGTGACAAGTGACAGAACACTTGGGTTTCAACAGACTTCGGATTCAATGTGGCATGTGTATGGTGCAGATTTTGCTGCTGGGTGTCAAAAATGACCCTGTTTGGTTTCTTAATACTCATGATGTGTTGGATTCATTGGTGCATGCACCAAATAAAATCACCTAACGGTACAAAAGATCTGTCTGTAATTTGGTTTCGGTGGGACGTTAAAGGCTTTATCTGCCTCTAGGGCAACTTTCCATTTTGGGTTTCCCTTCAACTATCTGTGATACACAAATCTTTTCCACGATCCAATATATTCTGATGACTTAAATCCCATCCCTTGTTATCTGTGAACAGTATTTCATATGGACTTTAAAACTGTTCTGAGCATTTTCCACTGTTTTGCTAACTCTAACCACATGTTGTTCATCCAGATCCTTGCTCTCTACTAAAATGCTAGCCGGCTTGATCCAAGTAGTCAGGATTTAGCTGGTTAACACAGGTTTAATGAGAATATATTTAATATCATGTGAATATTTGTTGTGTTTGTGTAGGTTTGGGTCAGTCCAGCGGGCTCTCCAGCCATTTGATCCACACGTTACAGTCGACGTCTCGAGTGGAGAATCATCATCTGGTTTCACTAGCCAAGAGAGCACGATGGAGCGCAACAAGTCAGGTAAACAAACATACATAATTCAAAAGACAGTACTTAAACAAAAACTGCTGTAAATGTGTTTTGTGTATCGTCCCATCACTGACTGCCCTCTGCTGGATACACTGTAAATATAGGCTTCTTTACAAAAACCATGATGATTAAAGTCATTTTATTTATTAAAATTAAACAAAATTTGAATATTAGATGGAAAAATAGATACAAACTAACTGAAATAAATCTGATTTTAAGCTGAAGTAAAAAAAATTAATCCTGAACAGCGGAGACACTGCAGGAAAAAACATGCATCTGTCCAGTTTGAGATTTTGAGCTTTTTGTTTTTTCAGACTAATCAAAAGAAAACATCCAAAAGACACCGTTAAGTGCTTGTTTTATAGCACTTTGTGTTTGTATCAATAGATTTTAACTGCGGTACATATATACATACACAGACACATACATATATATAGATATATATATATATATATATATATATATATATCCTCATGGTTTTTACTGCCGGATTTGTTTCTTGATTATATACAACATTTTAATTCCCCCATAATTTTGAAGATATAGCGTTTTCTGTCCGTTCTAAGCATTTTCTGAATTATGGGGTGACACAAATGTGATACCCAAAATTCCCTTTAACTTTAATATGTAAAAAATTAAACAAGAATTTTGAAACTGACATCATCCAGTGTTTAGGTTTTTGCATTAGAATTGAATGCAAATTAGTGCATATTTCTCTAAATAATGATTTGCAAACCTAAACCTAACATTTTAAAAAAGGCGATAACTATTATTTATTATTTTACCCTATTTATCTGCAGTGTCTCGCCATAAAATGAAATAAAAATAAATGAATGCAAAATGAAAACTATTTTTAAAAATACTAATAAAATTGACCAAAGCGAAAAAATACTGAAACTTAAACTAAAATTAAAATGAAATCTAAAAATAAAAGCTAATAAATACTAGAATAGTATATAAATAAATACTACTAATCTTAATGTGACATTTTTGACTTTTCATTCTCTAAAAACTTATTTGAAACCTTAAAAGCAGACACTTTACTTGCTTGCTTTCTGTGGACAAAATCACTTTTGTGAATTTATTTTGATGCAAACATCTTGACGTCTTTGCACCCATGTACACAGTTTTAGAGCTCATCTCCTTTTGTGTTGGACAGAGCCCATGTGGCATGTTCCTGCTTCATCGCGAGGTGTCTCAGTGGGCTCAGCTCAGAGAAGACAGGCTCGACAGGACGTTGCGGGGAAGGACTCTCCAAACCGCCACTCTAAGGTAAGAAGTCATCCCCGTCATCAGGAAGTTTTCATTTGACCCTTGTGCACTGATCACTCTTCCTCCTGCTCTCTCTCAGGGTGAGGCCCACTATTCCAGTCACTCCAGCAGCAACACGCTCTCCAGCAATGCTTCCAGCAGTCACAGTGACGAGCGCTGGTTCGACAGCGTGGGAGGTGGGGTTTCCGGTGCCCTGAGTGACCCTTCAGACCCCGACCCTGACATTATGGGCAAGGGAGGCTCCAGTGACAGTGGCATCGATGCATCTCTCTACACGCCAAGTCCCAACACTAAAGGAGCCAAACCTAGCCGCAGTCTTGCAGGAACCCCCCATAAACCTTTGCACGGCTCTGCAACCTACAGCGGCTTACAGGAGCTGTCTGGAGCCGGAGGGAGGGCGGCAGGAGACGGTCGTCGCAGGGAGTCTTCACCCGTCATTGCATCTGCAAATCAAACCAAGAACTATCGCACCCGCACATTCCCCCCTCCTGGATCAGCCAACGTCGACAACTTCAAACCAAGGTATAGGATTTATTCTGGGGTTAGGAGGAATTTATTTAATTTAGTTTTATTTCAAAAATGAACACTGAAAACTAACTGAAATAAATGAGCAATATAACACGAGTAACCGTGCGACATGACTGTATATCCATATTGATATTGATATTGCATTTACAAATGTTTAAAACTGTATGACATGTCATGTGGAAGCGCTATAGAGAAATGAATACTTGAAAGCAGATTTTGAAATAGATGTTATCTTTATTAACAAACGGCATGTTTTTTGTCCAAACAACTCTTAAAACTACATTCTGTGGCACAAAATAGTACTATTTATAACATGATAGTGGATTTGGGCATCCGCCATGCCACTTGTTGTGAGAAATTCAGCAAGCGGAGTGAGACAAATGGTGAAATGGTTGGAGTTCTGTTATCACTAGAATATTGCACGGCTAGAAGAGGCACTCAGCCAATCAGATTTGAGGAACAGAAAGACGTGTGATGTAAAATGAACTTTTGAATGCTAGTGTACTTTGATAGACATATTGGAGCACAACACACAGATGGGATAATTTAGGTGAGACTGATTGTCCTCAACTTCCAATATATGAATTGTGTGTATTTTTGTTTCTGGGATTTAGGGCCTGCTATACGCCTCAAGGGTACAAGACCACTGGTGTGGCCGATAAACCCCGGCCTTTCAGATCTTCAACAGTCACACCCACATCAGGCTCTGCCCAGCTGTCAAGCTCCGCCCCCAAGTCCTTTAGTAAAACCAAGAGTACATGGCAACAGGAGGAGAACAGCACAGCAGCTAGCACCACCTCCACTGACGGCAGTAGCAACAAGTATGTATATTTCATGTTTACGAGAAGGCTGATGGGTTACGAAATAGATGATAGACTAGAATCATGTGTGTGCTCTCAGGCAGGTGGATATGAACAGTAAGAACGTGTTCGGACAGCCTCGGTTACGCGCCTCTCTGAGGGACCTGCGCTCACCACGCAGATCTCACAAGAGCACCATTGAGGACGACTTGAAAAAGCTCATCATCATGGACAACCCTACAGAGTCCCCATCTCGGGATGGGGTAAACAAACGCTAGAAAGAGCCTCTGCTTGAATACAAGAAAGTCAGTCGAACTCATTTGTTCACGTGTGTTTGTGCTTCTCTACAGTCTCCTCATCGGACCCTGCAACGTACTTTCTCAGATGAGAGTCTGTGCAGTGGACGGAGAGATTCTAGTTATGCAAGCACCCCTCTTTTTGAAGGACAAGTGCCGCCCAGTGACCTTCTCTTCACCTGCACGCTGCCTACTCGACGCCACGGACACAACAACAGTCACGGATCCCTCATGCCTAATAAGAAAGGTAGTTGTCATATTCAGTTGGTATGTTTTTAATCTTTCGCTGATAATAGCTTTGTGGTAAACTGTCAATTTTTTTTTTGTTCTAGTACCATTGTCTGCATCAGATTTATCTCTGACTGAGGTGAGGGATAAGGTTCCACCTCTCAGAAGACTGGACCCTGGACTCATGCCCCTTCCTGACACTGCCTGTGGTCTAGAGTGGTCCAGCCTCGTCAATGCAGCCAAAGCATATGAAGGTATGTTTGTCTGACATGTTTTGTGTTAATCATAATTATTGAATAAAAAGATTAATACCTTTTTTTCTCCATTATCATGACTTATGTCAAAAATAGGACTTTTTATTTAATCATTTTTAATAAATTCTTTATTAAACATATTTTAATTGTTTGCAAGTATATAACTTTTTTAATGAAGTATGCTCGCTCAGGAATTAGTTTTGTAAGATTTTAGATATTTTTGATCATATGTTAATAAAAAAAAACATTACTGTATTTGTTTGGATTTATTTAGTGTTTGTAAGTCTTTCGTTGTTCCAATTATATTTTATAATTGAATATATACTAAATAATTAATATATTAAATAATTAACTACTACTACTATGGCTTCCAAAATGGCTGAATAGCTATATTAGATTTTTGTACTTAAATATTATCAGTATGAAAATGTACTAATCAGAATTTCAGTTGGGGGGAATTTCTTTTGGCTTCTCTCCTGAGAATAAAAAAATATTACTAATGCACGTTTCTTCAAAGCAATAAAATCTTTGCAAAAAGTGCACAATGTTTAAATCAATGTTAATAAATGTTTATAATTAATTAAGTTCCTTAAAAAAAAAAAACACCATAAAGTCTTTTTTAAAAAGTTGAACTGACATTAATTTTTAAAGACTTTCTAAACATGCAGCTCTCTTGTGCGAGAAGCGAATGAAACAATGATAAAATGCAATTAATTTGCGTTCTGTGTGACTGTGTGTGGTTCCAGTTTTGATGTAAACAGTGGCGCATCTAGTAGGTTTAGCTGGATAAGATAACAATGACATTAAATCCAACATCGTCTTTAAATCTTGTGTGCCACTGAAACTCAGATGCAACATTTTTGCATTCGAATGTGGATTTTCACTTGAATTAAAATCAAAGTGATTAAATTTCTGTTTTATTACAGTGCAAAGAGCTGTTTCTTTATTTTCATTGTCTGAGTCTCACGCGAGTGCCAATGAGTTGAGACCCGTCATCAGCCCGGTGCAATTCCACACGCCACAGACTCCCCGAACCACTCCTACTTTCAGCAGGTATTTTTAGCAGACAAACATACACCTGTGCTGTACACATATATATACTTGCTCTTCAGTGTAGGGTTTAACAGTACTGTCACACCAAGGGCACAATGTTGGCTCTCTAAGTTTGATTAACCTCAAATCCTCATGGATTAAGTATTTAAATGAATTTATATGCAAGGATACTGGTATTAACTTGTTGTTCATTTGTGTGTGTTGCAGTGAAGAGGTTCCCAATGACCTGTCTGGGCGTCTATATCATCTGGAAGTCATGCTGAAACAGCTGAACACTGATCTGGAAAAAGTAAGTTGCATAGAAGCAAGGTTATAATAATTTTGGATTTTTCACTAACTGAATTTGAAAACAAAAAGTCAAAACTAAATAAAAACTAAAACTAGTTTTAATTAGTTTTTAGAGGCAGATTTGCTAGTTTTTATTAGTTTTTATATTTTGAAATTGCTTAGTTTTAGTTTAGTTTTTATTAGTTACAGTCTTAGTTTTCGTTTTATTTTATTTTTTAAATCTTTTGTAAATTAGGACATTTGTCAGATGCATGAATCAAAATCACCAGAATAAGTATTGTATAAAAAAACTCTAATATAACTGTTTTCACTGATATATTTTATGGTTTCTGTTTTCAGATATACGGAATGAATATAAAATAGTGACTGAAATGCACCCCATTATCAGGCCTTCTAAACTAGCTCTATTTTACAACATGTCAATCTGGATTAAAATCCTGATTCATAATCATGCCGTTGTCTGATGAAGTCAAATACACATAAAATATAAACAATGGCTATGCTGTGATTTGGGCTATATTTGCATGTAAAAGCCAGTTAGAAGCAACATATTATCTATTTTAACCAAAAGCTCTGCTCCTCTCTTCCGCTGCTCGCTGAACAGAACAGACGCAGAGAGGTGTGTGCGTGCTTGGTTTATGATTCCTTTACAAATGAACACAACTTTTACAAAAGCAAAGTTAAAGGAATAGTTCAACCAAAAATTGACTCGCCCTCAAGTAGTTACACATCTATATGAATTTCTTTGTTCTGCAGAACACAAAAGGTCAGTATTTTTTTCCTACTGTGGAAGTCAATGGTGACCAAAACAGCCTGGTTACAAACCTTCTATAAACTACCTACGCCATGGTCACATGACTTCAAAGTCACCGCCCATTGAGCTTTTCCCGGCCAATAAAATGCACAATTCTCGCTAAAACGTCAAAAAGGACGAAAATAGAAGTCCTGTTACTGCTGAATAACTTGGGCACTTTAGTGACATCCTCATAATTCTGTTTCTCTCTCTTCCTGTCCCATCCTCTCAGGAGAAACAGGACAAGGCAGCGTTGTTAGCAGAGATGGCTAATCTGAGGCAGAACAACCAGCGTCTGCAAGAGGAATCTCACTCAGCCAGCGAACAGCTCCGCAAGTTCAGCAAACTCTTATCCTCTACCATGCCCGAGAGGAAATGACTGTTCCCTTTCATTCGAGAGAAGACAAGATTTGCCTAATATGGCACGTTCAGTGCCAACAGCTAATTTACTTCACATGGTGTCTCTTATTGTCCAGTACATCCACTGTCCCGCTCGCACCCTCATCCCGGCAAGTCTGCCGGCTCGTCCTCACCACTCTCCAAACTGTGAGCTTTCCGAAAGTGTGCCGGAAAGGAAACCGAAAGAGTTTACGCAGGTCTGCCCGATGACTTGAGACTTTAAAGCTTTAACCTAAAGCCGGTACAGAAGTACAAATGTCTATTTTTAAGCAAACACACACACACACACGATTGATTCCTACCTTGAAACGAGCGAGCTCCTCACCTGATCGAACTACTTCGGAGCTATTTTTCTCATTGTAGATTTATTTTTGTACTCGACGAGTCGACACTAAGCTTGAGCCAGTAAAAACTGAGAGACACTAAACATCAGAGAGGCCTATTTACTGCACAGTCAGCTCAACAGCCAAAAAAAGCCACAGAAAAAAAAATCGACAACTGAGCCACGTGAGAGATCCTACCTTTCCCAAAACGTCGAGAGAAATCACGGTACTGTAATTGTGAGGAAAAAGAAACGACTCGCAGATAACAGGTACATTGTGTTCATATTTATAATTCAAACCATCCTCATCTCAGCTGATTTATCATCCAACAGACTTCCTTTAGTGACTCTGCAATAATGGCTCTGTAGGTCTTCACTCCTCCAGAGGCGGAGAACCAAATGACGTGAGCAGTGATAGCAACCACTACTACTTAAACTGTCTTTGATCGTTTCCTCAGTCTTTAAGTGACAGGAAATGCCACTCGCTCTCGTACGTATGGTCTTGGCATAGCACTGTGTGTAAACTTGGGCTGTTCTGTCAGATTTCGACACTGTATATGTATATGCAAAGCCGACACTAAGAAACCCTAGTCAGCTGTGTTCCATACAGACTCTATTTTTCTATTTGTATTTAGTTCAGGTTTATCAGGTGAAACGACTGTTGGCAATAGATAGCTGTTTTAGACAGACCATCGTGTTTACATACTAAGACTGGATCGAATATGGTTTATCATGTACCCCATGTTACTCTGTACATGTCTGCCTTAAAGTGGTCAGCGGTGACCGGTGATGCGTTGTAATTTACGACTCATATCAGCTCTCTCCATCCCTTTAACCTGATGCGACTGGAAAAAAAGAAGATCTCCTCCTCTCTCAGGACCCGTAAGCTGCCCTCTCGATGACCTGATCGATTCGTGTCGGACCTATTTATTCACGTCAAAACAAAAGCACTGCAGCAGTCGGTTGACTTTATAACCTATTAGTGGTCATAGCTAATATAAGTGAAAATATACCGTGTCTGCTCCGCTCAGACACACAAAAACAACTATATACACGCTTATGGCAGTAAATAGCATTGTGAAACGCTAAAGTTTTTGTTTATTTATGGGGTGAGAGATACAGATAAGACCTGACATCATTCATTGCAGCTGTTTAGTAGTGTGATTGTACAGACAGTGATTTTATACAAAAGCTTTGAACTGCTGATATCTTAACATTACGTGTTCTCCCCGCTATAAAAGGACGAGGAAAAAGGAACAGTCCAACCAAAAATAAACAATTGTTTCATTTACTCACTCCCCCTCGTGTTGTTCCAAACCTGTATGACTGACTTTCTTTTAAAAGAGTTTTGGTTTAGGTTCCGCGGAAGAGAGCAAGTCATACGGGTTCGGAACAACTCGGAAATGAGTTTTTGGGTGGACTGTACCTTTAAAAAAAAAATTTAATTAGTCTGTATACATGCTAGCTTTTATTTATACATCATCATAATGATTATCATAATGATAAGCTCATTTGCCCCACTGTTTTAGATCAGAGTCTCATGTCATTGCTGTGACCCACTGTGTGTTTTTTCAGTGGGAGGTTTTTCAGACTCACTCAGTTCTGGGTTTCTGGGTGTCATATCTACACCATGGATCGTCTTATGATTTCTGCTGGGTGGAGGTGTTTTTATTAAGTTCTTTTTTAAATTTTTTTAAAGGTAATATACTTGTGAGAACATCTATGTGCATCTGCGTTGCACATTCTTAAATCATGGCAAATTATATAGTCCAGCTGTAATATTTGAAGGTTTATTTTTATGTGTAATATTTTGAATATTTATTTTGATTCTTTTCTTGTTCTTTTTTTAAGTCAAATTCAAGGTGAAAAATACAAGATTCTGTAACATTACTGGAGGGTACCGAGTTGATGTATTTTTTAGTTTGTCCTTTATATTTTGTTTGATTCCTGATCTTTTGTACAAAGCTGATTTTACGCATTCGTTTCTTTTCTTTTGTTTTTTAAGAAACTTTATTGTAATTCAAACATCTTTTTGTCTCGGTTTCCATTAGCCTCATGCATGAAACAGTGGCTCTAACGCCTCGATTAACTATCGATAACTGATCAATCTTTCAGTTTCTTTTGGGGGTGTTGTATCAATGCGTGTACATTTAATATGTGTAAATTATGTTTTCATTATTTTATAAAAAAAAAATATATTAAAATATTTCATAATGATAACTTTCTTGACCATTATTTTATTTGTCTTATATTTTATGTTACAAGATGTAAAAATGATGGCTTGTTAGTAATTTTTCGTAGTAAAATTTATTGAAACAAAGCTAGCAAAAAAATTTTCTATAAAAATTAAAAATCTGTTATTCTCAAGTTGTTCCAAACCTGTTTGCGTTTCTCTCTTGTGATGAGCACAAAAGATGATATTTTGAAGAATGCGGGTAACCAAACAGTTCCTGGTCCACATTGACTCTCGTAGTATTTATTTTTTGACCGTGCTAGAAATTCAGTGTGGACCAGCAACTGATTGATCGCATAAATTATGACAGGACTGTCACTTTTTGGTGAAATATTCCTTTGAAAACTAAACCTGTGTGCCCTGTTTAATTCTTGCACTGCTGCAGAATACATTTCATGTCTCGAAAACCAAACGAATATGGACATAAACACATGGTGGTGTTTGGTGTCTGTAACGTTACTGTCTGTGCAAAAATCTTTATTGAGAACTTATTGTCTCACTGATGGAAAAGTGTTTTGGTGTTCTTAACTGGTGAAACTGTCAGGTATTACCCAAAATTTCATTTAACATAAATGTAAAGTCATAACTGAAATGAGTTTGATCTTTGTGGAGTTAAGCGTACACTTGACATAAAGGGACGTGCCTCCCGCTGGAACAAAGGACTGTCGGGCTGACTGCTAGTACTGGCTCTATCGCAATATGGCAAGCCGTTTTAACATTTAATCTATTAATCCGGTATCTATTCCCATGTTACTAGTACTTATTTTTTTAGATACTGGTATCTTTTCCATTAAGTACTAGTGCTTATTCTTTAGGTGCTGGTGTCTTTTCTAAAGTTACCAGTACTTAATCATTAGATACTAGTACTTACTCCAATAGTGACTGGTACTTAATTATACTCTCCTTGTTAAGATAAAATAGTAGATTTTATTCAAAAAGTAGTTCTTATTTTTTAGTTACTAGTAACTTTTTAGACCAGAGATATTCTGAACTTAATAGATACTATTACTTTTTCAATTTGCATTTCAGCCTGGTATGCTAATCGTATGTTGAATATTAATGAACCAGAAGCATGGGCTATAGGAGAGAGATTAGACAGGAACTACCCGACCGTTAAAAGAGTACGTTCTACATAGTATGAATGGGGGTTGAATGAATGGATCTCTGACATACTACATCCGCCATATTGATGTTGTCACGCGTCGTCACAACGGCGCGACAATTTAAACTTTCAATAAGTCATCTGTTTATTTAGATTGTGTTAAACAAGTGTAATTTAATCACAATAAACTACATTTTGTTCCTGAGGTGCTTACACTTAAAATGAGCCGCGTCTCCACTCCATTTTTTTATATGACGCCTCCTCTCCCGGAGCCTCATGGGATAGGAAAGTGTCCATGGTATGCGTACCACAGAATTCGGCCGGAAGCAGTAGGTCATCCGGGTACTTCTCGCCTACTGAATTTCGGATACTATGAATTTGGATATACTACTCGCCTGGCACACTGTTTTTCGTGTACTATATAGTAGGGAAGTAAGTGATTTCAGACGCAGCAAAAGAGATGGATGTAATTTTTTTTAATACATAAAAAAATAGATAGACCTTTTACTGATGAAACATGAAGAAAATTAACAATGATTGTGACATTCTATGGGTTTATCTGTGCTCTTGACGCCATGTCCGGTATTTTTATAATAAAGTATTTTTCAAATCCAATGCCAATTGACAGCCTTCATAATAAAATGGTTTCTGCCTCATTCTGTTTATTGTAAATATAATAAACTGATGAAGTTATTTCAAACGTTTGACTGATGTTACGAAGGGAATTTGGAGTAAAAACATGTCAGTATACTTTTTCGTTGGACAACAGGTTTGTAATCTTTCCTTGTGTTTTCATTGTAAACAATTAGCAAGATGGGCTAACATATAAAGCCGGTTAGCCCTGTTTAATCAAATTTATTCAGCATATTAATGTGTTGTATTGCCTTGCCGACTCTGATTGGTCGGTTGAGAGGTACTTATGTTTATGTAATGATTTGTTTGAATTAAGATATCACCAAATGCATTCTCACTTGTTCTTTATGAGGTTGAGGATATCTCCAAATAAACAGGTACAGGTACTTATTTTGTTTTTGATATCACATTTTCATTTTGACTATTAATTATTATAATATTGACTAGTATTAAAATACTACTAGTAAGCATTCATTAGATACTAGTACTTATTTTTTAGATACTGGTGCCTATTCATTAGGTACCTATTTAATAGATACTAGTTGTTATTCATTTGGTACTAGTACTTATTTATTAGACACTAGTGTTTTTTGTAATTACTACTAGTGACATTTCTTATCTTACTAGTCAGATCTGCTTTTATACTTGTCTTATGTTATGACTAGTCCAAATGGCTACAGTAGAGTTCAATTAAAAAACTTACTAGTAAAATTTAAATCTTACTAGTAACATATCGAATAAATAATAGTGTCTAATAAATCTGTACTAGTATCTAATGAATAAGAAAAAGTGTCTATTTAATAAGTACTAGTATCTAAAAATATTTACTAGTACCTAATAAATAACTACTAGTACATAAAATTTAAGAACTAGTCAGAAGTGAACTACATACAGGTCAAAACTGAATATCTGATATCTGAAATATGACAGATCTAAATGGCAAAAAAAAATTCATTTGTTACTAGTAAGAATATAATAGCTACTAGTCACTATTGAAATAAGTACTAGTATCTAATGAATGAATATTAGTATCGAATGAATAAATACTAGTATCTCATAAGTAAATACTAGTATCTATTACATAAGTACTAGTACCTAATAAATAAGCACTAGTATCTAATAATTAAATACTAGTATCTAATGAAAAAGTACTAGTAACTTAACAAAAGACACTAGTATCTAAAAAATAAGTACTAGTAACATGAAAATAGATACTAGTGCAGTTTGTAAATTAAATGTTAAAACGGATTGCCATACTGGCTCCCTCTGCTGAGTAAAAAATGCAAAAACAATCGTTAGAAAATATATTTAGCAATATTTTAAATAAATAAATATTTTAACAACTTCAGACAACTTTTAAACCAATTTTCTCAGTATCTCAAGAAATCAATTTCAGATTCCAGATTTTCAAATAGCCAAATATTTTTGTAACCTTACAAACCATATCATTACAAAGTCTCAGTTACAAAAAAAATGACACTTATAACTGGTTCTGTGGTCCTGAGTCACATTTGTGCCTTTAAAAATGATAGGATATAGGATACTTAAATTATAAAGCCATTTTTCCTGGCAACAATTAAATTAAAACATTGTACAACGTCAATATAAGAACCAACTATGCATGTTTAAGTTTATCATAATTGAGTGTTTAAATCAAGGTAACAAAAGGAAAAGCAGTTTCTGTTCGTGGTATTTACTTGGTAACTGTTTCAAAGTATCACAGCCTCGAACCCACAGCAGATCACACCTCTCAACACAGCATCCGTTCAGAAATCATTTCTTGCTGGTTTACTGCTGGCAGGGGCAAAAGTTTTTTTGTGTACCCTGTTTAAGTCTTGCTCTGCTGCATAAAACATTTGTCTCGAAAACCAAATTAATATGGACGTAAGCACATTATGTTGGTGTTTCACATTTGTTCAATTGAGAAGACCTGGGAGCCTTCATATTCATAGGGGACTTAAATTATGAATCAATTTCTCCTGGCAACAATTAAATTAAAACTATGTCCAACGTCAATATAAAAACCAATGAAGCATATTTTATTTGATCATAGTTCAGTGTTTAAATCAAGATAACAAAGAAAAGGAAAAAAAATCCGTTCGTGGTAACTGTTTCAAAGTATCACACCTCTCAACACAGCATCCGTTCAGAGTTTATTTCTAGCTGATTTGCTGTGTCATCGGCCCGAAATGACACCTCTCGAAGTTTATTTACCACGTAAAAGGCCAGGTAGTGGTACACGTGTGTTTTTTGCTGTGACATCAGGGTTGCCAGGTTTTAACAACAAAATCCGCCTAATTGCTACTCAAAACTAGACCAAATTAGCACATTCCTATTTCGGGGTGGGTCCTCCGGTAAAATAAAATACAAAAATTCGTGTTCTGTGGTGTAAAATAAATGTTTTGTTTTGTCGTGTTGATAGATTTCCACTGCAGGGGCTAATGAGGTTATTTTTAGTAAGTTTGCCTAATTCCGCGGACTTGGCAACCCCGTCTGTCATCTTGATTTTTTTTTTTCAAGTAAATATAATAGTAACTTCTATATGAGCATATAAAAATAATAATATAATAAGAATAATTTTTAAAATAAACTTTACATCGCTCAACCTGTGTAAATACCATCATTATTTCCGACATGAACGCAGAAAGCGAACATTGAGCGTCTGTCCCTTTAAAATGACGTGCGACCTCACCAGACTGACATCACCATTGCGGAAGCGCAGTTAAAATAGGCTGCAGCAGACTGCACAGCCCCATTACAAGCCTGAATAAAAGAAGAAAGTACGAAGGGGGCTTTGTTGGTTCGTCACGCACACGTATTTTAAACATCTAGCGACTTCAGATGTGAGAGTAATGCTGCTGATGTAGGTGGTGACTGGCTTTCTAGGGCAGAGCGGCTGAAGTCCAGCTCAAGTGTTGACAGACTGAGAGTTCATTCAGTAATTTCATGATTAATAGACATAGCTTAGTGACTTCGGACGGAAGGGCCTTAACGCTGTGTACGGTGGTATCTAAATGTTATTTTAAACCTGGTAAAATCGCTTTATTAACGGGAAATGGGACGTTTTGAACAAGAAAAGTAATGTTTTAAAGTAAAAGACGACTCTGGTTCCTTTCTACGAGACTGTTCAAAAGGACCTGACACACCTCAGGCTGAGTATTCGTGTGGAAATCACTTTAGCAAACCATTTCCCCTTTATAAGACTGAAATGTCCTATAAATGAGTGTTTTACACTGCATCGGCGCGCGATAGCGAACAAGTGGACAAAGTTGGCCGTTTAATGTACTGACGTGTCCTTTGGCGCGCGGGCAGGGCCGAAGCTGGAGGGACACGCCTGTCGCCGTTTCTCCCAGCATCTTTAACCGGGAGTCAGCCGTCATCGCCGCGACAAAATGTCAAGAGCCGGCCGGAGATCCAAAGCGTTGCACGTTAATAACGGGAGCGCGCTGGCAGGATGCGATGCGCTGGGAGCGAAGCGCGCGCGCGTGCTGCTGCTGTGTCTCTGCGGCGCGCTGTCGCTGGCCATGATCCTTGCGCTGTATCTGTCTGCAGAGCCCAACAGCAACCTACAGCATCATGCTGCACATCTCATCCGGGACAGGGTGAGTTGACATTGAGCTGGAATGAGTTCGTGCATTTCCACCACATGTTACGACGAGTGGTGCAATTCTGCCTTACTTGGAGTTGCTAAAATGTAATATTTACCCATGAATTAAGTAACTTAATTTCATCCTCATTATTTACTTTCTTGCAAGGTTATTGACGTTAACTAAAGCTATTAGGGTAATCAAGGCAAGTTTATTTCTTAAACACATTTCATACACACTGGTATTTTAAAGCGCTTTACATGCATGCAGTTAAAATAATTATAACAGCACAGTTCTCATTCAGTAAATGCACAGCTGAACAGAGATGTTTTTGGCTCTGGGTTTATTTATGGTTACAGATCAGGCACTTATGATCTCTTCTCGAAGCTGGTTTAACTGCAGGTGGTATAAAAGCTAAAAACCAGAATCATTGTTTTGAGTGAAATTTAAATTGTTGATTTAAAAGAAGAAACTAACGAAGAAAAATTTGAACTGTTGCTTAGGAACTTATTAAAATAACACTGAAACAACTAACTAAAATTAAGTAAAATAAAATAATAATAAATTAAACCTAAAAAGTAATATTTAAGAAAAATAGTAATAAAATAAAAATGGGAAATGCATTAAAACTTAACAAAAGTGAATAACTTAATATTAAAAATGCTAAAATAAAAGTTAATTAGTATTAACATAAATTATACTAATATAACACTGCTTTCTTCTATGGAAGACGAAGGTAGATGGTAATCAGAATGTTTATGTTGCTGTTTTTAATAAAGTAAATAAAGCACAAACAGTCATGCTCCAATAAAAAAATAAAAATAAAAATAAAGAGAAACCCACCATAAAAAGGCATATTTGCATAATTTTTATATATTTTTTTTGTTTGTTTTTTTCATTATGTGGCCCTTCACAGCCCAATTTACTCCTACTGTAAAGTTTCTAGTAATCCTGAAGACTTTGATTAGCTGGCTCAGGTTTTTTAGCTAGGGTTAAAGCTAAATCCTGCACAAGGGGGCCGGTCAGGAGGAGGATTGGATATCCTTTTTAGACAAGATGAATATGATCATGTTGTAACAAAATTAGCTCAAATAAAGAATCAAATCAGAATTATTTAGGATTGTACAGGGAATTTGAACAGAATCACTGTTTTACGGCGGATCACTAAGTTGGTCTGCGATTCACTGAACGAGACGTATAACATCAACTCTGAGCTGGATATTAAAAACCAGATAATAGTGTAAACACTATTAATTAGCACAATAACAAGATTGGCAGTTTAAGCCATTAACATGTAAGCACAAAACACAAGATACTTCTCTTTTCAATTATAGATTTGGCTTTATTGGATTAACCTAAGACACATAAACTAAACTAACACATAAACACACACATTCACACATTTGTTGCAGGAAGAGAGAAAGTGAGGAAAGAGAATGAAAATCTGAAATCCTAATTTTGCAGCAATAGGTGCAACTGCATCGACTGGAACAACCATCAAAAGATTAATTCTCGCATTGAGTTCGTCAATGAGGTTAACATTTATATCAAGTTCACCAGTTCAGCCTGAATTTGGAGGTCTGTACTTGCGTTGCCTTTGTGCTACGGGACTCCTTCTGTGGTCCTCGCTGCAGGAAGGGGTTTCCTGAGGTTGCTGATTGGCTGGAAGTCGGTCGTCGTTGAAGTCTTGGGAGGCCGATGTTTGGGCAGTGGCTGAAGGAGAGCGAGTCGAGGTGCAGTCAGAGACCTGGAGACACGGCAGGCAAAACCTAACTTACACAAACTCTCACAGAAAGAAAAGAAAGTAAATGAATAAAGTAACGAGACTAGACAGGTTTTCTTCTCATCGTGGCTAGGCAGCAGCAGGCGGGCATGCTGGAGCCACTGGAGCGGCTCATGAAGCAAAACGTGATGAAGAGCATGACTAAAAGCTGAGGCTAAGACCATAATTTGAATAGTGTCTTGAGCTGTTAAACTCATCTTTGGACACATCCCAAAATCGTGTTTTAACCAATAGATATCATTCTAGCTTCGGGTGTGGCGAGATTTCTCCTCCCAAATCAGAAATCCAAAATGTTATCTTTATCAATCACATGGTCCCAATTTTCCCGCTCTTGCAGAATATCATTTTGGACATGACTTCTATAACATCAATATGATACATTCAACTAAGAATTGGAGGAAAGAAACCTTTCAAGCAAGAAGATTGAAGCAAAACTGTAACACTGATATTAAACTATAAACCATTCAATAGTTATTCAAAAAACATACACACATTGAGTGATTGACACATGATAGTTCAAGGTGTGGGTTACATATAATATGCAGTTATGCATATCAGTGATTTATGTCCTGTTTAGTGTATTTTAAGCCTGGATAGGCATGAGAAAGCAGTTTTGTGAAGACCAGAGGTTAAAGGTCTCATCAGGAATTTCAGTCTGGTCCTGAAAAGTTGGGGGATGGAGATCCATCCAACATAATCTTGAATTATTTTACCCATGTAATGATAATGATGTCCTGTGTCTTTGACCATTATCTTGGATATTTGCCCAATATTGACAATCTCCTTCCTGAGTTGGGATTCTCGGTACGTGTTCTTTTGTGTTAATGTTGCAAGCTGTCAATGTCTGTTGGATCTGCTTGCATCAGGCAGGCGACAATGTGCCCTGGGCCGATTTATGGCTTCCTGTTGTCTTGAGGCCTCTTTGTGGAATTCGGCTCATGTTTCAATGTTCCGATCAAGTCTTAAGTGGTTGATTCCCTCTGATACACCTCTTCTTCTCTGCAGAATGCCCATAAGCCAAATAAATACTCTGTAGTACAAATGAAGAAGTTTGCTGCACAGGTGGATGGGCATCGGCTCTGGGAAACTCACCTGCGGCCCCTGCTAATTGAACGAGTGCCCGGGACTGCAGGCAGCCAGACCATACGGCAGGTAACACTTAGCCTGAACAGCTATTCAATCACAGCGCAATTATCTTCCTTGCTGAAAATGTACTCACCTGGAGGCCATCCAAGATGTAGTTAAGTGTGTTTGACTACACCTGCTCACCAAAGGATCCTCTGCCGTCAGAATGAGTCCAAAACATGACAGTAATCAACACAACTTCAGTGAATTAATTAACATCAAGTGAAGTGAAAAGCTGTGTTTGTAATAAATACATTCATCAAGATGTTTTATTTATTTTTTTATTTCAATATATTGCTTTTTCCAGAGAAAATGTCATTTTGGTAATAATAAATAATAAGATACATGCACAAATCAAGCACTGTTTTACAGTTTTGAACAAATGTGTTGATCGATTTTGGTGTTGGAACAACAGCGGATGGACCTTTTCAGTGAAGAAAGCATTATTATGGATTCATATTTTGTCCAGAAGTGTTGATTTTTAAATGAAAAAGCTTTTCTTCAACATTTACATTTTTCGACGTCTCTCGGGGTGTTTTAGCAGATTTTCAATTTTGAGCGAACCATTCCTTTTAAGTATCTTCTTCTGATTAGCATGCAGTAAAGGTTACTAAAGTTCTCTCGCCTCTTTCAACTACAGCATATCTTGTCCCAGCTGGGTTCACTGTCAGCAGGATGGACGCTGGAGGAGAATTCTTTTGTTTCATCCACCCCGAATGGTAAAGTGACCTTCACCAATGTGCTAGCGGTTCTGGACCCCTCGGCTCCTCGCAGGCTGGTCCTGGCATGCCACCATGACTCCAAGATCTTACCGGCAGACCCTAAAAACCCCAAACGGGTGTTTGTTGGTGCCAGCGACTCAGCCATACCCTGTGCAATGATCTTGGAGCTGGCAACGGCTTTGGACGTGCAGCTTAAAGCCCTAAAACTGCAGGTAGATCACAATCATGAGGGAAAGGGTCTTCTAGATGTTTTCTGAGAATCCTATGAAGACATATTTAATAAGAACCAGCTGCATCACAGTGCAAGCCTTAAATGTGTGTACGTGTTTATGAGATGGTGTTGATGTCACAGTGTCAAAACACATGACCGACTACCTGCATCCTCTCTTTCTGCTCTTCTCTCCAGAAGTCTGCGGTGACATTGCAGTTGGTGTTTTTTGATGGAGAGGAAGCATTTGAAGAATGGACAGAAACAGACTCTCTCTACGGTTCTCGTCATCTGGCAGAACTTATGGCCCGTACTCCCCACCCTTCTGGATCCACCAAAACCACTCTTCTCCAGGCAGTGGTGAGGTTTTGTGTGCTGAGATTAGTCGGCTTGTTTTCAGAATTTTTTTTTATAAAATGTTAAAGAAGCTTTATGGATGAGAGGTTTTTGCTCAGGGTATCGGCATGCCATATTTTATGTCTGACTATATTTTTAACTGTATAATAATTTGATTATGGTTCTTGTTAATATTAGTAGTTTATAGCATCATAGTAATACTGCGGTTATAATAGATTTGATTTTTTTCCATTTTATTTTGATGAATCATTCTAGATCTGAGAATGAACAAAAATAGAAATTAATACATCAATTTCCAAAAAAAAAAATTTGGTAAATTGATTTATTATTTTATTTGATTGAATTTAAACATAATTTTATATTTTATGTAATGTTATATTTATAGCCATTTTAATTGTATTATATTGTTTTGATTTTACCTTACAGAAATAATATAAAAGTACTAATACATTTTTGTTTTATTTTTTAAATAATTGTGTCACACTAAACTAACTATCTATCTAAATTATCTATTTTCCTTCCAGGATCTATTAGTCCTGCTGGACCTGCTTGGTGGCCCAGAACCATTGATTGTCAGTCACTTTGATAACACAGGCAGATGGTTTGATCGACTGATCGCTGCAGGTATAACTTCAAACAACCCTGATCAGGTTGCAGCCAAAAAATGCGTGACATCATTCACTAAAGTCAGCGTCCCTCTCTGTTTCTCTTTTAGAGAAGAGACTCCACAAACAGGGTTTGTTGACATCACACCCATCAGAACAGAGTTACTTCAGGAAAGATTTTTATCTCGGTCCCGTGCAGGATGATCACATTCCATTTTTAAACAGAGGTCAGTAAACAGTCAGACACAAAAATATTAGGAAGTACAACCGTTTTCAACATTGACAGTATGAAGACACACTGATAATAAAAATATTTTCCTTCCAGCATATTAGAAATATTTTTGTGAGATCACGTGACCCTTAACGACTGCTGAAAATTCAGCTTTGGGATGCAAACATTTTAAAATATACTCAAAGCAGTTATTTCAAATTGCCAAGGAATTTCACAATTTCAATGTTTTTATTGTATCTTGATCAAATAAGTGTCGCCTTAATGAAAAGAGACTTTTCAGAAACATTGAAAAAAAACCAATTGAATAGTAACGCAGCCTAGCCTATATAAAATTCAAGTGTCGCATTTTAAGAAAATGGATCAAGCTAGTTTCATTTGTTCTGTTTCTTACCCTGATCCAGGGGTACCCGTGCTTCACTTGATCCCCACACCGTTTCCTGTGTTCTGGCACACACTGGATGATGCAGAGGAGAGGATGCACAGGCCCACGGTTGAAAACCTAACTAAAATCCTGGCCATCTTCTTGGCTGAGTACCTGAGTCTCTAAACATGCTGTAATGATGATCATCCTACGGCAGACGTTTACAGCATGTGTTCAGTAGGAGCTGATAATAATAACAGAGCCATAGATCAGAATGACCAAAGAGACACACGGCATAATGTGTTTATTTGGAGTTTAAATGGTACATGCTGAAGAAATCCATATATTTTTCTGCTGAAAAGAGCCATATGTCACAATAGGACTCACACTCATGTTACGGCAGCTGTATGAGCCCTAATTTCATCCTTTTAAGAGACTGTTAAACCATAACTTCACATCATTCATTTTGAAATGACTTTGAGGTGGAACTCATTAGGTGAAGTTCATTAGTCATCATTTGCACAGTATTTGCTGATGAGCTGCATTTTTCAATACTGTTCACTCAAGCTGTGTTTGGGAGGAGGCAGTGGAGGTGCACTTTACAAGAAGGTCAGTATGCATTTCATGTGACCTGAGAGACGTGGATCTTATTTTTTACTTTTCTTAGTCATTGAGCTGTTACTATTCTGAGCCAAAAGACCTGGGGTCTAACGGATGTTCATAATAAACCTAAGGAGAAACTGGATTTGAGTGTGGAGTTTTTCTTTCCTAGTTAAGTTTAGAATACATCAAGACTGATGCTGTGTTGACTTAAAGCCACTTCAAATCTGCTGCTGCATTGATATTCTACTCTTCTGGTTTACATGCTTGGAGCTTTTTTTTTAAATCCAAGACGAAACAGAAGTAGTGACGCATCTTTTCTTCTGCATTGATGCATATTTAAACAGATTACTGAAAAAGTTTGTCAGACATCATGACATTTTGATTAAAAATAAGGTCAGTTTAATTAATTTTTAATAAACCTAAACATAGCATTTAGAAAACAGGATATCACGTTTTAGCAATGGAAGAAGATGCAGCATTATGAGCCATTATAGAAAAAAATGGAAGATACTTTAGCATTTTCAATTCAAACTTTTTCTAGTTCCACGCGTGAAATTGTACAGTTACTTGCTTTCCTGAAACACAGTATGCACTTAAGCACAAATGTTAGGGTGCACTACAAACTTTTACACTTGAGCTTTTGCTGCCAGCTGCACTGATGCTTCGTTTTGGGTTTAACAGAGCTCAAGCCAGTTCGCCCATTTTGCTGAACTATGCAAGACTGCCAACCCACCTCATGCCAGAAAAGCGTAGGCCTATTTCCCTGACTCTCTTTTATGCTGCTTAGAGAGTCTAGAGCTTACACAGAGACTTACACTGTGACTTACAAAGAGCCTTAATTAAATTATGTTGTCTTGTCAGGTATATCACGTACAAAAAAACAGCACCTTTAAATTGCAAAACATTGTTTTATGACCTGTATTCCATTGCATTGGTTTCAGTAGTGTGCTGGTCCCAGGTGGCGTAGAGGCGGCGGGTGGGCAGAGAGCTGCTGGGAGCAGGAGAAGTGTGTGCTGGGACTCGCTGGCGGTGAGAGCTCCTCATCAGAGCTCAGGAACGCTCCTGCGGAGGTTCTGCTGGAACACAGGAATAACTCAGACATAAAACCTAAAATATATCTAACTGAGATCAGATATGAATATGTTAATGAATTATCTGTATACTTTTGGTTTGTGACTCATCCAGCAGAGGGCAGCATGGAGCCGATGAAAGAAGACAATAAAATGCTACCGCTTTTCGTTCGAACCATCTAAAGTAGTGGTTCTTAACCATTTGGACTTTTAATAAGGATTTTTAATAATATTTACACTTGAAATACCAAGTGAAATATGTTTATGTTTAGAGTTTGCTATAGAAATACGTATAGCATATTCATTAAAAGAAGAGCCCATGAAGCCACAAGATATATTCGTCTAGAACACTTTTCCAGGCCTAGAAATAAAAAAAGTTATTCAAGGGCGTCAATTGAAATATACATTCATTTAGTTAAGTTGCATAATATAATGTGTCTAATCTTATTTTAGATTATTTTAAGTTATCCTGAAGCAAGCCTCCTGGTTGAGAACCACTAAAGCCAAAGATTTTTGTCTCTCTACTTAAAAGTTCCACATTTAGCATGTTACTTATTGATGAAATGTACTAGCGGTCTCTGAGTGGAAACTGTTTATTGTTTCAACAGGAACCTACAATGTTGTTGCCTTGCATGTAGAGTGAGGGAACATGTCTTACCTCTGACGGCTGGTCGCAGCTCTATCCCGCTGTCGTCGGTTCTTGAACCAGTTGCTGACTTGTGTAGCAGTGAGTCCAGTGGCCGCAGCTAAATCCCGTTTCTCTCGTGGCGAGGGATATGGCTTTCTGCAGTACCACTCTCTCAATACACTGCGAGACTTCTCCTACGAGCAGAGGATGCAACCGTAAGATCTCAAAAAAGGAACCAAGATTATTTCGAAACTAATTTATTGATTAAACACCTTGAAGCAGTAGCTGGTCTCTTCTCCATCCCAGATGGTACGAGGAAGAGGGAACTTGCGGCGGATGCGGTACTTCCCCACGGCCCCAAGAGGACGGCCCCTCTGCAGTTCAGCCTCCATGTAGTGAGCCCGGAGCCAGAGCTGCTGGAGGAGAGGGTGACTGCGGGGGGAGAACGTGTTCCCCTCTAACAAGGCGTAAAGCTCAGCAAAACGACAGTGATGGAAGGCGACCGCTGCCCGAGCTTTCAGCACGCTCTCTTGACTCTGAGCCATTCCCAGGTAGACACTGGACGACGAGGATATGGACGGTAAAGAGCATAAGAATGAAGACAAGCGATCCATGCTTCCACTCTGGAGAAGAACCTCACAAACACAGGCCACCTGCTCTGGGGAGAAGCCCATCGCCATGATCAAAACAAGGATGGAGGAAGGTCCCACAAGGGATCAAGAGGAATTGGTATGCAAAACAAGTTGTAAATCGTCCCACCTAAAAGTCCATTCGAGGGATCCAGGGGACAACCAAGATCCGTTTCAAAGCCAGAAAGCTTCACAAGGACACCGAAACCTGCAGAAGAAGTGTGCAAACCCAAAGTACCTTCTGATTTGAATGCAATGTAGAAACTCTCAGGTAAAAGGGGATCTCACAATAGCCTTTTTGTTCTCTGGTGACGTGCTAGCCAATAAGTGCTGCCGATGAATGTATCAGCTTTTTTGTTTTAGCAGGTTTTACCTTCTCCAGCCACAAAGACCCGCCCAGACAACTTGGTACATGCAGGTAACCGGAGACTATAGGGGTTAAAAAAACAGACAGGCACCAACACACACGCACACACAAACCTTTCAGACTAAGTGTTGTTTGTATTTGTATCAATTACCTGGGGAAGATGTCAGGTGCACAAAGGAGCTTATTTAAATATGAAGGCAATGTTATTTCCTAATCAAATCATGGTGCAGGTTTTGTTAGACAATTTGGTTAGAGATGGCATTGCAGAAATATATATACATACTGTACACCATATATGCTTTTAATGATGTGGAAGAGAACCAGAGATGATTTGGATGATTTGGCACAGACATAGGGATTTCAGTAAAAGTGTCAAACAAAAAGCATTCAGATAGCATTATATATATATATATATATATATATATATAGGTTTATTACATATCACAAAATGGAATATAAAAAATAAAATAACTATAAGATACAAAACACACCTCTATAAAAAGAGATACATTACAATAATGACAAAACTCCCTTTACTAAAAAAAAAAAAAAAAAATTCTTTGGTTTGATCAGCTGCATATTTTTCTGTTTGTACATGAAAGTGAAGCAAAAGTATGAAAGAATGAACAGAACAAACAAACATCTCTCTACGGACTAAAATACATGTGCATTAACATAGTAATTACATTCTGGAGGAGTAATGGCAATACTCAGGGACAAACACATACAAACACTCACACATTCCCTTACTTTCCAAAAAACTGTTTTTAACATTGTCGAGGTGCTTGAAAGGAAAAAAAAAAACTTTGGCAAGTCAATCCAACAAGTCCTATGTAACATAAATGTGTAAAATACAAACACTTTCATTAAGAAATAAAAAAGAAAAGACGCTACACATAAAATCTCTTTTGTGTTGTATCACAAAATGGAGTGTAAACCTAAGCTAGAATGAGGGAAAGGGCTTTAAGGTTGGATGACCCCGAAATGATTGATAAATGCATTAAATATATATATATATATATATAAAAACATATAGAGACAGGTATACTTAAGGCTAGAGTGATGGTGACTACTGTGCACCAGCCAAAATCTCACAGGCCAAGGCTTTTTGTACAGTTGTGAATGGTTTAAAAACAGCACCAAATATTGTGGGGCCCGAAAAAAATAAAAATAAAAAAAGTAAAAGTTCCATGAATAAAAACAATAAAATGTGCAAAATACACAAACCACTCGGGTAGTGTTGAAAAAGTCATACTTGTAGCTTTGAATCACCGAAATTGCATTTGATAAAAATTAAGCGGGAAAGGGCAAAAACAGACATTTCCTGAAGCTGAGGAAATCCTACTATTAAAATATTCGATTTTGAAATAAAGTCAAGATAAACAGAATCTTAAAAAAATTTAAATAAAATATTTCACTGTATTTGTAGTGTAAGAAGTGGCTGTTTTAAACAGTAAACAAATCTTAGGGTTCAAGTGGAACAGTTGCATAGACAAATATTCAGTACTTCAATTCCCTTCAAACACTCAAGCCTATTAGGTTTATGCACAGTTTTATGATAATGAACCGGAATGCCTGGGTAAGCTCAATGGTTTATCTATGGAAACCAATGTCATTTATCGAATCATACTACAAGTATAGGATGTCCACGGTCAGTTTAGTGTGCCATCATAAATTTACACTGCAGGATGCTGTATACATGGAATATAAAACAACATAAATAGAGTGCTTCACTGTAATGTTCAAAATCCAAGGATACTGCATCTACACCATCGACTCACCATGAAATGTACTTAAGCCAATTCAACGTTGAAGCAAAAAAAAAAAAAATAAAAAAAAATAAAACAGCACCTGAACTGAGCAGTGAGGATGTAGTATATCAAACGCAGCTGTCACAGGCACGTTTAAAGGTTAGTTTGTCTTATCTTCAGTGTTGTGAGTTTACTGAAATCTGATTTCCTTCTCCCAGTGCAGGGTACTGTTGGTGCATCCAGGTATCTTTGGGAGCCGCCCGTACAGAATGTCTGACCGGATGTCTAGCTCGTGTTCAGCCTCTTAGATTAAATTGACGTATTTGACTCCAAGACACTAGTTTTGTGACCAGCATAAACATGTACCTCTATTATACGGTCTCTAAGAGGGAACTTGTTTCTCTTCTTAAAAAGGTAAAAGTACTTGTCAGAATCATCCTGGTAACATGCCCCAAGCTCTGTGCATCATCAAAAGAGGGCTAACAAGTAGACACAGCCTTCGATTCCTAGAGGTGAAAATTGGTTCCGCACATGTCCTCTGTGACATAATGGCAGTGCCTTCCCTCTACTGTATGTAAAAACAAATCTATGGTCAAGCCTTTGCTAAATATATAGTTTTCACAATTGAATTCAATAGAAAAGAGCTTCTTTTCTACAATTCCATTATTAGGTTGAACACTTTCTGCTACTTAAAACTCTACATAAGGAAGAGGTCTCTCTGAGGTCATAAATCACAGTTCCTCTCACTTCTGGGACATGGTTGAATGCTAGTCTTGCATGTTGTGATTTAACACTAACAGGATCTAGTAGTTTGTCTGGCGATTACAGACCTAGATCATCATCTACTGGGACAGACTGCAGTTGTGTCAGAATTTTCGAGTCCCCATCCATGTCCTCCACCTCATCCAGCTGAGAATCTCTCTCCACATCTTCACCTGGAGGAAGAGTGCCCAACAGAAGGGACTCTCCTCCTGGCAAGCCTAACAATGCGGGGTCCTCTGGGAGATCTCCTTTCCCACGCATGTCAAATAATGTCAGACCAGCAGAGGAGGACAGCGGGACAGGGCTCCAGGCTGGCTGGGAGAGTTGGTGGCTGGTCGCCACACCACTACATATTGGACTGAGCGGGAGCATGCTGTCAGGGCTAAGGGTCTGCTGGGATTGTAGGACACTTGTAGGAATGGGAGTGCTAGAAGAGTCTGGGGTGTCAGGAGAGGCTCCTGGGGTTGTGTTGGCAATTGTTCCTGGCTCAGGGCTGCAGTAAAGTGTAGAGGAGCCAACAAACCCCAAAGGAGATGACTGTAGTGAATTTGAGGTTTGCACAGTGAGTGAAGGTGCTGGTTGATTCTCAAGTGGATGCACAGTTGAGGTTTGAGGATCAAAGGTACTTGAGACCGAATTTTCTGAGACAGACTTGACAGGCATGCTGGTGAACTGGATGCCAGCTGGGATAGTGAGGATGAGTTTTCCATTTTGAACACTTAGGATGGGGCTCCCCCCAATGCCACTAGCTAGTAGGATGTTGCCTGGAGACAAAAAAACAGAATAAATGCATTTCAGAACCAAACAAGTAACTGTTTTACACTCCAAATGAAATTATTTTTGAAATGACCGACCTGGAGAGGCAGAAGGTAGCTGAATCACCCCAGAATTGAGAAGTTGAACACCTGGGATGGTACCGGTAGGGACACTCTGAGGAGGCCCGATTGGACTAAGGCATATCGGCCCTTGGGCTACACTCAATCCTGTTCCGGATCCAGATGTCAAAATCTGGAAAGCACCTCCGGGGGATGGAATGGGGAGAGATGGCGTTGCTGGGACCACCTGAGGAAAGGACAGGGTTCCGGTTTGAGTTCCCGCAATGGATGACACAGGCATTAGTTGAGGCAGTGACAGGGGGACCAGCTGAGGTTGGCCCGAGTCTTTGGTTTGGGATATGGGAACAACTTGAGTCGGTGAGGAGATGGGAATGACTTGTGTTCCCATGGAGGTCTGTATCTGTGAAAGGGTGGTTGAAGTAGATTCGTTGCCTAGCTGAGGTGTAAGCACTTGTGTAATTTGCCCATCAGCCATCTGGGGGAGTGATAAAGCACTACTGGTGCTTAATGTGTTCGAGCCATTTTGGGGCTGTGATTGCGCAAGTCTTGGACCAATGTGCAAGGTCTGTGTCTGAAACTGAGGAATGGGGACTTGGGGTAACTGTGAATTGACCGGGGAGACTGGAACAAGCTGGGGACAGGGTGACATTGTGGCCCCAGATGACTGGTGCATCAGTTGAGAAACTGGAACGCCCTGTATAGATGGAACCACCTGGGGTAAAGAAAGCACCTGAGGGCTAGAGATGGAGCTGCGAGTTGGTGACTGAGAATCTGCTTTTCTTATAACTACTATTTCATGTGGCTGCGTGGGCTGTAGTGGCACCATGGGATTGGAGAATACTGAACTCAAGGAGCCAGTTGTTGGTGTAGGAATACTACTTGGGACCAGTGCCAGCGGAGGAAGAGACGTGGGAGAGATGACAGAAGTAGAGATGGTGGGTGAGGAGTTTGTAGGCAGTGACTGAGTGTTATCTGGACTCTTCAAGGCCTCTGGAAGACTGATGAAATCCAATGGAGAGACGATGCTGCTGGCTGTTTTTGCGTCTTCGCTAAGTGAGAGAGGTATTGTGCTAGTTAGACTGGCTTGTGGATTCAGAACCACAGTGGGCAGGCTACCTTGGGCCTCTATATCACTGATGACCGGTTCATTTTTGGAGATTACTTGAGCCCCATTTAGTAGCAATGGTGCATTAGCTGTAACAGGACTGAGAGTGACTGTGTGGCCATCGCTCAGCGTCAGCCCATTAATGATGACCCCAGCTCCTGCCCCTGAGAGTATAGGGCTCCCATTGAGCAGCAGTGGATGAGAGCTTGTAAGGAATCCCCCGGTGCTATTGAGAATAAGCTGACCAGTACTGCAAGGAGCCCCAGAGAGTGATATAAGAGAAGCATTGGAGCTGCATGTCTCTTGAACAGGTTTGTCAGCAATATCATCCAGATCTCCCTTGCTGGCTTCATCTTCTGTGCTGTGGTTTCCGTCAGATTCACTAAAGAAAAGACGCAAACATTACATTTGGTCAAAAAAAAAATCGAAACATTCTAGTTTCCATGAATGTCTACAATGAATCAACTAAAACATTTTTGACAGCTGCATCAATACATCAAGATGCAGCGAAGCTTGTGGTTCCACAGAAACCAGCCAACTTACAGCGCATATGGTCACTGACACTCGTTCATATATTTTCTTTTTTATATTTAGCCAACCTGTCACCATGCATTATTAATGGCTGCTGAATACTGTTCTGACATCTGAAGTATGTTTTAGAAAAGTATTTTAGATCAACTAACATATACTAGAAATCTAAATGGTATTTTTCCATTCTATCATATCTTGCTGTTAATAATACACGGAGTAGGCATCTGCACAACAAACATGCTTATGGGAACAAGCATATAACAACGTCAACTACATTTAACAATTATATTTGATAAAAACTTACCAAAATATCTGTGAATACTATAGTATGATACGACTGTGAAGATTAAACAAGTATTATATATTCCTAATAACCTGATTGCAAATAAAATCAATAAAAAAAATAGAATGGGGGCAGGAGGTTCAAGTTGTGCTGCAGTGATGATAAATGTAAAATTTAACTCAATTGAGTTAGGGGGGAAACACAAACACACAAAACAAGACTGCAACAAGAAACTATGCTCTGTCTGATATGTTTTCTAATGATAAGAAATTAAAAGACAAAGAAATTCCTAAATTAAGTGTGGTTTACCTCTCCAAGAGCTACACTTAATGAAGGTTTTTTATTAACCAATGTCCTCTCTGCCCCGAGATTTAACCATGACTACAGAAAGACATTGTGGTGCAGGAGTTCAGGAAACTCGAGCCATTCCTGGCGCCCCTATCTCACATTTCACAACAAAGCAACATGCTTTCAGCAGTGTTTTCTAAGACCTTCTTGTCATTTTCACTTGTCAGACACTTAACAGTAATAACGCATGGCAGGTATTCACCAAATATAACTTTTTTACTTCTGTATCCGTGCTCAAGCTTTTAAAAAAAAATGTCCTTTGTTCAATGATTTATTAAAAATAATCAACCATCCGCGACACACTAGGCCTTTATAAAGAGGACTTACTGTGAATGTCTCCATCAGACCGGGCAGTCTGTAATAATCTGTCAAGATTTTTAGTTTACACACGTCCCAGTGTAAACCTCGCACACAACAGCGGTTTGTTTGCTGCTCTCTTCTCTCAGTTTGCCTCAAGAATGTTTCTCTCGGCCCTGAGACAAATAACACACTTGATACAAAGCGCTCACCTTTTACTGTTGGTACCGGAGGGAGTCCGATCCCTCTGCCGGCGATTCTTGAACCAGTTGCTGACTTGAGTCAAAGAAAGTCCTGTGACTTTGGCTAAATTCTTCTTCTCGACCGGAGTGGGATACCTGTTGATCTTGTAGCATTCCTTCAGAGCGTTGCGCGACTTCTCCTTGAAGCAGTACACCGTCTCCTCTCCGTCCCAGATAGTTTTGGGCAAAGGAAACTTTTTGCGCAGTCGATATTTATCCACGGCGCCCAGACTGCGACCCCGGGACCTCTCAGCCTCCTTGTAGCGCGCCTTCAAATAGAGGTCTTGAAGGAACCCATGGTTACTCGGGTGGAAGTCATGACTGTCCAGAATGGCGTACAACTCGTTGAACTCCTCCCGGTGGAAAGCGACCAGAGCCTGGGCCTTCAGCAGGGTCTCGTTGCCACGTAGCAGATCGGCCGAAGGAGGGATGGTGGAGAGGAATCTCCACAGGCGATCCACATTGCCCGCTTGCAGGAGCGCTTCGCACAGACACGCTACTTGATCGGTGGAAAAGCTGAGCGCCGAGTTCTGGAAGCTTTGGAGCAGTTGTTCCGAAACTTCGTCCGGATCCGTCTCTTCTTTCACTTTGGCTTCGTCTTGCGCGGGCTCCTTTGGGCCGTTTTCAGTTTGTTCTGTGGACTCCAAAGACAAGGAAGCCATTTTTATTTTAACTTTTTTCCTTCAAGTTCCTCCTCCCTCCCTTTCTGTGTCTCTCTCCCATTCTCCCGTAGGCGAGTGAGCGCTGCTGCAGAGGGAGGCGTCACGCCCCTGCGTTTCGTCAACCTCCCCCATCTAGACATCCACCACAGGCCTGCTGCATTTCAATCCGGTTCCTTCATTACCATTGTGCAATCCCCCCCCCAAACCACATTTGTTTCACATTGAGAAACAAGCAATACACAAGTTTTGTTCGTGCATTCAACTGCTTTCAAAGTCGATGAGGACATGATGATTTTTTAAAAGGCTATATTCCATCCAACAATATGTTTAATACAAAGCTGAAAATGCAAATGTCCAGGGCTCTCCGTTTGTAGAATATTTTTACTTTGCACTTAAAAGTTTGAACTCAAGCATGTCTCGAAGTCTTTAGAAATCAGTCAAATTTTGATAAACCATATTTAATGTTTCCCGACTGGTTTGGTTTAGTCTCAGTAGGAGACTTCACCTGAGACAACAGATGTTGTGAGATGCCCTGAGTTTTATAATGAAACCAACTCTCTCTCTGTGTGTGTGTGTGTGTGTGTGCGAGCGAGCTTCAAAACTTTGCATGCTGGATGGACAGGGAGAGTATGAGTTTAAATGTGAAAGAAGACACGCACACCTGTAAGCAGAAGGACAGAATGAGATGAGGCAGGGTTCTGTACCTCCATCTCGTACCTTTGCAAGAATGTAAACTTTGTTTTCAGGAAGGCGGGAGATATAGTCTGTCACCCCCTTTCTATCCTCTCAGCTCATAACCCCTAGCCCTTTGATCCTCTGCTTGTGCACACTTGCCTTTTAACATAACCAGTCATGTTTTGCAGGCAAGACATCTGAAAATGAGTAGCTGTATTCAGAATCACTTTATTTGCCACTTCAGAGATAGTTAAATGTATCTTGGTTTATAGGTCTTATATATATTTATACACACTCTAGCAAATGTGTATTTCAGTTATATCAGAGGTATTTCAACATGGATCAAGTAAGGTCCAATAAGCTAACATTAGTTTAAATAACTGTGTTCATTTTTATTTTTATTTTAAAGAACATTATTATTCAAAAAGAACTGTTATTTTTTTTAGTTCATGTTAGCCCATGTCCATTAAATAGTGGGCTAATGTTAACATATACAACTTTTATATATTACTCAATGTTGAAATTAACAGTAACTGAGATTAATAAATACTTTAACATATTTTTTCTATATTTTAGTTGTAGCTAGTTGTAACTACTGGCTTTTAATTTTGTACTATTTTTGTTTAGTTAGCAGTAACAGGCTACTACTATTCCAGTTTAAACACCTTTTTATGAGACACTAGTTTTTAAATAATATATCCCAAATTAGTATCCTAACATTTGTGTTAGATACAGTTGCTTTTTTATTGCCATTGTAACTAGTCAGAAGGGTAATTGTATAGTTCAGTTAAATAACTTTCTAAAGTGTACAAAAAGATGTACATGAAGCCACAATTAAAGCACGTTTTCTGTATTCCTACAGCCAAACTTCACGTTCAATTCGATGAGTCACTTGCCGTTTCATTGTGAAATTTACTAGCAATTTCTGAATGAACTTACTGACGTACGTTTTCAGCTTTATTGAGGCGTTTCTGAAACTCTAGCAGCATCGTGTGGAATACATTCAGTACTGCAATCATGTGTTTTTCATGCATCTTTGGGAGCGGTCTGCGTCAACAAAATAAATAGTGATTGGATGATAACCATATCACTGAGCCGCCGGATTCGACAGAGTACTTTTTCCCCGCCCAGTCAAAGCCTGACATCACTTTCCTATTGGTTGAAACTAAGGTCCCGCCCAATTGCCAATTTTTATTGGCTCAAAAGTGCATATGGGTGGGCAGAAGCTTCCAGAATCTGGTGGTGTGGTCATTGACGGAAGAGCTGTTCTTACGAGCTAAAACAAGAAGAAAATAGACGGGTTTGATGGTTTGAAGACTGAATACAAGCCTTACAATACCGGATCAGGTGTAACCTATGCGAACGGAACGTGATATCAGCTGATTGAAGCAGTCAATAAAGTGAAGGGCTTGTCACGTGAGTGCATGTAAATACTGGCTAGCCATAGCAACCAGCAAGTTAGCAAATGTATTAAACCTTAAGTGGAAGCCATGGCAAAATAACCGTTCTGTCCGGACATTTGTGTTTTGCTGCATGAATACCAAACACACCGTTTGATTTTCAGCTCGACCACACCAGCATCCTCAGAGTTTGATTACTAACGGAAGATGGACGTGAGTGTGACAGTCATCACCAACCCCACCGTGTCCGTGCGGGTGACCAGCACCGTCAGCTCCTTCGAGGTGAACCGGAGATTCAACCGAGGAATAACGGTCGCAGAGTTTAAGGTGCGTCAGGAGAGCATGTCTAGAATTATATTTCCAATCAGTCTGACATGAAACATGTCAGAAATCGCCTGTTGCAGAATTATGTGTGTTCGACTTAATGCGGTGCCGCAAGAAGTCGGCTGCCGCCTTACAAAACAATGCATTTTGGTACGATCATTTGTCCGACTTTGATCGGCGCTGCAGCCGCATTTCGATCACATGTGCCATCAAAGTACCGCGAGAACAAAACGAGAGCAGTCGCACAGGTCAGGCGCTGCAGTTGCTCAAAATCGGCTGCGAAAGCCTTGGTGACGACGCACTTTATTCTCATTGGTCAGATTATGTGACGACAAGCACGATGTGTGCTGCATGTTTCTTTAATAAGTTCCTGTATGTAATCAATCGTTATATCGAATATCTGATATTCAAAGAAAACATTAATGATGAAAATGAAGACTACCCACTGAACAATGGTCATTGTCAGACGTTGAAAGACGTCATAAAAACTTTAATTCTGGCTTGTCAGGGCATATCATTTCAACGTCTGAAAAAGACCATTGTTCAGAGGGTAGGCGATATGGTAAATATATATTCATATTGTATAAGAGTTAACCCCTTAACTGTCACCGTTCCGAATACGGGACACCTACATTTTTTTTTAATATATGTCCTGAATTACATCTTTTTAAGCTTGTATAGTACTTTTTCATGTGTTTTCCCGAAAATGGGGGTGACAGTTAAGGGGTTAATGACGTTGATTCAACACTACGGAAACCTATATGTTTTATTTATTTTATTTATTTTTTTTAAACAATTATTAAACAAACAACTTGGCAATGTCAAAATAACATCAGGTTACAATCTTCAAAAGGGGTGCAAACAAATACAACAGAAAAGAAACGAGGGGCTAGGATTTGTCTTGTAAATTATAATACATAATTATAGAAAACAGATTTATTGCAATTTTCTTTTTCGTCATTTTAAGGGCTTTTATAGACAAAACAAACTCATTATGAAACGCATAAAAGGCTGGTTTCATTTTTAGGTATCTACATTTATGTATATGAAATTTTCCCATCACAAGGATGCTATTAACAAAGACGAAAACCTATAAGTGTCCGACCTGACGGCTGTCTCTTTACTCCTCCCCCGACTGCAAGGGGCTGCTCTCGTCAGCCAGTGGCAGGCTAGTGTAGTGCATCTCGAACACACCTATTGAGTATGTTGTACCGTTGTTTTCTAATTGGGACACGTGTTATCTATTTTATTTATTCATCATTTGCTTATTTTTCTAACAGTGGAAGTAATATTCTGAGAAATGCAAATTGTTCAGTGTGGTAATATGGTCCAATTACAGGCATGACATCACTCTTGCATGATATCTAATATTCAGTATAACCACATTTGTGGCTGTGTAATATGGAGCCCCTAAACGGACATGGTGAATTGCATCCACTCACTAAAAAGTTTGAATAATATGCTCCCCTATGAAACTGTGCTTTCTCTCATAAAATTATTTTACTTCTATGAGGTATTTTGGGTTTGCTTGCAAAAGTTATGAAATAGAGTTTTCTTCTTGCTTCATCTTATTTCCACTGCAAATGTTTAGAATGAAGGCAAAGTTTCATGAGGGAACACAGTATTTTTGCAGGAGAAAAAAAGTTTCTCAGAGAAATGTAAAGTGTATATATATTTTAATGCTTCTCTGGCATTATATTTATTGAATTAAGGGGTCCCTCCACCCAAAAATAATAATTGGGTCATTAATCACTTAAACCCCCATTATTACTTTGACTTTGAAACACAATTTAAGATATTTTTGATGACAACAAGGAAGCTTCTGACTGTCTTATTGACTACCAATCAATTACGACTGTCAAGGTGCAGAAAAGTATGAAAGATAGCGTCTGAATCCCCCATCAGTGGTTCAACCATAACATTATGAAGCTACGAGAATACTTTTTGTACAGAAAGAAAACAAAAATAAAGATTCAGCACCATAAAGTCACCATAGTGCAATCCACAGAGAACGTAAAAGCATTGAAATTTAGTCTTTAATCCAGTTTCATTGATATTTTTCATCACCATTTCTCTTTAGGGGTTAAACACCATAGTAATTTTTGTGTCATTATAATTATTAATATTCTGTTCATAATGAAAACCAAACCATGAATTACATGCAGTCAGACATAATGGCAACACTTATATATTAAGGTGTTTCAGTTCAGTTTTATTTTATATATCACATTTTTTTAGTACCCTTAAAAAATAGTTTAATATAAAGAATATGCTTGTGCACACTACAAGAGGTCTTAAATTAGGAGACTGAAAGAATTGCGATATGGCTAAATGCGATTAAAAGATGATTAAATGTCAAACGAATATGATTTTATTTAAAAAAACATAAGCGCTGCAAGTCCAAAGTCTGGTGAGTCTGAATGAATTTGTTAACACATTAAACTAGTGCACGTTCGAGTTCACATTGTTTAAGATATGGGGGCAGAAAATGTTTAGCCTAAATTTATAACATTTCATATAGAAGTTGTTGTTATTAAGAAACTTAAGTTTTAGACACCATATTTCCTGCTTTTGCTCTATTTCGCCAACAAAAATCACCCAAAACAAAGCCACAGCACTGTTTTGCTTCTCTGACGACGTTTCGTTTCTGAATTAATCTACGTTTAAAAGATTCGGTTCAATTGCTATGACTCGCTTATTAACCGTGACATGCTGCCTCCTACTGGCGGTTTTAATTTTACAATTAAAATATTTCAAACATTAGTTTTCAACTTTTTACGTTTCAAATATCAAACATTGTTTCTATCACTATCACTGTTTCTAATACTGTGAACTGACCACACAGAATATGAAGAATATCAAAAAAATTCAGGAGTCAGCTGTCCATGGTAATCTTTAAGATATCAGCACAAAACGCACTCAAATTTATTTATTTTTATTATTTTGTCGATATTGCACATCTCTAATTCATGGTATTTCTTTTATATAATAATTTAATAATAATAATTGTACTTATAATACGTTTGACCCCCTTAAAAAAAAAAAAAGGTTTAAAGGGTAAAATGTAAAGTTTATCATTATATAAAACTTTGTTTTAGTGAAAACCTGCATCTGAAATGTAAATTATGCGTTTTAATGTAATTTTACGGTTTAAAAGGGTACTATAGACATGACCCTCCCCCGCTCATATGGTATTATTTTTATTTTTGAAGGTCCTAAAAAAGGTCTTTAAAAGTCTTCAATTTGAGCCTTAAAATCCTGCAGAAACCCCAAATAGGTTTCAGACTTACGGCAGACATTGCCTGCAGAGGATTCTTGGCAAAATACTAAAAATGAACACTTTATTTATGATTATAGAAGTTTTTGTTCAACCCCTTGAATTAAAGGGTTACTTCACCCCAAAATGAAAATTGGGTCATTAATCGCTAACCTCCATGCCGTTCCAAACCCATTAGAGCTTCATTTCACTTCAAAACACAATTTAAGATATTTTGGATGAAAACCAGGAAGCTTGTGAATGTCCCGTTGACCCCCAAATTATTACAACTGTCAAGGTGCAGAAAAGTATGAAAGACGTCGCCTGAATCTATGATCAACCGTAACGTTAGGAAGCTATGAGAATGTTTTGTATGGAAAGAAAACAAAAAGAACAATTTATGTAATGATTCAGCACTGTAAAGTCACCGTAGAGCAATTTTGAAGATCATCTGGTGGACTCGCATTACATATGTATGTCAGCAGCAATAGATATGTCTTGTATGTGTGTTTAGGCTTTGATTTGAGCAAACAGCGTATTTGGAATCATACATATATTTTTTTAATGAACATACATGTTTGTTTTTCAGAGTAAACTGGAGCTGATCGTGGGCACCCCAGCTGCCTCAATGGACCTTGATTTATTCAGCACTTCAGACAAGTTCTTACAGAAGTTAGACAACAATGAAGCTCTCTTTGGCTCCTATCCTGTGGATGATGACTGCAGAATACATGTGGGTATTGACCACTGTTCATTTTGTTGATGAATAATTTTCATCATAATGTTTTTCTCACCGACGATAAAGAATGAAAACTAATTTGAACTGACAAAAACTAAGAATAAAATGAATAAACAATGAATGAATAAAAACGAGACGAAAATGGTATGGAGGGATGATTGGGAAGAGATTATTTCAGAACGAATGTGCTGCGTGGATCGGAGGTTAGATGTGTACATGAACTGTATTTATAGGCTACCATACACTCAGTATGTGGGATTAAGAGAAGAGCAGGCATATGGATAAATTGGACGATGGAAGAGAGAACTCAATTCAATCTGGTTTCTGAGCGCAGACACTGAAGCATACACATATAGCATGTCTCACACAGAGCGAGTAAGTTACTCTTGAATGGAGAATTACAAACAACATGATTATAAATTGTCCATTTTGACTAGCATTCAGGTAAACCGAGTTGATTACGTATTCCGTGAATGTAAACGGTAGGGAACATGTAGCAGTACATTGCATTTGTTTTTATTCGGTTTTAAAGGGACCGCAGCCTAATTTAGTTGCTATCGTCAAAGTCATGGTAATCAAGCAACAAAAGTAAAATCAGTCAATGCCCCTGACTGAATCATGTAGTACTGAGTAGTTCTAAAGATTATTATAAATCTATTTATATAAAAAAATGTCTGCTTGAAAGAATGAATAATATGGTAAACAATATAGAATGCATAATTAGCCTATATAACCATTGGTATGTCATTGAAAAGGAGACCATGTTCTTGACCTTAATGAGAAGTGGTTATATTTAATTTTAACATAATGGCATGTTGTGTTTCACCACAGTTCAATCAGGGTCTGTTATGATAAAATGGTAATGTCAAACATATTGATTTTGGAAATTTTAGAGAAATGCTTAATAAATGATTTACACTGTTACTTAACCCTATTAGTTTAAATTTAATGTAGATTTAGTCGACTAAAACTAAAAACAATTCAGATGACTAAAATATGACTAAAACTAAATGGCCAGGTTTCACAAACGGGGCTTAGCTTAAGCCAAGATTAGCCACTAGGTAAATTAAGATATTTAAGCAACTTATAAGAAAATATTACAGGTGTGCATCTTAACACAGAACAATGACACTGACATGTTTTTAAGATATGTCAGACCAAGATATCTTCATCTGAGACAGCTCAAACTTGCAATTTATTCCGGGACTAGCTTAAGGCTTGTCTATGAAACCGGGGGAATGTCATTTTAGTCAAAAGACAAAGACTAAATTAAATTAAAATTTGCTGTCAAAATGAACACTGGTATTGACTCCTTTCTGACACCCCAGGTACACAGAAAACAAATGGCATGACAAAATGTGTACATATTGAAAGGATGCGAGATAATGATGTTTAGAGCTTCAAAACTCTGCCATTGTGGGCATTTTGAAATCATTTTGGCATTTATAAAGACTGTATTCTTATATTATGATCTTGTTGATATCTGTGCAGGTGACAGACCGCAGTGGTACGCAAAGCGGGGAGTTCACGGATTTGTCAAAAGTGGAGAAATTTGAGATCTCTGATGAAGCCTATGAAAAAAGGGCAGGTAATGACATCAGATTTCTGCCGATGACACATCGCTGAATGATTTAATTTATAGGAACTTACTGTAACTTACAGAACCATTCTTGCAATCATTGACTGAACAGAGGCCTATTGACTAAATATGAGCTTGCAGGAAATTGTAAGAAAAGTGCAGAGTTTAAATGAAATATGAATAAAAATGCATGACATTGTTCAGAAGAAGTTCTGCATTTAAAACTAATGCCGCTTTTCCACTGCGTAGTACGACTCTGTTCGGCACGGCTCCTTACGGCTCAGTTCGCGTTTCCATGCAGTTTAGTACCGCTTTAGAGTGGGCGGGATTATTCACGTGTCGTTATAGTTGCGCCGCCTCTACT
>JAUMHG010000064.1:8355125-8366009 GCA_032359395.1 Enteromius anoplus
TTTTATTTTTATCATTATATTTTATATATATATATATATATATATATATATATGCTCTACTGAAAAAAATTAAAAACATTTTTTTTTTTTTTTTTACATAATATATGTATGTTTACAGTGTACATTTAATGATTTATTATGTTTATATAAATATACACACATACAATATATTTTTTTGCAAATATTTACACGTATAATATACATATAGATAGATAAACAAAAACGTTCTTAAATATATACTTGCATGTGTTTGTTTATATATGTATAATAATTATTATGTGTATTTACATGTATGTATGGGTATATATATATATATATACCTGTAGGCCATCAAATGATTAATTGCGATGAATAGCATCCAAGATAAATGTTTTTTGTTGTCATAATATGTGTATCGTGTACATTTATTATGTATAATAACATAAATACAGCATATATTTTAAAAAAATATTGACATTCATTTATATTTATATATTTTTATTCATGTAATTGATATCATCCATATATTTAATATATGGACGCAACATGTTCTTAAATATATACATGCATGTGTGTGCATTCATAAATATATCTGCATCTATAGATTTAAACTTATATATACATATAGATATACATTTATATTGTCAACATTATAACATTAGATATTCAGATTTAGGACTACTTTAACAATAACATTCTGTATTAATAAAAATTTATTTACAATTTTTTTATTTCTAAACACCTAAGGCTCAATCTCCAGTTAAAAATCACGATTCATAAAATCCGGGGTAGTAGCATTAGTCATGTATTTGATCCAGGGTATAAAAAGGCCTATCAATGCAAGTGAATGGAGCGATGCGTATCGCCACAGACGCAAACACAAAAAAAAATGTTTTGGACAACAGGAGGTGGGGTGTAACAGTAATTGGACCAATGAAAATGGTTGTTTACTTATGCACAGAGGCCACCGGTGACAACAAAGCTGTGATGGAGCTGGCGTTGTCATGCGCGAGGGAGCCCAGTCTTCCCTGCTTATCCTCATCACCATTCAATCACAGTGTGTTTACACTACCTCAGGCCTGAATGAGTCTCTGCTCTCCTCTCACCATGGGAATCAGATCAGAGACTCACCACGCCTCACACACACACACACACCGCACCCACCATCCCCCACGCCGCCTGAGGCGTGGAAGAGCGTGTGGGAATGTATAAGAGTGCTAGGGGGGAGTGCGTGTGTCTATGTGTGTGTGTTTGTTTCTCTTTAAAGACTCTTATCTCGCATAGATAGAGGTCTATTGAAGCCGAACAGTGAAGCAGTAATGGCTGATCTCAGGGCAGGAGTGACCGGTTAATGCAGGCTGATATCTTGCAGTCAGATTTGTTACGTCTGCGAACAGGAACACACACACACACAAAAAAAAAACTCTTGCTTCTCAGGTCTGGATTTCCCTGACTAGTCTGTACTTGACTGCTGTGGGTTTCTCTCTTGGGAAACTCCATACCACAGCATGAAGATGACAAGAACACACAAACAAATCTAATCCATGTGGCCAAGTGACTCAGAGTTGCATAAGTCCGTGCCAGGGACGTGTTCCTCGTGAAACGTGCCAGAGGAACACAATAAAAAAAGGAGAGAGTGAGAAAGATAAAAGCTCAGATTGACGTACGCTAGCTCTGGAACACATCCATCCAGTAATAAGTCTTTATCGGGTCATCTCGCAAAGCCGCCAGCCAATAGCAGCTCTCCTGCAGGTAAGACCAAAGGGGTGTTGGGAAACGTCAGGAAACCCAGCGCCAGGACCTTTGAAGCCTTTGTAAATATTTGCTGGCTGTCGATTTAACAGGTTTATTGTATGAAAGCAGTGCTCAAATTGCGTTTTTTAGTTAAGAGATAAGCACATGAAGCAGAGGAGACAATCTGCATCCAGAAGAAAAGCCTCTCTATATCCTATCATACATAAACCTCAGCGGGCCACACAAAAGCAAGCTGTGAGCTGCCGGAAGCCAGCATGAGGAAACTCAGCTGTGACTGGAGTGTAGTAGGAAACCAGTTGAAAGCAAGATGGAAGCCGTATCGCTTACAAGCAGAAACAGCAGGTGGTATGTTTATACATCAAGACTTTCACAGTTATTATTAGTGATTACCGCAGTGAGAAATGCAAATGTGTTTCTGCCACTATAAAGTAATATGTGTCGCAGTTACGTTGCAAATAATTAATCTGCTTTCTAGTAGGTCCTCTGCTTTTTCTTTTCTCACACACAGTGCGTTCTTCCAATACACTTACCTTATGTAACCACAAGTATATGATTCATTATCCAATTATTTCACTAGGTTACACTTTTGCTCTCATTCCTTTTAACAAAAAAGTACTAGAAACTTTGATCATGCTGGAGACACATCGAAACAAAGGTGTTCATGCCATGTCTGAATTATCATAATTACAATGTCCAATTGATTTGTCAAAAATAAAAATAAAAAATCTGGTAGAATTTTAAATGTTATACTTTCTGAGATGTCTGGTACCACCTGACTGCTGAAGTGTCATGCTGAAACTCTTCAGCAGTTCTCATGAAAGAAATGCGAGAATAATCAAAGAATAAATGAAATGCACACAATGGAGTTCTACACGGAGCCATTTGTTCAACTTCTCGTTTGCATGCTCCAACATGTCGCTGCATAAAAGATTATTCTGTGTGCACGGTTTGCTTAAAACGAGGGAACAAAATTATTAAATCATGCACATCATTTACCTTTTTTGCAATGTTTCGGGGCTCCACAGTTCTGAATCTAGCAATTTTGTTCTCCTGAATAAACTGTTTATTAATAATTCATTTCCAGAACAACTGTTACTTTTTTTGTATTGTTATAACTCAAATCATACAAATTAACTTAGCTGTTAATAATGCTTACATAGAAATACATAGTTCTAAATCTAAACAGCTCGAGTAAAACTTCTTATGGTGTCATCTTGTAATGACAATATAGTATGAACGGGTTTAAAATAAATGTCTGAATAATGCCAGGTTTAAAGTGGGCAATAGGCACTTGGGAGTGTCCAATTTGGACTTGGGCTAGTCAGCAACCACCCAAAACATGCTAGCCTCCAACAAGCAACTCCCAAAAACAGAACACCCCAGCAACAACCCTTAAAACTGTAAGAGGAAGCACTGCTAACATTTCCTTCAGGACGCAAACTGTATGAATGCTCTGATAAACTCGGTCACCCTTGAACGTGAACCACCGATGTCACATTCATCATCCCGTTTCCCAATAAGGCGAGCGCCTTGGGAGTCGTGAAGTGTTTATGCAACCGTTCATGAGTTTGTGTGTCAGCTCAAAGCTCTGGAAAAGATGAGTGTTCACAAGAGCGTGACATCACTCTGCACTTGCCAACAAGGTGCCAACTCCTGCTCTGAAGTACTATGATAATCCCAGCACATGGCTGATATCCGAAAGTTCCAGGCAACCTTTGTGCTTAAAAAACTACACCACCACACACACACAAAAGATGGAGTTAGCATGATTGTTTTTAAGTCTAATGGCCAGATGGAGTGTGAAATACATCATAGAGTCCCGTAGTGGACTCTCAGACGAGAGTCAGACCTCACGGCCTATTCGCCACCTCTTAGAAAGGAGGCATAAGTTTATCCTGTGGGCTTTCTTTCTTTTTCTCCTATTCCTCCCTTTCTTTTCCCTCTTCCCTTCCCCCTCTGTGGCCCTGCCTCTGCCTGCCCCTTCCTCTCTCTCTCTCTCTCTCTAACATTGGGTCTCTTTGACTGAAAAGGTCTGGAACAGATTAGGAGCAGAGCTGCAGCAACGAGAGGCCTGGCACCGACTCAAGTCCGTCTAGATGTGCAGCTGAGAACAGTTCTGCCTGCGCTGGGCCTCACGCGGGGTGGGAAGGGGGGCGAGACAGAAAGAGAGAATGGCCAGACTTCAGTTCTCTGTTAAAGGAGTACAATCCCATTCTACTCCCTGCTCAAATTACCCAAGTGTCTCCAATGGGTGAGCCAGACGGGACAACGTGTCAGGTTAGCAACACATTTAATTGTTTTTAGGGGTGCAAGGAGGCGTTTTAGGGATGAAAACACAAAAACAAAAGGTCATAATAAAACGCAGACACAAGCGGTTACATAAAAACCGCATAGGAACGCCCAAACATTCTCAACTTGCGGCAAGGAATGAGTTAACCACGTCTACCCCCTTGCAGTTCTCCCCCTCACATTACGTCTGTAATTCAGGGGCCCACCAGCCTTGTCCGCTGAACACTTATAAATCTTCAAAGGGCTTCACCCACCACCCCCTCCTTTTTGTCTTTTTCGTTCTTTCTCTCTCTCTCTCTCTCTCCTGCCTGCCCCAGTCCTTCTCAGACTGTTTACCACTTTACCCATGACCACTTGCGTGTTAGGTGTACAGAAACCTGTTTCGTAGTTGAAGATATTGGTCAAAAGGAACATGCAGCTTGTTCATACATGAAGGAGATAGTGAGATAGCGTCCCAGAGGAAAACTCTTTTGGGACTCTTTTGAAGCGTGAGTAACTCAAAGTGACATAAGTAGAAGCCTTCATCTCTTTGTGAGCCTTACGTCCTCATAGAAAGTGATTAAAGAGAGGGACTGAAAGGGGTAGAAAAAGGACAAACATCTCAGTCCGTCAACCTTTCGGTGAACCATTTATCTCCACAGCAAAAACCTGATGATTAGATTAACGTGACCGTTCCGCTGCTTAAATATGTTTCATTGTCTCGGTGTATGGATTATGAATGCATATCTGAACAAGGGGTTTAACGGCATAATCAGATGCAGTTTGAGCTAGTTTGTGTTTGTGTGCGAGTAAGGGGATCACATAGCAGAGTCCTGAGTGTGGAGCAGTTTTGGCTAACCTCAGTATGAGTCACAGGAAGCAGGAATACTCTCCGAATAGCGTGGCACAAAACACGCTCTCAGTCACTTTCATTCACTCACAGCACAGAGAGCAGCTATCTATTCTCGGTTTGTAATCAGCGTAATAATACAGCAATAAGAGATAGCTGCAGTTATTTTACCACAGTGGAAAGAAACCAAAAGGAACATTCCTGTAATTACCATTCGTAATAATAAACCAGTTGTAGTACAGTTTGGCCACCTCTTGGTACTTCAGACAATTGTGGTCACAGTGGACCATGCAGACTTGTTTTTTTTTAATCACGCACTGAATATATGTTTAAAACTTGTCATCGAAGAAGCATTAACTGTTTCCGTCATTTCCGTTTGCAATTTCAATGAACATTTTCAGTTGCCGAAATTTTAGCACATCACTACTCGGGTGGCTTATTTCTTTTATAAAATAATGGCGACGCTGTCATGCTAAGAGACGAATGTTGTATTAAAAGTATGATTTATTCTGATGCTATTTTTATTATTATGAACTCTTATGACTTTAAGCTCACCGTAACGCGGGTCAAGTCGTGGGTCCAGCCAAGAGGTGGTTTTGTTCTTGTGATTGATGTAGTAGATCTCTCCTTCTGAGGTAATAGCTTGCTCCCAACCATCAGGAAGAGGACCTGAGAGAGAACAGCCAGTGTACATAAAATTATCCATTACTAAGTGATCATTTTAGAAATCTTTGGCCATAATTCACACATTTTTTTTTGTTTGTTTTTAATCCAACATTTTCACGATTTTATGAAATTTTGGAAAGAACTCTCCACCAATCACAGGGAAATTGTGAAAAGCAAAAAGGTTTTTTTTGCTTTAAGTCCAAGTTTGTAATGTTGGGATTCACCTCCTGGCTTGTAACTGCTTAACAAGACTTTTTTTTGAAAAAAAAAACAAAAAAATAGGAAACATTCTTCCGGGAATCAAGTCTGCTCGAAAAAAGCGGGCAGAATCTGTTGCACTCTATCGTTTCAAGGACCAAACGACTTGACAAAGAATGACATTAAAGTCTGTGGGAACACCTTAAAACACTAACCAGGACCAGTCTTGTCTGGTTCCAACAGTTTCTGTTGAACCTTTGAAAGTTCGGACACCGAGGTCACTATTGTCACTCCAAACAGACACGTCTACCTAATCATCAACTGCCATTCACATGCATTGATTTGCATCTGCCCTGATAAGGTTTTAGCATTTGCCGAAGTAGAAGCAGGCTTGGGTGGGATGTAAACAGAGACCGCTACACCCGTGGAATTACCATAAGAATGCTGCGACTGTGAGTGTAGTGTTTAATATGATATGAGTGTCTGGAGTTGCTGACCTGAGGCAGGGTTCATGATGTTTTGCTGCTGCACAGGCACTGGGCTGGCCGGGGCGGCCTGGTTAATCTGAAGGAGGGCCTTACGTGGATCCTGCCAGGTGGTCGTCTGGTCATTATGGCTATTAGGAGACAGAGACATACATAAGCAGGACTGTTAAACAGAAATATTGTGGCTGTGACCCAAATTCTAATGAGCTGCCTCTTTGGCTTGACATATGTATGTATGTATGTATTATTCAGACAACTTTAACCTTTCTCACAGTTGCTATAGTTGCCTTAAAAAACTTAAGCAAAACACGGTCAGGTCAAAGTCTCTGAATAATCTTTATTCCAAATTTTACTGGTAGTTACTGGTCAAATTATATTATTTATTCTTGCACTAGGATCAATAACTATATAATATTTCCAGGGCAGTGCACTACCATATAAACCAGTGTTATATATCCCCGCATTGGTTTACTTGATTCAAACAGAGCGCTCAGATAAAACTCCCAGCAAGTGGCCCTTTTACAAGATCTTTGTAAACACCTGAGAGCAGACACATTTGGACAGCATCATAGTCCTTTAATCCGCATAAGCAAAAGCGAGCAGGAACCAAACATCTCCGAAGCCTCCCGCAAGCAAGCGTAAATGATGGTCTGTCCTGTCAGCAATGAAACTCCCATTAATTTCGCTTACCCTGGGTGCTAAAAATAGGTTCTTATAAAAGTCCATTTCATAAACTTTACAATTGCCACCCACTCCTGTTTCAGTTATGCTGATGCATTGCTGTGGAGGAGGGAGGGTGGATAACCGTAGGCCGCTGTGTGAACTTTGACCGAGTTTATATGTGATTTGCCTGAGTCCGGTGGACTGAACTGGTGTCATCTGCACATGAAGTCACCGGTTACTGTGTAAGGTCAGTGATGAATAACACGGTTACTGGAAAACAAATCAACAAGTCTAAAAGGAGGGACTGAAGCCAGGCTCACACTCTTCTGTTTATTCAGAAGAGTATAGCAGGGTGGCAGGGAGAGCACTGCTGCACTGTTATTCTCTGTTTTGTAGCAGTTTTTCACAAAAAGGTTAAAAAAGGGGCTTTTTTGCCTCAATCTCAGCATGAATACCTATTAGACGTCAAGTTAATCCTGAACCTTCAAAAACCAACATTCGTATGTTTTCTAGTATACTACTCTTAAAAATTAAAGGCGATGCCACAGAAGAACCATATTTGGTTACAGAAAGACTCCTTTTTAGTCAAATCTCTTTCTTACCTGTATATAATCTGAAGAACTTTCTTCGGCCACAAAGAACCTTTTGTGAAACAGAATGGTCCTTTAGATGATCAAAGCCCTTTTAGGAACCAAAAAGGTTCTTTCATGACACCTTTTCCACTTTCAATAGTGTATCACGATCTAATCTCACAGCTTCTCAAACCTGAAAAGGCATCGCTATCTGCTAATCTACAAATTTTCTTCAGAAAAAAAAAAAAAAAAAAAATCAAGTCTTCCAAGAAAATGTTTTTTGGTGTCCTGTAGGCAACTATTTACCTCCAGAAACCAGCATACTATCACAACACATTTCATGATCTAATCTCGTAGCTTCCTTAAGAGAAACCCTGACATGCCATCTCCTTCCTAAACACTAGCTGCTAATCTTTACCTTTTCTTCGAAACAAAAAGTCTTCCAAGAAAACGGTTTTGGTGTCCTGAAGGCACGAGCACGCGATTTACGAGCAGTGTTAGGAGATGGAGTGGGCGGCTGCACGTTCTGTCAGGTCTATGAAACGAAAGCCGCTGCAGATTAGGTTTTTAATTCAAAATACTGCTGCAAGTAAACACTCCTGAATGAAGCAGATTTATGTAGCTTCAGGACAAACCGGGCAGTTGTGAAACATCTCTGCAGTGAGAACGGGCTGCAGCGCTCGGTGTAGAGGCATTTCTAATGACGGCTTTGTCGGGGCTTGTTGTTCGATTAAGATGTAGAGTTAACACAGGAAAAGGCCCCTCTTTCTCCCTCTCTCTCTCAAGCGAGGGCCTGTACATTCAGGCAGGGTCAGTCATGGGTCTCCTCCCAGGAGGTTTCTTTCTCTCGCTGCCTGTTCCAACACACTGAAGTGTCAGGCTCTTTAACAATCTGGCGCCAGTTTTACAAAGCTTTCACCTGCTGGACAAAAGCTCAGACCAAGCTACGACCCAAAACCCTAAATGCTATTCACTTGCTCCTCTTTTCCCCTAGCTCTGCTCCCTTTGCCCATTTAAGACAGTTTTTGCCACTGAAAACATAAGATTTGCATACACTAAACCTATGTTTGAGCATCCTGGCTAGCGGCAAACCAATAAATCCATTTCAAGATTTTTGGCATTGACAGATAAACATGTTTGATTGGCTAATAAATAGCTTTCTTGTGTGGGTTTCTAAAAAAAAAAAAAAAAAAGATTCAATTTTATAAAAAATATGAACACTTTTCTGTAATTTTAACAGTTTATATAAACCTTATTTACATTATATAATTAAATTATGTATAAATAGGATTGTCAATAAGTACATTAAATTGCAATCTCCTAATTGTTTTCGGAGTTAAAACTAAAGTAAAACAAAGTAAAAAAACTAAACAAAATAGCAAACATTTGAAATAGAAAGCTTTTGTAACATTAAATGTTTTTCCTGTCACTTCTGATCAATTTGATGCATTCTTTACTGAATAAAAGTATTCATTTCCAAATCCAGACCTTTGAAAAGTGGTGTATATTTATACTACATGGGCATCGATGTATACTAATATACTAGCTTTATACAGACCATGAACTATTCTGAAGTCTTGATATTGGCATCAGCTATTTAAGAACCCGTTCTGCTTGGACACTAGTCTTGATAGATAGACGGCTGACCACTAGTCTACTGGAAAAGAAACCACAGGACAAAAAAAAGAGCCCGGGAGGACGTTTGACCTTGTGGATAAATGAATTCTGCAACTCTCTGACAGGTTTTTGTTTGCAATACCGAATTGACAAGGCCCTTTCCCATCATAAACACAGCCATTTTTTCCTGCCGTCACTTTCTCTTTGCCACCAATTAGTTACTATTCCGCCATCGTTGCCTTATGAGAGAGGGAGGGAGCAAGAACAACAAAAAGAGGAGAGAGAGAAAGAGAGCGACTGACTCAGCACTTCACCACCCCCTCTTCTCTAAGCTCCCTCTTGTTTATGCTTTACTGATCAAAGGATCTGCAAAAAACTGCCCCTCTCCCAGCCACCTACCAGTAAGCCACCCTACCCCCAACCCACACACACACACTCCAGGAAAACAGCCCAGGCCGCAGCAGACGGACAGGAACAGGGGGCCTCTTCAGGAGGGTCACGGGGGAGGGCCGAATGACAGTCAGACAAAAAGAAAAGGCCACAGAGGAGGAAAAGAAGGAGGAAAAAACCAGCGCGGAAGCAATCCCTCAGAACTCCATTGGCTGAGTGGATCGCCGTGGTCCTGTTACACTTTATGTCACCCCAATCCTCCCCCTCCTATTGCTGCTGGAAACTCTGACAGAGACACGGGGGGAGAGAGGGAGAGGCGGTGCGAGTTAATTTTAATTGGAGCACAGGATGTAGAGTATGAAGATCTCCTCTTGGGTTTCAGCGAGGGCAGACGCAGGCGTACTCACACAGGTGGGCTTTATTAGACCGAGCGCTCTACCCGCACTGTGCCTTTTCCATGTAAAACACTGATGCTTATGTTTAATTCAGTGTCACGATGACCCAGAACGAAAACTATTGACTGTAACCAACCCAAGCGACAGCTTACTTGCGACGTGCTGTTTTCTGGCAGCGGTTTGAGTGCAAAAAAAATCTCTAAAAGATAAGCTTAGTTCCAAAATTGAGTGAGGTGGCATAGGCAACTGCACACAGAACTTCATAAAAGAATGATTTGGAGGGCACTATATAGTAAGCAACTCTACAAAATAAACATATGACTCTCGGCTTAGTACTGACCTCATGGCGATGCATTATAGGATTGACGCCTTTGTGACGGATCTCTTAGACGGCAGCATAATTATGTAGATTTTCTGTCTGTGATGCTGCTGTCTTTAGAGGAAGAGAGCAAATGTGTTCTCGTAGTCAAAAGCACACCATCCAGTCTGGGTCAGAGCCCTACCATTGCGTCACTCTTGAGCGTCTGCTCATGCAATGTTCTCTCTGCACTTCCAGCACACACGAACAAACACACTTCACAAATGAGGCAGACTGGCTTCCCTTTACTCAGTGGGAAAGTACCGGGAAAATGGGAGGATAGTCAAAAAGCAGCCAAGAGTAACAATAATGGTGAAATCCATATGCATATAATACTCTGCCTGTCATTTATTCATGATGCCAACCTGCATTTGATGAACTGAAGCATTAAGGTCCTTGTACACTGAGTTTTTTCCATCTTTTTCTAGTGTTGTCAAACGATTTACCGTGATTAATCAAATCCAAAATAAAGGTTTCATAATGTGTGCGAGTACTGTGTATATTTACTATGTATAAATAGGCACACACACACATACATATGTAAAAGCCTATATTTAATAACAAATGTTTTATTTATTTATTAAATATATTTATCTATAATATAAATAATAAATATATATACATAAAAAATAAATTAAATATATATGTAAATATTTTCTAAATATATTCTGTATGCGTGCGCATATAT
>JAUMHG010000064.1:8371296-8400463 GCA_032359395.1 Enteromius anoplus
TGGCATACATACTACATCGTTTTCAGTGGTTTCGTGTTTACGCGATTTTTTTTTAGAACGAGGGAAAAAAAAGATCGGATAGGGAACGCACCGGCTTCGTGTGGACGGAGCCTAAGACGTCACTAAAGGGTATTGGCAAGTCCCGCTGTCTGACGAAGCAAAGCAGAAAACAGCCTTTTCAACCCTCAGCGGCCACTGGCAGTACCAGGTTCTCCCCTTCGGCTGCCCAACCAGCAGTATGCATCCGCCTACTTGGATGACATGGTAGTGCACTCGGAGACCTGGGAGGAACACCTTGAGCGGCTCCGGAGGGTGCTAAGGGAACTTCGAAGGGCTGGACTCACCATCAACCCTAAGAAGTGTCATCTAGCTCTCTTCGACGCCAAGTACCTGGGTTACCAAGTGGGATACGGGCTCATCAAGCCCCAGGAAAAGAAGGTGGAGGCCGTCCGGGAACAAAATTCAGCTTTTCCGTCATAAGAATACATAAAAATGATCAATAAAAAAAGAAAAGAAAATAGAATTTATAGAAATAGAAAGAAATAAAAATAGAAGTAAAAATAATATAAATATTTATAAAATGTTTTGGTAAAAATAGAGAGAATTAAAAAAAAAAAGAATAATAGGGGAAAAATTAACCGTATTACTGCTTTTACTGTACTTTTGATAATTTTTACTGGGGGCATAGGAGAGACTTATTGAATAAACATTTACAAAATGTTTTATATAAAGGTAGTAAAAAAAAGCTAAAAAATATATTGCTTCTAACAATAATCAAAAAAGCAAACTGAAAACGCATTTGATGTAGCAATTGATTGCTTAGAACAATACTTTTTAAAAAAGTTTTGTTCAGAGGGGTTACATGACATGATGACAGTTATAGGGTGGTAAAGGCACAAGAGCATCAGGAGTTTGACTTCGTTATCCTGCAAAGCCTGTGTGGTGAGTCTCTAATGCACTGGAGTAATTAATAGTCACTCAAACGTCACTGTCACACACCTAGATAAGCTTTCCCATGCATGTATACACTGATTACACACATACAAACACAAAACATCACTCACACAGGTCATAGACACACACAAACGTAAAATACACATCCAGAAAAACCTGTCATGATTATGCCACACATACAATGTAAATCTGTATCTATTTTATGCTTAACTGACACTTGACTCAGGTCAAGTTACATAAAAAAGCCCTTTATCCTGTCTTGGCACTAAGAAAGCGACGCTAAAGAAAATTTTTATTCTTCTCAAATTCATTTATTTTTCTCCAAGAGTCAATATTATTTAGAATAAAAATAATTTTATGCATGCATACAGTTCTTATGAAAATATATTTAGAATCTTAAGGTAAAAAATAAATACAGACTAATTAGAAAGCAAAGAACACCTGAACATATAATACATTTTCTTTCAAATGTTTTGTTTAAACATTATATTATACAAACATATAAAGTTGTGTGCATTGCCAGAATCATTTCACACAAATTACACCTGATTAAAGAAAAAGTTCACTCAAAAATCTAAATTTACTCTCTTCAAGATGTAGATGACTTTGTTTCTTCATAGAAACAGATTTACAGAAATCTAGAGAAATTTTTCTTCTGCAGTGAATGGGTGCCATTAGAATGAGAATCCAAAAGGCTGAAAAAAAGTGAAAAGCTGCCCGTTTGTAAGAAACAAATCCACCATTAAGGCTTTTGAACTTTAAACTGTTGCCTCCAAAATTCATAATAATACTTCCTCCAGTAAAAATGTCCTCCTGATATCTTCTTGCATCAAAATCGTTTAGATTAGTTTGTAACTGTTTAGGACTGCTTCCACTTATAAACATCTGTACACAACTTTTCCCCAGGAAAAACATTGGATTAATGGATTTTTGAAGTTAAATATGTATAAACGATAGATTTGTTAATGACAAATATGATGTTTTCCACTTAACAAGACGTTAATTCATGGACTGGAGTCATGTGCATTACTTGTGGATTATTCTGGTGTTTTGATCAGCTGAAGGCCCCCATTTACTGGAGAGGATTCATTTTTGTGAGCAAGTTATGCAATGCTATGTTTTTCCAAATCTGTTCAAATAATAAATTTATATTTTTAGAACGGCCAGGGGGCGAGTATATTTTCGGCAAATGTTCATTTTTGGGTCAACTATGCTTTTAAAAACAATGAAATACTCTCAATACCACTCAGATCAAGTATTTGAGTATGTTTCAGTAATATACAGCATATAATCATAAGGTCTGGAGGTTTGCAAAGTGCAGCTGACAGTGGGGAGTGGTGGATCATGGGAGGTGTAGTCAGTAACGCTGTTGAGTTCTGCTGCGGTTATCAGCAGAGGCTCCTTGCCTACGCACGGTGACACCTACAGTCTCACCGGTCTGGTTTTTCAAGGATGAGAAGACAGAAAGAGGGGAGCAGGTCACATTAGTTCAAGGGAACAGATTACTTCCTCTGAACACACTGGCAACACTCACAAATGCAGGACCCAAAGTAAAGATGCCCCTCACTGCTGGGTTGCCACCAGCTGTATCTTGCACATCTGTTAAATCAAGTGGAAGTGATCAGGAACACAGCTGCTGATATTTTGAATACATTAAAAAAGAAATGCTTACATAGGAAAAAATGTAAAGGTACTGCCCTCGCCTCAAATCTGTGCTAAACATATAAGCTTTGACTGTGTGGATTATATGCAGATGATTTTGAAATGAAACTGACATTGCAGGCGTTGATTAAGTCTCTCGAGCGACTGCAGGATCTTCTGCTCCTCTAGTGACAGAGTGCTGACACTGAGCGACTGTATTCTCTGGCTCAATGGACCAATCGGACCGTTGCAGAACTTATGGGTCTGAGCATAGTCCGCTGCTTCATGAGCACCGTCTGATACCTCCAGACCTGTAACAGTGAAAAATAAAACAATGATTGATTTAAACTTGATTTAAACGCACACACACAACCATCTCAAAACCTGTTTTTTGTTTTGAACACGTAAATTGTTCAATCATTTATGTTACAAATGATTTCTATTTCAAATAAATGCTGTTTAATTAATCAAATTATTTTAGAATTTAGGGTTTGCATTGTAATAAATGATCTTTGCCCATACAGCAATAAATATATTTTATTATGGAAATTATATTTTTCCAGGACAAAATTAGCAAAACATGAAAATGAAATCGACGATTTCCTTCATGTTCTTATTTTAGGGGCTGCCCAAAACACAAAAATAAATAAAATAAAACACCAATATTTTAAAAGTACTGAAATATATTCCAAATTTGAGTAAACTGTATATCACATTTAGGCAAAAAACAGAATATAATTTCCAGCAATGTTCATTCCTATTAATTATATTGTGTCATGGACTCATTTTCTAAACTCTTTATGGTGCATCTTCACTTGTTTTGGAGCCTGACCACTGTTGCCACTATGAACTGTCATTGGATCTTCTTTATCCAATAGAAACAAAGAAAGAAAAATAATATACATGATAAATTACCTTCAATGTCAGCTGCATGACCATTTTTATTTGGGTGTTGAGGTTTTGGCTCAGTGACCTGTTAAACCCAAAGTTAACAGTTAATGAACACTTAATCCAAAATGTTATAAAGCCAAAAGCAACATAACATGAACATTTTACTTTTATCTTTTATCATTTTAATTACACACCAGAAAATTGGTAAGCGAACTTCCAAAGAGCTGCTTTAATAAAGTTTACTTTACTTATATTTAGTTATGCACTTTTTTATTTATCAAAATGATTTACATACCCTAGTCATCTGAAAGACACCTATACAAAATGTTGTTTTTTTCCCACAGCACTGTACTAAATTCTTTAAATACTTCTATGCAAAATGCACCAGTTGTAAGTCAACTCTAGTAATAATAACTCTAGTCATTTATTGATATAATATATTTAAAATATCTTTAGAATATGCGTATGCTAACCTGATAAGGGAAACAAGCCTTTCTCTGTGCCGGTCCTGCTGTTTGGTTCCTGCTGTTTTCCACAGAAACTCGGTTCTTCACCATATTACTCTCCATAGCCTGTCTCCTTATTGGACTTCTCACTGGTTAACAGAGGAAACTCAGATTAAAAAGTGCATTCCTATCTAAGCAGCACATTTCAGTGATTAGCAAACCACTTTACCTCAGGTAACTATGGAAGTTCGTTTCCGCCACTGAATAAAAAATAAAAAAGGTTATTGCGACATTTATCTCACAACTCTTACTTTTTTCACAGTATAATGTCAGAATTGCAAAGTATAAAGTAAGAATTGCGAGATATGAAATCACAATTGTGAGATATAAAGTACAAATTGCGAGATATTAAATCAGAATTATGAGATAAAAAGTCAGAATTGCGATAATATATAAAGACTCAATTCTGAGAACATAAAAATGGAAAATTGGACTTTTATAAACTCTGAGTTTATATCTCGCAATTCTGAGAAAAAAATTCACAATAACCTTTTTTTATTTTTTATTCAGTGAGGGAAACAGGCTTCCACAGGTAATTGACCCAGTTATCCTGAATATCTCCAAAATAAAGTCTTGATGCATGAGATTTGGCATTACATAACTCTACTGAAGCAACTGACACGTCTATATTCATTTTTTATCTCTTATATTGCATTAGCAAAGGCAAATGTCCCAGCTTTTGGGCTTTTAGGCGATAAATGTATTATAAGAGACTGTTTTACATCATTAATTACATAGACTCTTACTGTTAGAGGAAGACAAGAAAAATCCACCCATTTTTGAGGCTCCTTTGACACCACTGATCAGACTATCACCATTGATAGTGACATGGGACAGACTGGCACAGACTTGAGGCGAAGAAGACAACGGGCCATTGTGAGTAAGAAAACTTTGAGGGTCACCTAAGTCAATTCAGAGAGAAAAACACAAAAGAAGACAAAAGAAAAAGACGTAAGACAGTTTAATTAAAATGTCACAGTGCACAAAAGTCAGTTATCCTGTTCTTGAGGTCTCTGTCCTCAAAATGTAGAGGCTTCCTGATGTTATAAGAAATAATTGACCCCTGAGGAACAACAGTCCATCATTAAACGGATCCATTTCAACAGAGTAGTAATCCCAAGTGGTGCAGTGATGTCCAGAGTGCCAAAGAAAACAGACTCTATTGATCCAAGAGTAAAAAAAAAAAGATCCTTTTCCAAAGGCTTTAGTAAAAATATCCCCCAAGAATTTCAAACAAAGCTGCTGTTCTTTCAATCGACTCTCATTAGACTATATGACAAGGTGCTGTGAAAGTTCATGGGAAGCTGATGATTCCATGACTATTGGTTTTGTAATAGTGTATACGGCACAGAAAGTTCCTTATCAGTTGAAAGACACCTACTGAAAATGCTTCTTGTTTCCACAGCAGGTTAACAATCATTCCCAACATTTGAAAGATGTAAGGCAGAATGGAAAAATAGAGAAACGGGGAAGCGATTAACTTTTGCAACTAGCATAAATATAGGCTGTAACTTGTTACAAACATGGTGCAACAAGCAATCTGTCAGTACACTGTTATAGAAAATGCTAACTTTTTCAACATATTATTATTAATAACAATATATGTATGCCTACTAAAACCATTAACCAGATCGGTCACACTTTATTTTAAGGTCCAATTACTGCTATTAACAAACTTTGACTATGACTTTTGCCTCAATCAACTCCTAATTTGCTGCTTATTAATAGTTAGTACGGTGGTTGTTAAGTTAAGGTTTCGGGTAGGACTAGGGATGTAGAATAAGGTCATGTATAAACAGCCAATATGTTAATAATTGTCATGTCGATAAGCAACTAGTTAATAGTAAAAACTGTTCTCTAAAGTAAAGTGTTACCACATGATCAACACAAAATTTTGGATATAATCTTTCTATGTGTACTTAATATTTCATACATTGTTTTAGAAAAACTCTGTGTTGAAAATGTTTATAAGCAGTATGATATATTTGACGTATATAAATGATCAATGTAATGTATTTTATATATTTACTAAAATTATGGTAACGCTTTAAATTAGGAAACATATTCACTATTTATTCGTTTTCCCTCAATAAACTCCTAATTTGCTGCTTATTAATAGTTAGTAAGGTATGGTCTAAAATATGGTCATGCAAAATAAGGCATTAATATGTGCCTAATAAGTATTATGTAATATGTTACATAAATGATGAATACAAAAATGATTATGTACTGTAATGTATATTTATATTTTGACAAATGTATCCTGTTTGACTATTGCAATTTCAACCATTTTCCAGTTTTTAATATATATTATAAAAACTATTTGTGGGTTTATGTACAGTGGAATGACCGTGGAATTCCATTTAGTTGTATTATATTTTATTATTTTATATTATTATTTATAATTTTTTTGTCTACCAAAAAAAGGAAAAAAAAAAAGGAAAAAAGTGAGAAAGTTCTTTCATTAAAAAATCATTCAGTAATTTGTAAATGCAATAATAACAATGAAAATTAATTTTTATCAATACATTTTAACAGAATTCTGAAATAAATCATGCTCTTATTGGAATTTATTGATCACAAAACATCGCACAAAAATGCACCCTTAGAATGGAACCTTAGTGTAATTTTAAGCTCAGATGAATCATATTAAAAATGTGCCAGGACAGAAATACAGAGTTTGGGATTTTCTTTACCGTTTTTACTGGCGAGAACATTCCGGACTCCATGCCACAGCATTGAAATCTCCTCATCTGTTGGAGTCCGGTCCAAACATATTGCGTTTTCTCCACACCTGTGCCTGGCATTGTTTGCAAGGGCATCTGGAGGGGAGAGGGAGCAGATGCCTGCCTCATGGGGGTAGGTACAGTCGGGTGGCACTGGAGCACAGATAGCATCTGTTCTGAGAATAGGCCTAGAAACTACTGCCTGGCTATCTGGAGTATCTTTGCAAAGGGCCAGATCCTGCAGATCTGGTCTGCTCTGTACACCATCTTCATCGCAGGATGCCTTTGAGATGTACATGGGACTCTCAGCTAAGTTACACTCTACAGCATCAGGTTTTGGAGGGGGTCGAGGCACCAAAATCTTCCCCTGGGCCTTGGCCACATGTTGCGCTTCCCTGGCAGATTGCGGTCTGATGATAGTGCCCTTCCTGGCCCGGGAAGTAACGGGACACGAGCCGACTCTGGCTGCGCGCGTTCTCCGGGGAGTCCGTGGGCCCCCAGTGCAGTGGGCTCTTCTTTGAGAGCTGTGCTCCTGTATTCGGCCTTCTTGGGGCCCTACATCTGTCCAGGCCTGTCTAGTGGATTGGGGCCCAGCGGGGACAGCAGAGGTCTTATTGGAGATGTTCTTTGATACCCCTGTGAGTAAATTCACATGGTCCGAGTGATCTGCAGAGAGCTGTTTATGGGTTTGTTGAGGCAGGTTAGCACGCCTGCTGGGGTCTCTAAATACTCGGTCCACCCCCTCAACCCCATCTACCTCATCAAACCAGCGTAGTTTCTTCTTAATGGTTCTATTCTGGTCTGGCTCATTGAGTTTTGTCCTGGCCAGCTCTACGCTGTCCCGGATTAATATGGCCACTTCTTTGGTGAAAAGCAAATGGCCAGGAGTGTAAGTGAATTTGACAGTTCCTGATTTGGATTTTAAATGGTTTTTAAGAATCCCTTTTAGGAATCTGACATTGTTGTTAGGGGCAGAATGGGTCACGGGGTCTGCAGATGTTCTGATTGGTTCCTCCAAGCTTTTAGAAGACTTCAGCATTCCAGCTTTTGCCAGTTTGGTGACATCCGTTTCATTTTTAGGATCTATGCTTATACTCTCCTCCATGCTCAGCGGTTTGGATTCTATCTTAAGCCCTGTGGCAACATATACATCTGGTTTGCGTTTCTGTGACTGTGAAGAACTCTGTTCTTCTGTTTGTTGAATGTTTGGGGAGCTTGTGTCAGTTCGATACGTTATGCTAAGATGGGCAGAGGAGCTGGAAAAGGCTTTGAATGAACTGTTGTTGTGTTTGCATCTGCTTGCTGGAAGAGCCGTATGTGTTTCTGATAAATGTTTAGCATATTTCTCCTCCAGGGCTCTTGTCTGCTGCTTGGATTCTGACTTGAAGACTTTAGTTAGGCTTGAGAATTCCAGGGGTGTGGTATCTGGCACGGCTTGTGTTTTGCAGTGGGCAACCACAAATCCTTTGTCTTTCAAAATGTTCCCTTGAGCGTTCCTGTCATTATTGTGAGTCATATGTTCTGAATTAGTTGCTAAGTCCTGCTGAGTCAACTCTTTTTGGCAACCATGGGTGTTGAAGGTCTGCAACTGGTCTTTTGAGTTATCAAATCTTTCTTGCGTGCAAGTCCGGAGACTCCTGTTTTCTTCTGTTGACTCACGATCCTTTGGTGAGGGTGAGTTGAGACTAAGTTTGCTGTCCTGATTTAAGAACTCCTCCAGGAAGCTCTTTGCTACGGAAGAGGAGGGGTAAGATGGTGAACATGGGTTGCTGGACTGTCTGAATGGTGATGGAAGCTTTTTGGGGTCTTGGAGCTTAGGGGGATCCACGGGGAGGTAAAAAGACTGGGTACAGTTGGTGCTCTGGTGGGAGCAACAAACTGGTGCAGTGTCATGGGTCTTCTGAGTGTCTCCGTTCTCTAAGCTGTCCAGGCTAGACAGACTCTCTGTCTCGCTATGTGGGGTATCAAGATAATCCTGAAAATCAATATATTTAAAAAAAAACATTAGAGCACTTATACTGGCAGACTGGGTACTTTTTGGAGATCATGTTGCATGCATGCTGCAGAGGGATGGAAAAAAAAAACATAGGAAGTTAATCTTTATCTATAAGGTAAATAATTTTTCAGCTACATTTTTTTAAATAAATAGAAGGACAGATCAATATACTGTACATATACACTACTGTTAAAATATTTGGGGTCAGCAAGATATTTTATTATATTAGATGTTTCTTCTGCTCATCAAGACTGAATTTATTAGATTAAAAATCCAGAAAAATCTGTAATATTGTGAAATCAGTGTCACTTTCAGACCTTTCAGAAATTATTCTAATATGCAGATTTTTTTATTATCAGAGTTGGAAACAGTTGAGCTGCTTAATAGTTATTTTTTTCTTTGATCATTAAAATATTAAAAAGAGAAGCATTTATTTAAAATGGATAATAATGTTCAAAACTAGTTACAGTAGTTTACTGTTACACTACTGTTAAAAAGTAAATTTTTATTCTTTCTTCTTTGAAAGAAATGAATGCTTTTATTGACCAAGGATCTATTAAATGAACAAAAAAGTCATAGCATAGATTTACATTTTAGAAATGTTTTATATTTGATAAAAAATGATATTGTTTTTTACTTATTATTCATCAAAGAATCCCGAGGAGAAAAAAAAAATCACAGGTTCCAGAAAATACATTTGGCTGCACAACTGTTTCCAACATTGACAATTCTAGTAAAAAATCGGCATATTAGAATGATTTCTGAAAGGATCATGTGACACTGAAGACTGGAGTAATGATGCTTTGTCTCACAGGAATAAATTACATTTTAAAATATATTCACACAGAAAAGAGTTATTTTAAATTGAAATAATAGTTCACAATATTATAGTTTTTTTCTGGATTTTTAATCTAATAAATGCAGCTTTGATGAGCAGAATCTTCTTTAAAAACCATTAAATATCGTACTGACCCCAAGTTTTTTAACGGTACATTACTAAGATTTTTAAGTGTATTTGGAAGGAGTCTCTTATGCTTAGCAAGGCTGCATTTATTTAATTAGCTAACATATTATTACTATTTAAAAAAAAAACTTTTTAGTAACTTTTAGTTGTCATTTCAAAGTTTATTTATTAAGATGGAAACCTTTGTAATATTTTAAAATTCTTTTACAATTACTAGCACAATAAAACAATAAAAGTGTACTAAATATCCAGGTGGAACACTATAGGCAGATAGAGCATGATGGTTACAGACATTGCTATGAAGGGCATTCCATAAATCTGACTACATTTGTGCACTGAATGGAACACTTTTCCAAGAATACCTAAGCTTAGATCCTATAAATAGGGTTATTACCTTCTGTGTCCTGCTCTGTTCACAGTTCACTGTATTAAATTATGTGTTGGCTACAAGCCAGTGCAGGTAACATTCCAGCTGGTGTGTGTAAGAGGACATAACTAAGTGTGCAAGAGTGAAAGAATGTTTGTTTGAGCTATAGAGAAAGGGGAATGTGTATATGTGGTTTTAATATGCTTTTGTGTGATTAAAGCCTCAGAATGAGTACATCTCTTTAAAACACCCCTGTTTGTTCAGAAGATGCGGTAGCGTGTTGTGGCAGGAGGAGCCCTGGGCTAAAATTACAATGCCGTTCTGTTTTCCCAATAGTTGGAATTAGATTTTAAAACCCTCACACACTCCTTAAGCAAATTTGCTAACAGGCCCTTTAACACACACAATCACGGCCCAAGTGAATCACTGCGAAACTGTACAAGGAAGTTGGTCACAGCTACAATCTTGTAACTGTAAACAAACAAAAGCATAAACTTCCAGATGATGGACTTAACTCATTTGCAACAATTTAGTATGAAAAGTTATTTAAATAAATACTACTATACTAATTATGGTGCTAAAGTGTATTAACCTGTAGATCAGCCTGCTCTTTTTCCTTCTGCTCAGTCTGGGTCTCCTGTTGCTCGCTGAGGAAGAGCAGCTGGTTGTTCTTGAAGTTGCTCAGGCTCTTCTCCTGCAGGAGTTTGGCGTAGGACTCAGCTGCAGATAAGGCAAGTAGGTGACGGGCGCCCCCTGAAGGCTTTGGGGAGGGAGTGCAGCTCCTGAAATTAACAGGTCATTCAGAGTAACAACAATAATAACTAATCTATATTTTTATAGCATGTTTTATACAAGAAATGCTGCCCAAATAAACCTATATAGAACTCTGCTGTCAAAAGTAATGTTTTTCGACATTAAAATAAAAAAGACAATAAAAAACAAGCTATTATTACATTATTACTTTATATTATTACAATATTATATAATGCTTAACATATTAAATGATATTCAAACATCTTAAATACACACACATATATATTATTGCTGTCAATTTTTAAAAAACATTTGCGTACATAATATATCTTTGTGTGCTGTGTAAATTTATGATGTAAAAATACAGTTATGACCTAATGGATAGGGAGTTGGAATAGTAACCCAAAGGTCACGGGTTCACGTCCCAGGTCTGGCAGGGTAGGTGGTGGGAGTAAATAACCAGAGCTCTCTCCAACTTCAAAACCATGACTGAGGTAAGACCCTTGAGCAAGGCACTTTTCCTCCAACTGCTCCCTGGGCGCCGCAGCAATAGCTGGCCACTGCTCCGGGTGTGTGTTCATGGTGTGTGTGTGTGCGCGCGCGTGGTTGATCACTTCTCACTGCTGTGTGTGTGCACAAATTCCTAGTATGGGAAACCATACCTGGCCACATGTCCTTTCCTTTCCTTTTTTAAACATATATTTAGAAAATATTTACATTTATATATATTTATATTCTTATATTAATTACATTATAAATTTTCTTAAATATATACATGCATGTGTGATTGTATTCATATGGATATAATATACACATATATTAAACAAACACTTATTTTGGATGTGAGTAATCATGATTAATCATTTGACAGCACAAATAATGTTGATTGAGTTTTTGTGTTTAAATATTTAATATGAAATATTATTTAGAGGGACTTCATTCATTAAAGTTCTAAAAAATGATTACAAAATGTTATGTATACGCAACCAATAATATATTTCCATGCTAATAATGTCGTACCTACTAATGGTGGAGCCACTTGCCAAAAATGGAGATTGTTGAGTGTATAAGTGCAGGCTGCCCTGAATATGATGAAGTGCTTCATCAAGGTTGAGTGTTCTTCTCTTAAAGGCTGCTGAAGGACACAAATTACTTTATTTAAATGGAGGATGAGATGTTTACATCACATACTGGCCTAATAATAAGCTCTAACAGACAGTTTAAGAGATAAAGAGAGCATGCAGACATGTGGATTAGTCTGTTTTGCTGAACTTACCTGCTCTTTTTCTCTGAGAAGGAGGGAGATGAGCTCTTTGGAAGTTCTCTGTGGCATCCTGGACCCTCTGGTGGCGCTGCTGTAGAATATTCTGCCTCAGTCTCTGCTCCTGAACATCCCACTGTTTCCTTCTCTCTTCTAGAGCCCTTGAGAGACAATCAGACAGTAGGAAAATGTCTGACCTTTGACAGTTAGACAATGCTTTGCACACACTCCATCCTCTTAAAGATATAATTTATTATTTTTATGAGAATTTTGGCAACCGTGTGGAGCATATCAAATAAACCTCTTGACTTGAAATGGAATTGAGACTTTAATCTAATTTGTAATATCAGCTCATTGCGCAAGCTGCCCATATCTCAGATGTTTACTTTCCAGGGTCAACAGAAACCTGAGACTTCTGTAACAGATGCATTTCAGCTAAATTCATTTGTTAATGGCACAGAAACTAGTGCATGCAAGTGCTGGGCACTAACTGAGCCTTCAATCAGAATTGCAACTACACTGATGAAGAATCAGATACCTTAGCAGCATCTTGAACTAACAATGCCTGGTAAATTTTTTTAAAATAATTAAATATTTAAAAAATTATATTTTATATTTATACTTTGACACATAGTCACAGGTCTTGTCTATAATGTAAGTCTTTTTTTAATAATTTATAATAAAAGATTACTACATGATAAGGTTTTAGTACCTTGAATGTTTTTTCCCCATTATGACAGTTTTATCACCCTGATATTTTTAACTCAAATCTTTACATTTTTTTTAAATACATAAATTAAAGCATACTTTTTTTATGAATAAACACAAAAATGAGTGCCCGCTCTTGCATATGGTCATGAAAGTTCTGTAATATACTCTATATGTTTCAGGAATTATTTAATCACCACAAAAACAGCTCTGGATCTGTGTCCAACCTTTCTCTGAACCCAGTGGGGGGACGCACTCGTCGTCCTCACCATCAATGCCTTCTATAAAGTAACGTTCCTTTGCTCTTGGTGATTAGAGCTTCTATTTCAAGCTGGTAAATCCTGGCTGACAAATAAAGGATTGTATAACAGTATCTGTGCCCTGTAGGGTAGATTCACTTTCAATGTGCACAGTGACTGACCAGGTCAAAAGCCCAGACTGAGTCATTAACAGCATGGAGACAGTTCTTAGTTTATCTGGCACTCACTGTCAACACTAGATTCAGCAGCTGTGCATTGCTTCTGATCTCTGGGACACTCACCCAGCAGTCTTTTAGCGGAGTTGCCTCCTTGGTGAATACGCTGATGCTATTTTTTTTCTTGTTATTGCAGGCTCATCTAATAACAAGTCCCCAGAGACTGAAAGCCTAGAGCTGTGTAGTTTAATATCCACCTTGCAATGTATGAAATGTTTAAGGAAATAGACGTTGACATGCTTATAAATGAATCATTTGGATGGACAGCAAAGAACAAAGTTGCTTCCTCTATAAACATTAAACTATATATTCAATTTGTGTTTTCATTGTTGTTAGGTTTAGAATAAACATTTTTGCCTGAAATGCAAGAAAATGTCTATTATTAATTGACTTGATGTTAAGTGATTCACAAATGTTTCCATAACTTTAAATTGAGAGTAGTGAGAGATTATACATTCGTATCTAAAAATGAATTTGGAAAGGACGTCTGAAAGGAGAAAGTGAAACAAAAAAGTTGATTTAAAATACATAAAACCTAAATAAGGAAGGAAATAAACACAAATGATACAGAATCGAAATACTTGCAAATGACAAATGAATGCTTTTTAAAGATTTTCTACACAATAATGACATAAATATAAAATCTGGTTTATTTTTGACATACTTACTTTCGCCGCCGATTTGTTTCCAGGGAAAGCTTGTGAGTCCGAGTTCGACAGTACCTCTGTTCTTGTATCAACGCTTCTCTTTCATCTTCATTCTCTTTATGTACATCAGATCTCATGTTTCTAATGTGATACAGCATCAAGGAAGGTATTATTATTATAGGATAAAACATTCTCTCATAAAATACACAGCACAAAGATACAACAACAAAGAAGAGACAACGAATATAAGTAATAGTATCTAAACATAGAGGACATTATAGAACAAGTATAAATATATATCTTATGCTCACCAAGGCTGTATTTAATTTATCATATACAGTAAAAATTAATGAGAGATACTATTGCAATTTAAAATAATTGTAGAATTTTATTGTATTTTACAATGTTATGTATTCCTGTGATTGCAAAGCTGAAATTTTAAGCAGCCATTACTTCAGTGTCACGTAATCTTTCAGAAATCATTTTAATATGTTGATTTGCTCAAGTAATATTTCTTGTTAAAAAATGAAAAAAAAAAAAAAAAACCTGCTTAATACTGTTTTATGCAAAACTCAATTTAAAAAGTGTATAAAAAAAATAAGAAGGACAGAAATGAATACATTTATTCAGCAAGGATGGATTCAATCAACCAGAAGTCACCGTAAAGGTAATAATAATGTAAAAAAGCCCCAAAACAAATAAATATATGCTGTTCAAAAAACTTTCTATTCATCAAAGGATCCTGAAAAAAATACATCTACAGATTTTCAACATTAAATATAATATATTAATAAGATAGATAATAATAAGCATTATTACTAATTAAGCAACAGTAATAATTGAGTGACCACTGGGACCATCACATTTTAAAAAACATTCAAAGTGATTTCTTTCTTTCTTTTCTTTTTCTTTTTAAAATTGTAATACCATTTTACAGTACAGGACCACCCTTATATTTGATCATTAGTTAGCCAAGAATAATTAATAAAGCCTATTATGTTTTTCTAAAGTACAGTAGCCCAGTTTATGAGCCACTAGTAAAACTATGAGAACGACCTTAATATAAATAGACGCTGGTAATTCAGACAAGGAAAAGGATACGAGTAGCAAAGTGTGTCCTCCAGGACTGGCATCCCGAAGATCAGGATGACAAGCTGATGACAGGTCTCCACACAGCACACTTCTCATCCGAACAAGAAAAGTTGCATCTTATTGATGTTGGAACGCGCAATAACAAAGCCGGCACGACCAGAATTTATCTGCTCAAGTAAAAATATTGCTGCAGTGAATAATGAGAGCAAAATAAAGACTGGCCAGCCAGTAAGGCTACTAAACATAAACAGACAGCGCAGAACACTTCCTACCTATAGCTTTATAACTTCTTGTAGTTTGAGACGAAATAACGTTACATCTAAATTAAAGAAGGCAAAGGTAAGCATTTATCGTCTTTCACTACAGCTGACACAGTTGCGCCATGACTCGGTAACCATCGACGCGCTTCCTTGACAACAGACATAAACTCGCGGTGGAGGCGTGGTCACGTCTATTACACGCGTTTTGACGTTCATCAATCTTAAGGGACGTACTATATTGCTGCCACCTGCTGGATTAAATTCGCAACAGGTTGCATGAAAAGGCTACATGAGTGGCACTGACTTGAATGTCCCACTCAATTCCAAGAAACAACTCTTTCAAACAGCAAGTTTCAAAGAACCAGTTAATAATGTGGTTATTTGCGTCTTGACGCAATTACGTAATCGCGCGGTCGCATTCTAAAACCAAACAGGTTACAGTTCAGTGTTTATTATAACGTTACTTTGTTATTTTTTTTTATTAATACGATGTTTGTGAATTTGAAAATTTTGTCCTAATTCTGTTTTCTATAGCCATTTATGTAATCCCTTACGAAAAAAGTAATTTTGGTTCTATAATAATGGTTATTGAAGTAAATGTATAGTAACCATATAGTTTTTGGCGTATTGATTATTATTTATATAACCACAGTCAGGCAATACTACAAATACCACGGTTAAACGCTTTCGTAAGGGGTAAAAATTGTATTTAGAAACTAAGATGCTTATATATTTAATTAACATAAATAATACTAATATTCATGTAACCTATACTTATTGTCTGGACGTTTTCATAGGCTTTATAACATAGCACAATCAAATAATAAATTTACAGTAACCTACGGTTTATTTGTAGCATTTCAGCTCTCCAAGTAACTCACTCCATTATTCCAAATGTTGACAAAGAATCCCATATGAAAGAGTCAGTGAGTCAGTTGTTGTCTGGAGAACCGCTCTTGCTGATTCAACTGAATTTGTGAACAAGTGAACAGGTGTAACTGATTCTTTGAACATTGAGGGACGTCACTAGTTCCAGCAGTCTTGTTTGCTTGTGTTCTCTATCCGTTTACCTGTATAGTCAGTTCAGTTTTTCTTTATTTGAAGATTTTTCACACATTAACTGCTTTAAGTCACTTAAGTGAAGTTGTGAATCGCGGGTCCTCCCAGGATTGATCCTATCTGTCACAGCCGCTGGAGAGTGTGAATTGAAGCGAAACTGCTGGGTTAGAGATGTTAGACTGTGATTGTAGCTGACAAGCCGTGTCGACCCGTCCCGGCACGGTTCTTCCAACATGACATCGCCTCTTTTGAACTACTGCGCTTTCAATATTGAATAAATATAAAAAATAAAGTTATGTACAAATAATGTATTATGTTACACATTTTAAAAGTAGCTACATCTTGAACTTTCTTTAACATATTTGTGCTTCTTCACTCAGTAGGCTATATTAGTTTTGTAAATGACATTTCTAATATGTTTTTAACTCCTATAATAAATGATTAATTTCAGTTTAAACATTTAATGTGTTTACTGCTCATGTATGCATTATTCATCCCTTCATTTATCAAGTTTTTTCTTTTATACAATTCACACTCAGAATCAGACCTCAAAAAACATTTTTATACAGTTAAAATTTGTCATCAGATGATGAGATTTTCTGCACTACACGCCTATATTCAGTAGTAGATTAGTTTGGTAGTAGATTAGTTTTAAAGTAGTAGATTAGTTTTGATTTAAAAACTGCAGGGAGCGAAAGAAAAGTTCCCTGGTAATGTCTGACTTCACACACGCAATCTTTTATCAGCTACACTGGCTTGTTGCCACAGTTAAGCTGGTGTTTACAAGGGATCTGAAATGAATTAATATGACTTACACTGGCTCCCAGGTTCTTGTTGCTTCTATTTCCCTCTTGAACCCCCGTTTGTACTAAGCAAATAATAAAGCAAGGCTAAGCATGTGGAGGACAAATGTAATCCAGATCTCTGTAATCCAGTTACTGTGAGACATCCTCTCTGATCCGGATTTACAGTCACAATGAAACACTGAGGGTGTTAAATGTATGCTGCCACAGAAGTGCTCTTCCACACCGCATAGGGATTAAAGCTGTTTATACAATCCTGATATTACCACACATTAACATATTACAAAACTGGCAAAACCTCTTGAGATACTGGCCCCTTTTCATCTTAAGGGACCGAAGGTTCATCTGAGAAAGTAGTGGGTGTTGTGTCTCTGCAGGCACTGTATATAATTTCCTCCAGCAGGAGACGATGATGCACAATTAATGGCTCTTAACTGATTTCTACTTCTCCCTCTGTGCTCTAGAGGGCGCTGTTGTCCCTTTTATTTGGCTATGAATCGTGGGTGGGTAAATGTGTGTGTATGTGTGGGAAAGACAGTCTGTCTGGAGAGATGGGGGTCAGATAAATTTTGCTAGTACAATTGTGTCGAACTGTCATCTGAGGAGGAAAGTGCTTCAATAGCGTAGAGAGTCTGACAGTGAAAGCCAGCTTTCCTCCCTTTTATTGTGGCCCTCAGGGTAACATGAGTGATCATTTCTCCCAGACTGGTGGCTGACGTGTCACAAAAAGTGTCTCACAAACTGCATCGTCTGGGATTGATTGGCCCTTTCTTTGTTCAGTAAAGCACGAGGTAACAGGATTTCGATTGGACTGTGTTTATCCTTTCTTATAAAGGATGAATTTGTCCCCATGTTCTAAGAAAGAATAATCAGGAGGTAAATAGTCGAGACTGGGGCTAGCTGTCACGCTACATTTTTTGATTATACAGACACCTTCCTTAAAGTCTTAGCTACAAAATAAGCTTTTCAACACTTCTGCCTTTGTTGTCCAGAAAAAATACATACAGCATGTTAAATTTTCTGTGACAACATGCTCTCAATAGTGGGACATATTGCTAGACTGAGTTATCAAGATGGATCCTGCTCTTAAGCAGCCTGTTATAGACTGTTGAACAGTAATAAAACGCAAATGGCAACGTACAAAATGAGTAGCAAATTAATTGCAGATTTTGTCTTCCCAATATGGTTATTAAATAAAATAGATACACAAAATGCAAAGTAGTAACCTATTTAAGGGGTAATTATCCCAAAAATGAATCTTTTGTGTTTTTTTAAATTACCTTCATGTCATTTAAACCTGTGACCTTCTTACAGGTCAACGCAAACACAAAAGCTATTTTGAAAAATTGTTTTGTCCACATAAAGAAAATCAATGAAGTTTAAAACCACTTCCAAAGTATATTTTATGTGTGTGTGTTTCACAGAAGGATGACATGCATGCAGGTTTAGAATGACATGAGTACATGAAGAACTTTCATTTAGTTTAGGGTAAAATCAATAGTTCTCTGAAGAATAATTATTATGTCGTTTCATGCAAAAATTGCATGAAAGTTGCATGCAGAAATTCTATTCACTGCTTCAAAACTTAAATTTCCTGTTATAGGTTTGTTATTTAAAGTCTAATCTGATTGTGGGTTCTTGAAGACAATACCATTACAAAACCTCATCTTTTAATTAGCCAATTACAGAAATGCTTAAGGTGAATGACTGCGTGGCTGGTACACACTGTTTCACGGCTGAAAGTAGAGTTGCCTTCTGGGCTCCTGCATATGATAATCTGATGAGGTAAAATAATGAGTCTCCTTGTGATATTTCCCTCGATGATATTGGTCAAAGCTTCAAAACTTCACATCGCCGTGAGGAAAACTTTCTGCATTTTGTACAGAGAGTAATGGTCTTATCTTTGAAAGCTTTCATTTATTAGCATTACAAAGTCACCAACCGAAAAATCCCAGAGAGGCAGAATAATTACTGCAGAACCTGAAGGCCACATATACCTGTCTGCTTGCTGCTGCATCACAGATTTGTTTGGACTCTAGTTTATTTTGTGATGTTGAGGTATGTGGTAAATGCAGAACTAGTCAGTCTGAATCACTTAACTCAGTTCTGTTTGGAAAGCTAGCAGAGTCACTTTTTTTGCAAGGTAAAACATACTATTGATTGTGACATTCTTTTATGACACTGTGTATGGGCTGATTCACTCTGCCCAAGCAAAAAACAACAGGCTTAACACACTGACCCCAACAAAACCCCAAAACAATTAGAATTTGTTGGTATCAGTGCAGTGGTGTGCTGTTGAAAGTGTGGTGGAGAACCCATACCACCTACCTACCTGAAAGTTTTAGCTACAAAAAAGCTATATTGAACACTTTACCTTTATTTCACAGGAAAGAAAGATACAGTGGAACGTGGTTGACTTTTTGTGACAACATGACCCAATAGTGACATATTGACCAATAATGACTATTTGGCATTAATATAGTACTGTCAGGCTTTACTAAAGATATGATTTGAAGAATTAGTGTTGAAAGCAATGGCCAAATATTTTTGTGCTTGACTGTTTTGAATATGTATTTGTAGGAGTTTCCTTTTCAGACGCAAAAATAATGGGAGGAGAGTATTTTAATGAATCACCCAATGAGATTTCGCTCTTGAAATTGCTACAGTTATTGAGGCACCGCAGAGAACAAAGAGCGTGGGGTAAAAGTAAGAGGAAAAACGTTAATTACTCACCCTTGTGTCGTTCCAAACCCATAAGACCTTCGTTCATCCTTGGAACATAATTTAAGATATCTTTGATGATATCAGAGATCCATCTGATCCTTCATAGACAGCAATAAAACTGAAATAATGCGTGCTTTCACCCGCATGTAAACGAGGCTGATTACATCAAATACACTAAAGCTTGAGTATGCGGTGCGTTGAGATACTCTCCGAAATGGCTGAAGACGTAAATCACGGGAGTAAAGAGTAAAAAAATTTATTTTAGTTTTATTTGCGAATAAAGGTATTCTTGTAGCATCACAAAAGTGAGGTTGAGCCACTGATGTCACATAGATTGTTTTACTGATGTTTTTGCTATGTTTCTGTATCTGGATAATATAAAGTCAGATTTCATCTTAAAAAAGATGAGTCTTATGGGTTTGGAATGACATGAGGGTGAGTAAAAAAATGTAAGTGAACTAACCCTAAATTTTAACTAACTAATTTATTTACAATGTCAGAAGGACACATTAACCGAACATATGGTTTTCCAAGCCATGTTATTTTCTTTGGGATTTGGAACTTAAATCGTCTAGCTTAATTTTTTGGGCTCTGGTTCTTTTCATCGTACCGTGGCTTCTTAATGCTTTATTTGCGACTACTCTAATTTGTGCTGTGCTTGGTGCATTGCGTAGGTCGATTTGTAAATGAGATGTTGCATCTCTTCTTTAATTTGCTTGTCATTAATAAATCACCCGCAGATATTTCCACCCTCCCTGGTGCCGTTTTGGAATTGTGCTCTCGCTCTAATTTGTCCTGTTGAGTAAAACTATATGGGACACAAAACACAAAAGGCAACGAAAGTTTAGCAAATTAATTGATTGACAGCTAGCCCCAATCATTTCACACAGTAGTATTGATCGAAATGTACTCCTGCACCCTTTCACTATTATAATTTTCTTCCTCTTCTGTCTTCGGTTTGAAAAACACGTTGGAACTTTAGTAATATGAATGACAAATGCTGCCTCTCTGTTTCTCTTAAATGCTCAATTTTAGTCAATCAGTTAGTCGGGTGTCTTTGTCTGCTGAGTGTTTCACAGTATGCCACAACAGACTCTTCATTTCATAGCCATGTCCTTCAAATAGCTCATGCTCTCAGCCTATTATCGCCATAATCATTTCTGTGGCCAAATACAGTAAACTGTGCAAAAATCCTCTCAGGTGTGGTAATGCATCATCTGGCCGCAGTGTGCATTTTGCATTGTTTGCAAGCCATTATTGTTGCTTGTTGTTTATTTCATTGAAATATTTTAATGTATTCTAATGTATTTTGTTACACCATTTAAAGGTAAAAAGTGTTTTATCAAACTGTGAAAATAGTGTATTAGAGCAGCATATTTGTGGGTTGGTAGTGTATAACGTTCATACCTTGATAAGTCCTGCTGTGTAGCTGATGATACAGCAGTGATTGTTCTCCACAACTATTGTGGAAATAGAGAACATCATGAGATGAAAGCAGTAGCTTTGTACAAGCTGTGTCTTTTCCAGATAACCAGTTCAGTTACCTAAAACCTTCCCCTGTCTATTACAAGGCTCTTCACAAATCTGATATAACGTTTACTCCAGATTTTTTTTACAGCCTCCATTCTTAGCTTAAATGTAAACAACCATAGTGTCATTTAAGTGCGTTTCCTTTTATCTTTATAACTATGAGAATTCATGGAATGATATGATTTCATGGGTCTATGTGGATACTCTCTTTTCAGAAATTGCAGTGTTTACTGATCGGTTACTAACACTAAAATAAGCATCAGTTTCTTGATCGAGGTTTGGCTTTTGAGCACAGAATGCATTTTCCCTGACAACAACTGGCCTTTTTGAAGAAATATTGCATGGAGCTTTAACTGTTCAGTAGGCATACATTCTCCCTACAGACTAATTGCAGTAACTGGAATTTTTTTATATAGGTTATTCAGACTGAATCAATCCTGTAAATACAGTATTTGTCATTTTGAACATTTTCTTTCTTCAGTAGGTTTAGATGCCATGTAAACATAACACAGTACTAAAATATGATCCAAAACAAAGCCTCTTAATTTTTCTTGCATGCTGGAAATGACACTTGTTTACAGAGGTAATTCTGAACAGCTGCAATTCGCCTTATCTTTGCAGGTCATTCGTCCTTTCAGCTGCATGTTGTTGCCACTGCAGCATTGAGCTCAGTGATGTTGTGCAATTGAATTATTTACACTCATATACTCCAACACAAGCAGTGACTCCGTAATTGTTCATATCATAGCTAATTCCAAAAGAAAAGACACTCTCTTTGTACCAGTGTAGGTGCTGGTCACCTTTTTGACATGAAGTGCTATCCCATCATTTACACAGTGATGTTTGGATAATAAAAAGCAACAAAAAAAGAGACCAAAGTGCTTTAGCACTGCCCTGAGTGCTGCCGCTACCCAACTGAACCACACAGCATGACCCACAGGTCACCTCATCCATTAACTTGCACAACCCATTGCAGCACAGATCAGTTTTTGTCAGATTTAAGGTTTGGTTGTTTACAGTGAGGAATATGCCACATATTTTTTATATCAGCATCAGATACATTTTTCCAGCACATCTTCATTAGTGGGTTTGCTCAGATCATTTGTATAATGAAGGGTTGGATCATGACACTTAAAAAAAATATATATATATTTTCTTCCCACAACAAATTTTAACTTTCATTATACCCTTTAAAATTATTATTATTTAAATCCATTAAGAACCAAGTTCCATTTACATACATGGGACTTTTCTGTTTTACTGAAAAATGTTCTTATGATTTTTAAAATGTGCACTAAGAATGTTTTTTTTTTAAACCATGTTCTCATATGCCACCACTGTGACAACACAGTTCTTGAATGTGTAAAATTAAAATATATATTAGTGTTGTCAAAAGATTGATCACGATTAATCACATCCAAAATAAAAGTTTTTTTGTACTATGAATTTTTTTTCGCAATGAACTGATCTCAGTGGGTTCCTTTTATACAGTGAGTGATAGCAAACACCTGTGGTGGAAAATCCCCACAGGTGTTCGGTGGAAGGCGGTCAGGGTAGGAACTTAAAACTCCGGGGAAAGTTGCGGCTGATGACGGTCGGATGGCGCCACAAAGGACCGCCTTTCAACATATATATACATAATGAATATACACAGAATTCACAAATATATTATATAGAAACAAAAACATTTATTTTGGATGAATTTGCAATGAATGAATTACAGTATATGTAATATGTTTATATATATGTATATATATACAGCTCTGGAAAAAAATAAGAGACCACTGCAATTTACTCTTAAATCAGTATCTATTTGAGTATTCTAAGCTCCCTAAGCATTTCATACCAGGTTTTGTTAAATTTCTACACAAACAAACTTTGTTCTGTTTATTGAAGTACTTATTTGGTGGGCACCTGAATCCAATTGTATTTAACGGGAATTGTATAAAAAGCACTGCTGTAATCAACACTTTCCCCTTGCAGTGTGACCAGTTGGATGGTAAAAAATACTAGAGGTCTTTTAAACATAATTAGAAATGTAAAAATAAATACTAAACATGCCAAAAACTGTGAAAAGAAAGGTTTTAAATCAAGAAAAAAGGGCTCAATCCTAGATTTACTGTCACAAGGATTCAGTGAGCATCAAGATGCTTCTTTCCTTAATATTTCAAAGACAGCAGTTCACAAAAAATGAAACAATCCTGCATTGTTTTGTATTGGTGAGATTAACAGTTTTTAGGATAAAACCCAAAAGAAACTTAATCTTAATCTTAACCAGAGCTGTAATCCTTGTTAATCCTTTTGATCTATTATTTAAAAAAATACACACAAAATTAAATGCACATTTATTTCCTAATGATATTTCCACCATTTTGTATTCTTATTATCCAACTAAAGGTTAGATTTTTGTGATTTATGTTTTTAAATAAAAGATTGAAATGATTAACAATGCAGGTTATTTTTCACAGGCTTCATTGATCACATTTACCAAGGGTGCCAATATTTTTGACCATGACAGTATAATTATATCTCACTTTTTCCTCACATTTTGTATACCAGCAGTGGCACTCACTTCTAAGGCCTCCATCCCTTTGCTAGCGTTAGCTGTTTCCGTGTGCTTGTGTGAAAGTAGAAGATTGGGTGATGTCAGTGCTATCGCTGGTCCTGTGTAATCAGCAGGTTGTGTCTTAGGTGTGTTTGAGGCTGAGTGGTGTGAAGCTGCCGTGCTGATTCTCGTCTATGCTCATGTTAAGCCTTGCTGCTCTTCTCAGCGTCTCTTGACTATAACACTGACATACGAGATAAAAATCAAAGAGGGTGAAGTGACCTTATTGTGCTCAATGAGGGGAGACACGTGTGGCGGTGACTAATGGCCCATATCTGGTTGAGAACAAGTGTGCGCATGAGTTTAACAATGTATGACTGAAAACAAATTATAACTCTGGGAATGACTACACCACTCCACTGATTAAAGCAATCCCTGACCATTTATAAAGGAGCTTTGAGGACAGTGACTAATGGCGGGGGAAACACGGTAAACAGGTAATATTTGTTAAGTAATGCATACTGTAAATTCTCATCATTGTTAGATTTACTTGCTCATCTTATTTCCGCTTCTTACACCCTGACTTACCCCCTCAAGTCAAATTTAGTCATTGTTTGTTTTGTTTCCATGGCAACAGGAGCTGACAAGTTCACTGTTGTGTGTGCAACTGTTGTGCAGTGAACCTTGCAAGGACAACACTTTCCATTGTTTAAAATGCTGGGTACGTAACTTGAGCTATTTTATTTTATTTCTAATTATCGCAATCTTTTTCTCAAGGATCTTTGTCTGTCACATTATGTTCAGTTCAGTTTCTCTCTTGAATGAACTGAATATTCTCTTCTGTAGTGGTAAATGAATACTTAGCTATTGTAAAAGAAAGACCAATTGGTGAAACAACTATTGTTAATCAGCCACATGCCAAGACGAAATTTTAATCAGGACTGAAGCAATATGTATGCCGTTTTCATAAGAGCAAATAAACATGAATGCATCCACAATTAAGGATTTTGACTCAAATATTAAAACAGTCTTTCAGTAGATGACAACACTACAATCTCATGTAAGAACACATAGATTTTTTTCATGAGACATCCAAACATGCAAACTGTTCAGTTCATTTTTTTATAAGCCTATTGCTTTATTACATCACATGTTACAGAATAGCTTTGATAGTGTCACGGCGTAGGCGTGCTCTGTGTATGTTTTCATGTGCTTGCCGGGGTCTCGCCACGCCGTCGGGTGAGATCCACCTCCAGCAGTCGTCGCCAGCTTAGGATGTCGGTCGAGTCAGCGAACATTAACCCGGCATTACGGTTGCCAGTGCCGTCACAGATGCTCGCGGCTCCTAATCCACCAATACGGGCGCCAGCGCCGTCAAAACCCCCAGCTGTTTCTCATCCTCTCCACACTCGCAAGGAATATGGGAAGCCAACAGGGGCCAAAACTGTCACAATTAAGAGAACTGTTTAATACCCAGTCTGTTCCGAATATGCAGCCAGGAGAGCTGTCACTGCGGTTTCCAAAACAACAAAAGACCGGTTTCAGTCCCGTTTCACGGTGACAGGGGCCGTGTTCTGTCCTGTCAGTACCAGTTGCGCAGCCAGGAGAGCTGCTTCCACCCAACCTAGCGATTCCCGATCCACTAGTGTTGGGTTCCAACACCGAGTCAGAGCGAGAGGGACTGTGTGGTGTCCAGTCGGTTCCGGTGTTACAGCAAGGGGAGCTGTTACCCATCCTCACGGCTTCTGGCCCGCACGTAACGGGTCCCGACCCCGTAGCATGGTAGGAGGCACTTTGGCCTGATCCGCCAGAACTGGTCTGTGATCCGGATCCATGGTGGCCAGATCTGCCAGACTCGGTCTGTGATCTGGATCCACTTTGGCCGGATCCGCCAGAACCGGTTTTTGATTCGGTTCCACTGTCGTCAGTTATACTTCTTGAGTCCTATGTAAACTGTGAGGCCCCGTGGCCCGAGCCTCCAGAGCCAGTGTGTGTGGCTCAAAGTCTCCATCGGGTTCGCCAGTGGCTGCACGACCTCTGGAGATGTCGGTTCCTGCTGTGGAATTTCCAGAGATTCCGTTGGTGGCTGCTCAACCCCTGGAGGTTTCTTAGTCGCTGTCCGGTTGGCCAAGAGGGGTGCAACCACAGTTGGTCCAGTCTCGGAGGGTGATGGCACAGTCTGTCCAGCCCAGAAGGGCACTGTTATGGGCATTATCCTTGACTGTTCGGCCCAGGAGGGCATTATCATTGACTGTTCGGCTCAGGAGGGCGCTATCATTGCCTGTTCGGCCCAGGAGGGCGTTTCCACTGACTGGTGAGCCCAGGTGGGCCTCTCCGCTACCCGCTCCGCCTTGGAAGGTGGTGTTACTGACTATTTGGACAAAGAGGTCAGCCTCGCTGTGTGGTGAGCCCAGGTGGGCTTCGCCTCCAACTGTTCCGCCCTGGAGGGCGTTTCCTCCGGCTGCTTTGCCCAGGTGGGCATTTCCGCCTTCCACCCTAACCTGGAGGGCGTTCCCTCTGGCTGCTCCGCCCAGGTGGGCGTCTCCGCCGCGCGTTCTGCCCCGGAGGACGAAACAAAGTTCAATACTGTAACGTTGTCTGGTCTTGTTCCTCATCTTGTCTTTCTGTTTTACTTACGTTTTGGTTTCTCACGTGTCATGTCCTTATTTGGAGTTTCCTGTCTTTGTCATTAGTTGTTAATTTGATCCCAGCCGTTTGTCACAGGTGTTTTGAGTTTCTCCCTTGTTTGCTCTTGTATTTAACCTGTGTCCTTGTGAGTTTCTAGCTGTCGGTCGTAGTTTTAGTGTCACGCTGATTGTGCATAATGTCACTGTGTATCCTGCTGTATGTCTGTTCTGGTTTATTTTAAATTGTTGGTTATTTCACTTCACGTCTCGGATCATCGCCATGTCTTGCACTCACCGCACCCCAACCATGACAAATACGAAGTTATTACAAAGTAAAGTTAAAAATAATAAAAATGCACATAAGAAAAGTGCTAAAATGTATAAATGTACATGAATAAATAACAGGCTAAACTGTTCATTAACTTGTAATAATATTTCACAATATTTTATTTTTATTTTTATTAGAAAACTTAGTTTACTATGTTTGCTGTATTCATGACCAAATTATGCAGTCTTGGTGATCATAAAATTAATAAAAATAAATAAATAAAAAGCACACCACCCTAAAACATTTAAATCTTTGACAAAAAGAAAAAAGAAAAAAAAGAAACCACACTCTGAGGGACCAACTACAATTCGATTTGCAAAAAATAACTGCAAAGACTCTAACTATTATTTTAATAAATTTGTCAAAAGTTTTGTAAATTTCAAATTACTTATTTAAATAATTATAATGAATCATTCACCAAATCATGACAACTTGAAACTGTGATGTTCAGTTTAAAATTAAGAATTTGTTATCTTGTGATATGCACTCAAACATCTGTGGACCACATTGTGAAATGAGGTTTGTGACAATTAACAACAGAGTAATTACTGACTGTTATATTACCTCTAGTAAATGGTAGAAAATGGTATTTAAATGAATGGGAGAACTGCTAAATTCAGTAGCTTGATTTTAAAACCTATATCCATTATTCTTTAACCTTGTTTTCTGATCTGCTTTTCCCATGCTCCTATTCTCCTTCAAACATTCAGCAGCACACATTATATCACATTCAGAACTGATCGTGGGGGTCACATTGCCCCACTGGAGCTGATATACAGAGCCGTATCTACCTTGATCTAATTACTAGGAGAATTCAACAGGACCTTCGCTGCGTCTTCATCTCTTATTCCTTTTCATAATGTTCCTTATTCAAAGAGCTTTTCAAATTTGGTGTCATCATTCTGTACGTACCCTGCGTAGGAGAGAGATCTCCCTGCAATACTGTAAGACATGAAAGAGAAAATGCCCTCTACAGTCATTAATTTATCAGAGCAGGTGTCAGCTTGATGTCATCACTCCCTGCATTGGCACTCACCATTAAACCGATCACCCTGGGTGCAGAGAAAGGAGAGAAAATATTTGATAATTTCTTTATAGCATGCACATTTTAGACCACAATGCAAAATGAGACTCAAAATCCATTGTATGGCAATATACTGTATATTTTTAATATATGGGATGTTTCCAAAATAGAATGGGAGAATGTGATACACACACTATATGGCACAATAAAACATACTTTTTAAATAAAAATAGAATTGCTAATCGGTCAATGCATCACTGAAGCTGTTGTTAGAAGCTCCAATAGAATTATATAGAATTCTGTTATATAACAATCAGAGATGCTGTGCATTGGCTGGTCTTAATGCTATTGGAGCATAAGAAAAAAATTACACAGTAACATTGCCAGATTCTGTTGATGATTTTAGAAGCAGTACCTTGGAAACAAGAATGATAAGCTAACCGGCTAACGCACTGCACATGTGTTACACTGGCAGTCAAATTAGTCAGATTAGTTTGATAGCTAATCACATATATGAAGGGAACTAAGTTACTTTTGATCACTTTAAGCAACAGAGAATGGTAATAACATTCAACAGAAAAGCGAAGCTACACGGAGAAGACAGGACCAATTGACGGCAAACCAAGAGTGAATTCAAACTTCAGATTCACTCAATAATCAAATCTTCACTGGAATGAAACACACTGTGCTTAGACTGTGTAGCCAACTTAATATTTTTGTCATATTCAATGACTTTTCCAATTGACTTTTTTCTTAACAACAACAACAACAAAATGTGACAAATCTAGAAGCTACTGTACACAAACCTAGCTTTTGAAACTTACCAGTACATGTTGAAATATGCAACACAATCTTGCAACATTTACATACTTTTCAAAAATGAGTCTGCAGAAGTATGTGAAGTTCATAAACTTTAGATTTAATTTTTTTTGTTGTTGCTAGAGCAGCAAAATTTTACTTACAAACATTCAATATAAAAACAAGTCTGTTACAAGAAATTGTCAACATTAATGCAAGTGATTCAAAGTTCTTGTGATAGTTTGTGTCATGTCACCACAAGAACCTGTACCCAGATCAGCTCCCACTTCTCATGCACTCAGGATCAGTCACTACCACGGGATCCCAATCACCCAAATTCTGAACACCTGATTCCACTCACCTGTGTACTTTAAAAAGCAGCCTTACCTCTCATACTTACCACTCTGCTGTGCTGTAATTAAAAATACCTGAATTTTTTCCGGTTTTGTGTTCGCTGGCTTCTCTGAGCCTGACAGTTTGGAGAGAAT
>JAUMHG010000064.1:8408193-8431477 GCA_032359395.1 Enteromius anoplus
GTCTTGTTCAATAAATCCACCCTCCGGGGGTTTGTGTTCACTTCATCTACGTGTCTTGTCATACTCTCTAGCGCCACAGTTCACAATATATATATATATATATATATATATATATATATTAAAAGTGCGATTGTTGTGAGTGCAGGCAACTCACACATATATATATATATATATACATTAGGGCTGTCAAACTGAAGTCTTTTACGCTCACTATATTAAAAACTGAGGAGCGTCATTTTGCGGAGCCTTGTAAAGAACAGTTCCTGTCTGTTTCACATAAGTGGGGGCAAAACGACAACCATTGGAACTGACAGTGCACGCAACATGGTTGCCGCAATTCGTCTTACATGCTATAAACACATGAACTGTGTTGCTCACATGCTGCAAAGAAGTGTCACAATGAGTCTTGTTGACAGCGGTTTTCTGAATGCTTTGGTTAAGGCAGCGTGTAGTAACGGTGCGGCAGTCCACTTTCGATGTACGAGCTTGGACAGTGACGGAGCAGTGGTGTGTGGTTTAAGAAGGGTGCTTGATTGTGCTGGGAATCAGTGTCAGGTGTGTAATTCAGGTGTGTCCAATCAATATTCGGGTGACTGTGAGCGCTGCGTGACAGGGAGGGCTGCAGAGTTTGGTGCAGAGTCTGGTGTGGATGTTACAGTACCCCCCCCCCTTCAGGCCCCCCTCTCGAGGCCGGGCCTCTTCGACGCCGTGGTAGGCGACCCCTGCCTCAAGGTGCAGGACGATCTGGGTGTGTGGCATGAAACTCTCAGAGTAAGCCTTCATCCAATACATCCTCCCTGGGTACCCATGATCTCTCCTCTGGGCCGTATCCTTCCCAGGCTATGAGGTACTGCAACTGACCACCACGACGCCGGAAATCCAGGATCTCCTTGATGCTGTAGATCGTACCTTCCTTGATGACCATGGGAGGAGGGGGTTCTTCTTCGCCAGACTCGGAGGGGACAACAAGAGGATCGTGACAGGGTTTAAGGAGTGACATATGGAAGGTAGGGTGAATTCTATAATGTGCTGGTAGTTGCAAGCGGAAGGTGACCGGATTGATCTGCTCCACGATTTTTCCACGATGAAGGGAATGCGCACGTCCTCTGGTACAAATCTGAGGTCTGGTGGGCAACCTGGTGGAGGAGCTGGCGCGGGATCTACTGTGGCTGGAGGGGTCACCCACTGAATGGGACAAACAAACATTTTCTGTGGTAAGATGCATTTTATGGTTTCACGTTCCTGATCCGGGGTATGGAGTCGTGAGAGTGCATCCACACGCACATTCTTGGAGCCAGGTCTATAAGAGATGGAAAACTGGAAGCGGTTGAAGAAGAAAGCCCCCCTGGCTTGGCGTGGGTTAAGTCTTTTAGCATCATGAAGATATTGCAAATTTTTGTGATCTGTGAGTACCTGAAACGGACGAACAGACCCCTTCAGCCAATGTCTCCATTCCTCCAGGGCGAGCTTGATGGTAAGAAGCTCCCTGTTGCCGATGTCATAGTTTTCTTCTGTTGAACTTCCTAGAGAAATAGGCACACGGCTTAAGTTGTGGCAGATTCCCCTGCTGCTGAGACAGTATGGCTCCCACTCCAGTTGTGGATGCATCGACTTCCACGAAAAAGGGCCTATGAGGATCGGGTAGAACAAGGATGGGTGCTGTGGTGAAGGCGTCCTTCAGCTTCTGGATGGCAAGAGTGGCTTCAGGTGTCCAGGTCAAGGTTTTGGGCTTCCCTTTGAGGAGAGAGGTTAAAGGGCAAGCAAGAATACCAAAATTGTCTATAAATCTGCGAAAAAAATTTGAGAATCCCAGAAAGCGTTGTAGCTCCTTCACTGAGCGTGGAGTAGGCCAATCAACAATCGCTTTGATCTGAGATGCATCCATACTGATTCCTGTGGAGTCAATGTTATAGCCCAGAAATTGGGTATGTGTCTGATGAAAGGTGCACTTTTCAGCTTTTAGGAACAACTGGAACTCTCTGAGTTTCGTGAGTACCTTTTTGACATGTTGTATGTGTTCCTAGAGGTTGGAAGAATAGATTAAAATATCATCAATGTAAATGACCACAAACCGGTCTAGGTACTCATGGAAGATTTCGTGCATGAAGTTTTGAAATACACTTGGTGCGTTGACAAGCCCATATGGCATCACAAAATATTCATAGTGGCCAGTAGGTGTTATGAAGGCTGTCTTCCATTCCTCTCGTGGCTTAATCCTGACAAGGTTATAGGCACTTCTTAAATCGAGTTTTGTGAACACTTTTGCTCCTCTCAACTTCTCCAGGGCTGCAGAAACCAAAGGCAGAGGATATTTAAAGGGCATGGTTACCTTATTGAGGGCTCTGTAATCGATAACGTCTTGGAAGTCCATGTACTCTGTGGGAACATCAAAGGACAGCTTATCAGTAGGAATTTCAATAGAAGTAGTCCATACTTGGAGCTGATGAGTAGGTTGGAGTGGTAGGTTCGGGAAACACTCGGGCCAGCATTTTGAACCCCACTTGAGGATCTCACCAGTGCCCCAGGAGAGGATGGGTTCGTGTTTAGCCAGCCACGGACGCCCTAGAACAAGGTCCATCTTAGAGCCCTCCAGTACCAAGAATGATGTCTCCTCCACATGACAAACTCCTATTCGTACTCCAACCGGCCCGGCACGGCGTCTCACATGACGAGTTGTTTAGGGTTTACCCGTTATAGACTGTACTTGATACACCAGTTCAGTGGGTGAGGTCTTTAGCTTCAGACGCCGTGCCAGGTGCCCGGCAATGAAATTGCCAGCAGAGCCTGAATCTATCAAAGCGGCCACAGAAACAGAGACATCATTGAAATGTGGTAATCAATGCCTTTTCGTTCCATCCACTAGCGGCTGCCAGCGTTCGGAACCTGATGTAATATTCCTGCACAGATAGGTTATTTTGGCGAAAATTATATAGTTCCTCACCAGCGGATGATTCCTGATCTGAGCATCCAAATACTTCGGAAAAATGTTGAGCAAAGGCTGAATAAGAACCAACAGCTGGTCCCGCCTGATTGACTCGTAATGCAGATCCTGTGAGGCATGAAATCACATAGCCAATTTTAGCACTGTCAGAACTGTATACATTGGGGTAGGTAGCGAATGTAATTGAGCATTGCAACAGAAATCCCTTGCAATCCCCCGCCACGCCAGAGTAGGGCGTCGATCGCACCATGGGACATACTACAGCGGTAGTAGAAGAAGAGTTGTTTACTTCCGGGTGCAATTCATGTGCTCGTGATGGTGTGCTTACCGGTGCTGGTGGTGGCTGGTGAGGAGTAGAGAGAATAGAGTGCTTACCGCTTCAACAAGCTCCTGAAACGGGTCCGCTGGAGAACTCATCCCGTTGAAGCAGTTTGGTCCAAGCTTCTGTAATGAAGCGTACAGACTCCAACAGGTAAAGTCAATCAATGTTTATTTTCAACAGGATGTTTTCCAAACTATAACAAAGGTACATGTAAGCAAACTGAGTTTCATCCAAAACTGGGAATAGGTAACAATAACTGAAAGTCTCTTTTCTTTCGTTGGCTGGAGCGGAATGATGACAGCCACACACCACTTGCTGAGATTGGCGCTGGAGGAGAGAACACTGAAGAGTCTGGGAATCACTCGGAGGATCACGGAGCCTTCCGTACAGAGACAGGTAAGGATCTAGGTAAGTAGAAGAAACACAGAGAATGGTTAGAGTCCACTTTTGATGTACGAGCTTGGACAGTGACAGAGCAGTGGTGTGTGGTTTAAGAAGGGTGCTTGATTGTGCTGGGGATCAGTGTCAGGTGTGAAATTCTGGTGTGTCCAATCAATATTCGGGTGACTGTGAGCGCTGCGTGACAGGGAGGGCGGAGTTTGGTGCAGAGTCTGCCGTGGATGTTACACTGTGTTAATAAACAGAAATATTATGTTAATTATGTATCTGTGTCCTTATATTTATCTTTTGGTATGGATTTCAGATAAAAGAAAATCATTAGGATTCAGGTGTAGTTGCAAATAGTGATTAATCTTGATTAATACACTGAAAAATCCAGATTAATTTGATTAAACATTTTAAATATAAATATGTATGTGTGTACAATGCAACAGAAAGAATGCATACAATAACTGGCATACGTTGAGTACTTCGATATAAACTGTTCTGGAAAAGATTCATTATATAATACAATGTTATACAATGTCAAAATTCAAATGTGGCTTGGCTGAAAGTTGAAAAGCTGTGGCATGGAGTACTCTGACTCCCTGTGCTCTTTGCAATTGAGGTGCATCTTCAGATCTGACTCCTGAAAGCCTTTCTCTTTGAGCTGTTTTTGACTCACGCTTGAACTTCTGCTGTACTGCATCACCTTTAATCCCACTCAGAGATGACACCAAAAGAATATGTATTTCATATTTATCTGGGAACACCAAGAATACATTCAGTAATTGTTCTTTTTAACTGTTAAATATGAGACAGTTTCGCTGAAGGCAGAAAGAAGTGTTGTGAGTTATAACGACAATGAACACCGCTTAGAAACGGACCAAGCCAAACCGCCATCAGCTGAGCTTGAAGCCCACAGTCCTGTCATCTGAGGTAAATAATTCATACGATTCAGTTTGAGAAAGGTTTGAATTTCAAGGAGGGAGTGGGCTGAGAGGAATGGAGTGTGTTTGGAGAGCGTGTCAGAGAATCTTTTCGAAGTTTGAAGATGGTTCCTGTCGGTAAGCGCAGATCATTTATTGTGACTTCATTTGCACAGAGAATGAGAAATCTCTTTCATTGCTCTGTGCTGTGGTGACGGTGTGTGAATCTAAATTCTTCTGCTTGTTAAAAACAGGCATTTCATGAGTCGAAGTTAGGGGCTGCAGAAATCCAGAATAAAAAAGACAGGCAACTTTTCAAGACTTGCTGATTTTAGCAAATAAATACTCAAGAGCATGTTTCATCTGAATAAAAACATTCAGCTGAAATTATGGTGAAACCCTACTCCCATTAAAAGAATTACTTGTTCCATGTATTTCCATCAGACACGACTCTGATTGAACTGGAAGTACAATAGGTTGCTTGATTTTTTAATCATGACTTTTTTGTGCTAACTGTATCCCCATCAAGACAAACGAATAATTACCACAGCCTCATGGGAATGCAACACCTGATGCTGCCTGACGTCAACTGAACCGTAGTATTAGCAAAAGATGTGTTAATCACAATTGCTCACAGGTGGCCACGGAATATAGCGGAAAAGATAAGAAAAGACCCAATGCTGTTCTGTTCATCAGAGTACTGAAGACCTAAATGGGCCAATATTCCCTCGATGTGAAAATTAGATTTTTCTCTCATAGATCTGTCATATTCACTTTAGGAGCTCATACACTTTCTCTGTACCACAGCTCACTGCTTTCCGTTCAGTAATCCACCCTGACAAACAGAAAGCGGTACAAGACACAGAGATTGTTTTCCTCAAACCTCTTGAATTCCACGAATCCTGAAATAGATTTATAAATCATTTTACTGATGTAAACAGACTCCAGCAGAGTCATTACAGACATATGGAGGGAAACAAAACAATCAGAGGAAGGTTTCAGAACATAGGTTGCTATGTACAGTATAGGCACAAATATAATAATCATGTTTAATAACTTTTCACTTCTTTTTGTATAACCAAGTCTATACTTATTTGAATAAAAATACAGTTAAAACAGCAATATTGTAAAAGAATATTTAATATTGTTATAGTTATTAACATATTTATTGATATTATCTTGTGCCATCAAAATATTAATCGTGATTAATCGCATCCAGGCTCAAGTTATTGTTTGGATAATACATGTGTCTGTGTATCCTTATTATAAACATACAAATACATGCATGTATATATTTCAGATATTATTAGTTATAATTATATATTAAATATATTTATTACCAATATACATTATATGGATATAAATATAGACATGTAAATACATGTAAATATTTTCAAAATATATACTGTATGTATGTGCATTTAAATATACATTATATATATATATATATATATATATATATATTCATAGTTATTTTGATGAGATTAAATAATAACTAAGAAATACAGTAAAACTAACACAATAAGAACATGATGATATAATAAAACATGACTTAAAATGTAAATAAAATGAAGTCCAGATAAGATAGTTGTAATAAAGACTCAGAGGGTGTCAGATCCATGTGCAGGCTTGTTTATTCTCAGACAGGCAGGCAGGGTCAAAACAACAGCAAACAGGAGTAACGGAGACAAAACAGTTTCAAATACCAGAGTCCAGGCAAAAAAGGTTGAGATATCCAGCGAGTATCATAATCCAAAAGTCCAGGCAAAAGGTTGGGGTAACCAGCGAGAGGTAATCCACAAAAGCAATCCAAAAGGTACAAGAAATGATGTCTGGGTTACGTATTGTAACCCTCGGTCCCTGAAGAAGGGAACGGAGATGTCACGTCGGTGACCGAGGAATAGGAATCTCGCTTCGAGATGACAAATCTACTCTGCGTGTAAAGAAACACGCCAATTAAATTGGCATACGCTGATTAATATCCAGCTGTAACTAATTGCAGTGCAAGTATAAGTAGGTCATCGGACTAAGCGTTCATTAGTTTTTGGCTGAGGAGCCGAGCCGGTGTTTGAACCCTCATAGAAGCAAAACTGCTGGGGAACTTTTTATTTATTTATTTTTTTTTACCATGAATACCACATGAGATCCTCGAAGGGTATCACTCAAGGGGTCCCAGCCCTCTAGTCGTTCTCAAGGATTCTTTGCATCGAGGGCCTGGCACCAGATGCTCCGCAACATCCAGCTGCCAAGGGGAGCGGAGGAACTCAACAGGGTCTACTGATAAGGACACTCTGGAGATATTACTGTAGCCAAGCCGACCGAATAGGTCCTGCTCAGGTTCTTCAGATATTTGAGGTGAGAACACGGGAGGATACCGGTTCAACACGCCCAGCCCGCAGCTCTACAAATGTCTGCCAGCGAGGCGCCACGTGCTAACGCCCAGGACGAAGCAACACTTCTTGTCGAGTAAGCCCGTACACTGAGGGGGCAGGGCACACCCTGTACTTGCTAGGCCAGGGTGATGGCATCCATTATCCAGTGAGCCATCCTCTGCTTGCAGACGGCATTCCCTTTCTGCTGTCCACCGTAAGAGACAAAGAGCTGGTCTGAGGTCCTGAAGCTCCGTGTCCGGTCTACGTAGCAGACTGAGTGCTCGGACAGGACACAGCAACAGCAGGGTTGGGTCTGCCTCCTCCGGGGGAAGCACTTGGAGGTTCACTACCTGATCTCTGAAAGGAGTAGTAGGAACCTTGGGCATGTAGCCGGGCCGTGGCCTCAGTGTTACCTGGGAATCCTCGGGCCCGAACTCTAGGCAAGAATCGTCGACAGTTGACAGAGGCCAATGCAAGCAGGAGAAGAGTTTTCATTGAAAGAAACTTCAGCTCGACTGCTGGCAAAGGCTCAAAGGGGACCTGTCTCAATGCTCTCAGCACAAGAGACAGGTCCCAAGAGGGTACAGTAGGGGGCCGTGGAGGATTTAACCTTCTGGCCTCCCTAAGGAACCCGATGACCAGGTCTTGCTTACCAACAGACCTTCCATCGATGAGGTCGTGGTTTGCAGCGATGGCAGCCACGAAGACTTTAAGGGTGGAGGGAGACAGCCTTCACTCCAACCCTTGCTGCAAGAAGAGAAGTACAACTCTGATTGGGCATCTCCGAGGGTCTTCTCGTTGAGAAGAACACCACTCGACGAACAGGTTCCACTTCAACGCGTAGGCAGCTCTTGTAGAAGGCGCTCCTGTGGAAGAAATCGTGTCAACTACCCCTTGGGGTAGGTCACTTAGAACCTCTGCGTCCCATCCAGGGGCCAGACGTGGAGTTTCCACAAATCTGGGTGCGGGTGCCATATGGTTCCCCGTCTCTGAGTCAGTAGATCCGTCCTCAGAGGAATTGGCCAAGGAAGGGCTGTCACAAGGAGCATTAGTTCGGGGAACCAGGCTCTGGTGGGCCAATAGGGGACTACCAGCAGGGCCTGCTCCTTGACCTTGCACAGGAACTGTGCTAGAAAGCTCACTGGGGGAAACGCATATTTGCGCGGCCCCTGTGGCCAGCTGTGCACCAGGGCATCCTTGCCTAAGGTTCCCTTGGTCAGAGCTTATAACAACTGGCAGTGAGAGGTTTCTAGAGTCGCAAACAGGTCTACCTGTGCGGCTCCGAACTCCTCCCAGATCAGCTAAACCGACAGGGGTTGGAGTCTCCATTCTCCAGGGAGCACTGCTCGAGACATCTCATCGGCAATCTGGTTTTAAACACCTGGAATGTGATGCTTCTGACTCCATAGGAGGAGGTGGCGGGCGAGCTGTAACATGCGACGGGAGAGTAGACCACCTTGATGGTTGATGTACGCTACGGCTGATGTGTTGTCCGTGCGGACCAGCACATGACTGCTCTGTAGGTGTTCCTTGAGAAAACCCAGAGCTAGTCATACTGCTAGCAGCTCGAGGCAATTGATATGCCAATGCACATGGGGTTCCGTCCACACCCCTGACACTGCATGCCTGTTGTACATGGCCCCCCCACCCGGTGGTAGAGGCATCTGTGAACACAACAGCATGCCTGGAGACCTGCTTCAGTGGGACCGCCGTCCTGCCCTTGAACATATTCCATCTGTGAACACAACAGCATGCCTGGAGACCTGCTTCAGTGGGACCGCTGTCCTGCCCTTGAACATATTCAAGCAGTTCAGCAGAGACTGAGGACGTTCCTGTGTTTGTACGACCAAGTCCAACTCCATACCGAGAAAAGAGATCCTCTACACTGAACAGAGTTTGCTCTTCTCCCGGTTGACCCGAAGACCCAACTGGCTGAGGTGTTGTAACACCAAATCCCTTTGTTCGCATAACTGAGCATTGGACTGTGCTTGTATCAGCCAGTCATCGAGGTACATGAAAATGCAAACCCCTTTCTCCTCGAGCAGAGTCAGGGCAGCCTCCGCTACTTTGGTAAATACACGGGGCGACAGGGAGAGCCTGACATGCGTGGCCTTTGAACGCGAACCTCAGGAATGGCCTGGGATGCGGAAGGATCAACACATGAAAGTACGTGTCCTTCAGGTCTATTGCTGCAAACCAATCCTGGGGACAGATGCATTGAAAAATGCGTATCGGCGTCAACATCTTGAACGCAAGCCTGTGAAGAGCTTGATTCAAGACTCGCCGATCCAGGATCGGTCGTAACCCACCACCTTTCTGGGGCACTATGAAGTAGGGGCTGTAAAACACCGTCCTCATATAAGCCCAGGTGAAGACGGATGGCCTCAGTCTGCTTCAGCACGGGCCACACCGAGGTACCAATCGTCCAACCTGAAGGGTTCAGGAAGAGATAGAGCATTCCACTCAATCCTGACCCCCCTGGCGGGCCGGGCAAGCATTGCAACTAGCTTCGGATCAGTGTCAGGCATTCCGGTAAAGGTTCCCGCTGATGGTGGTCGGAGAGAACCACAGAGGTCCGACTTGTGACAGACATGGCAGGTGCATGAGGAGATGTAGCACCATTGCTGCGGTCGGGTGGGCGCTGGCAGAAACTGAAGCAGTGAGGGCCTGGAAGGACTGCACCATCTTTTCCGTGTGCCGACTGAGTTTCTCCAACTCCAATAGTTATGTAAATATTATTTTCATGATTTTGTTTTAATTAAAATAAAAATGTAAATAATTAAAATATAATGTTGTAATGGTAATGTTAGAATGCCGAGAATGATAATTAAATATTCATAATAAATAATTAAAATGATAACAATTTTGGTCAGTTTTAAAATCTACCACCATAGTCACATCTGGTACTATATCTGCATCATCTCATGCTGAGATCGATTATGAACCACTTATATTTACTGCACTGATAGTTACTCTCTTAACTATACATCTGTTTTTTCAACCTAAAATCTACTGTAACTATTCGCACAGTCACAGTATTTCCACTATTGCAGAGTCATGAGTTCGATATTTCTGTCAGAAATAAAGACTCCTTTTCCTCGTGTTTTTAGGGCTATACAAAACCATGAGAAGTGTGGCCTGCTGTGCTGTTACCTGAGTTTACCTGCTCAAAATTCTGCAAGGTGTTTCATTTTCTTCCTGTTTCTGTTTGGATCACTGAAATAAAACATGCAGTTCTAGTTCAGCGGTTGCTCTACTTCTGGTAGCATCAGGCCTGAGGAATTACCTCTGAGAAAGCAAAATATTTATGTTTAGCCCACTTCTACAAGCTCACTTTTCAAAAGCACACTCAAAACTAATTACCACTTAGACATGGTAAAAACAAACCTGTCCAACCTAACATTTTTCAGTGTCATCCAAAAGTAGTTTTTTTTCTATAAAAACAACAACGACAAAAAAAAAAAACAATAAAAAAAAAAGTTAAAACCACAATCATAATGGAAGATATTTATTCAAATAATTGCATACTTTCATCATACAAAAATGGCTTTAAAGGAAACCTGTGGAAATTTCTGCAGAATCAGAAAGTACTTAAGGATCAGGCATAACTAAAAATAGCCTGAACACACAATTGAGAGGGTCAGTGAACAGATTGGGGGTGAACTATTTGAAGCATAGACTAGAGCTGCAGTTTCCTGCAATACATCTAGAAAGCCACACAAAACGATCTGTGATGCAATATGCCACACAAACTGTGAATTCCCAGAGTCGAACATGATACGATCAGCATGTCTTTAAATCTGTTGGTGATCTTGTTTGCCAGTTATATGTGTAATTTAATTTGCTAAGTGAGTAATTAGGTATTGCGGATCTTCGATTCAGAGCTCTTTAATCTCTCAGTAATCTGTCTTTCTTATCGTTGACAGGAGAACCAGTTTAGTTAAGCCAGACCACATAAATTACCAAGATAAAATTTCATTTAATTTGTCTTAATTACCCAAAAGTTAACATGGAAAAGGAGAGTATGGAAAATACTTGTAGAAGCTGAAAACTGAGCATATTAACAATATAATTAATTAAATAAATTAATTAAGCAAGTTTATTTTCTTTTTTATGTCATAACAGCATCACAACAAAACAGTCACGAATGAATAATTAATGTGTGTGTTTAGAATATATTTGTTTTGACATTGACAACACCATGGGCAATGTCAATATGAAAGCTTAATGAGTCACCTGCAGGAATGTTAATCACTACAGTTTAGACAGTTCATAATGCTAGTTATTTTCATATTTTCAATCTTTCCCTGAAGCCTAAATAAGCATGTTCAACAAATATGCAGCCTTCTTGTACACAAGCATAAAATGTCTCTAAACATGACAGCTATCACTGAAATTAGGTTTCATTTCATACACATTATATACACTACAGACGGAATGTATAATGAGTCCATAGTGATACTATGTGTCACCATATGTGCAGTCCGCTAGACATAATGAGTGTGAATGGGAAAATGAAACGTCCAGTATCCCTTCTAAAGCCACGAGACAGTGGAAAAAGTTCTGAAAAGATATAGAAAACATAAAATACAGCACCAACTAAATGTACAGTCTCCATGCAAAGAATAGAAATGTTAGCAAAATCTAAACTGTAAGGAATAGTTCACCCAATTATAAAAATTCTGTCATTGTTTACTCTCCCTGTAGTTCCAAACCTGTATGAAAGATATTTAAAAATATATTTAAAAAGTTAGTGATCGGGCTGCTTTGGGTCACCATTGACTCCCATAGTATTTTTTTTCCTACTATGGAAGTCAACGGTGACTCAAAACAGCCTGATTATAAACTTTTGTGTGTGTGTGCAGAACGTCTAGGTTACGAACGTAACCCATGTTCTCTGAAGGAGGGGAAGGAGATGTTACATATGGGAACTCGCCAGAGAGACCAATTGCCTTTGAGCTTTTTACAAAAGGCCAATGAGTATTAGCGTGCACTGATTGCGCTCAAGTGCATCTCATCACTGCGTGGGTAAAAGAGGGCACTAACGGAGTGCACATGCAGGTTTTTGCTGAAGAGCCGAGCCGGTGTCATCGCAACCTCAGAGTTGTGGCAGGAGAAAGTGTAACGTGGGTCACGTTCATAACCTAGACGTTACCATTTTAGTCGAATCACCTTGATGTTACAAATGGGATCATCCATGGAACAGACCAGGACTCTTGGGCCACGTTACGCGGAGACCCCCCCGCCGACAGGCGAGATACTTTTCAAGTTCGTCAGCAGAAGAGTCTGCACGTAACCTTCCCAACCCTCTGGGGCCCAAGGGGGGCTCCCAGAGTTGCTTTCAGTGGTGATGAAGCAGGCGGTTGAGGGCGGAGCACATGACTTAACACACAGTTCTCGCATGTGGAATAAGAGAATGCAATATATCGATAAGAATATGGATACAATTGAAGGGAAACACAGCCCTCTGGCTGACTGTGGAATACTGAGAATTGTTGCCACACCTACTGGGCGGAGGAGACCCTAAAGAAAGAAGCACAGCAGGAGCTACTCTGCTCTAGATCCAACTGCGGGGCAGGGAAGTTAAGGAAACACTGAGAAGCGCACCGATCCCATAGGAGTGGCGCAGCAAGCCGGCACCCGCCGGCCCTCTCGCTCACCTGCTGTCCTCAGTGAGGATGCGAGAAGACACGGCCTATACGCAGAAGTCGTAAAACCTGGCGAAGGTGTTGGGTGTCGCCCACCCCGCTGCCCTACAAATATCTACTAGAGAGGCGCCATGAGCCAGCGCATAGGATGGGGCGACACTCCTTGTTGAGTGAGCTCTCAGTCCTAAGGGGCAAGTCTCTCCCTGGTAGAAATAAGCCAGGGAGATGACTTCTACCACCCAATGAGCCAACCTCTGTTTGGAGACAGCATTCCCTTTCTGCTGTCCAACAAAGCAAATAAAGAGCTGCTGGGAGCGTCTGATTCTCCGAGTGCGGTCGGTGTAGAGGCGCAGCGTGCGTACAGGACACAACAACTCTAAGGCTGGGTCTGCCTCCTCCCGGGGCAGAGCTTGCAGGTTTACTACCTGATCGCGGAAAGGTGTGGTAAGAACCTTGGGCACATAGCCAGGGTCTCAGGATGACATGAGAATCAGTCGGGCCGAACGCTAGGCACTCTTCATCGACAGAGAAGGCTTGTAGATCCCCTACCCTCTTAATGGAATCTAGAGCAACGAGAAGCGCTGTCTTCAGCGTCAGATTATGTCACTGTAGATCTGCAGACTGAAGGGACTCGAAGGGAGCTTTCTGCAGGCCATTTCAGGTGAAGGCAAGGTCCAAAGAGGGTATGAGGTGTGGTCTCGGGGGATTAACCCGCCGCCCACCACTAAGGAACTACCTGGGGTGGAGCCGTCATTCTCCAAGGTGGGTGGACCGCCGTGAGAGCTGATCGGCTGCACGGTTGAGTAACCCTGGAATGTGAACAGCGCGCAGCGATTTCAGCCACTTGTGACTCCACAGGAGCAGATGGCGGGCGAGTTGTGACACACCGCGGGAGCGTAGACCACCCTGTTTGTTGATGTACGCAACGGCCGCAGTGTTGTCCGTTCGGACTAGCACATGCTTGTGGCGCAACATCGGGAGAAAGTGATGCAGGGCCAGCAACTACCAACAACTCGAGAAAATTGATATGCCAAAGCTGTCGGACGCTTGTCCAGGCACCCGACGCTGCTTGCCCGTTGCATACAGCACCCCGGCCCGTGGAGGAGGCATCCGTGTTGACCACGACATGCCTTGACACCTGTCCCAGGGGTACTCCGACCCATAGAAAGGCACTGTGCGGGCATAAATGCACCGCAACGGCATGCTCAACCTGAGGAATTGCCCCGTACCCCCTGGCTGCACCGCCATCGAGAGTGGCGAGGGCCGAAGAGCCTGGGCACAGACGTGATGAGTAGCGGGCCTCACCGTGACTCACCCTCTGATGCTGCCGAAGACATCTCAGTCTCTCGGGGCGCCCCGAAGGACATGTTCGGCCCTGTTACGGGGGGAACGGTCTCATTCGGGAGGACCACAGGACTACTAGATGCACCAGAAGTCCACGCAGGACAGTCATCTGGAGGTCCCCCAAGCGCCACAGCGCGGCAGCCACAAAACTATAACTGTTTGCCGCGGGAAGAACGCGAGGAGAGCCGTCTCGCGAACGAGACGCGGGACCTCAACTTGGCAATGGTCATCCGTTCGCAATGAACGCATTGACCATCCACAAACGGCGCCTCAGCATGCTCTCTGTCCAGGCATGTGAGGCAGCACTCGTGCCCGTCCAAAGAGGTGAGGAAACTTCCACACCCAGAAGCGCATGGCCGGATCGACATCCCATAAAGAACGTTTTACCAACTGTGGAAAATTTGCTCTTTTTCCTGGTTGCGGCTCCGAACTCCTCCCAGATCAGCTAAACCGACAGGGGTTGGAGTCTCCATTCTCCAGGGAGCACTGCTCGAGACATCTCATCGGCAATCTGGTTTTAAACACCTGGAATGTGATGCTTCTGACTCCATAGGAGGAGGTGGCGGGCGAGCTGTAACATGCGACGGGAGAGTAGACCACCTTGATGGTTGATGTACGCTACGGCTGATGTGTTGTCCGTGCGGACCAGCACATGACTGCTCTGTAGGTGTTCCTTGAGAAAACCCAGAGCTAGTCATACTGCTAGCAGCTCGAGGCAATTGATATGCCAATGCACATGGGGTTCCGTCCACACCCCTGACACTGCATGCCTGTTGTACATGGCCCCCCCACCCGGTGGTAGAGGCATCTGTGAACACAACAGCATGCCTGGAGACCTGCTTCAGTGGGACCGCCGTCCTGCCCTTGAACATATTCCATCTGTGAACACAACAGCATGCCTGGAGACCTGCTTCAGTGGGACCGCTGTCCTGCCCTTGAACATATTCAAGCAGTTCAGCAGAGACTGAGGACGTTCCTGTGTTTGTACGACCAAGTCCAACTCCATACCGAGAAAAGAGATCCTCTACACTGAACAGAGTTTGCTCTTCTCCCGGTTGACCCGAAGACCCAACTGGCTGAGGTGTTGTAACACCAAATCCCTTTGTTCGCATAACTGAGCATTGGACTGTGCTTGTATCAGCCAGTCATCGAGGTACATGAAAATGCAAACCCCTTTCTCCTCGAGCAGAGTCAGGGCAGCCTCCGCTACTTTGGTAAATACACGGGGCGACAGGGAGAGCCTGACATGCGTGGCCTTTGAACGCGAACCTCAGGAATGGCCTGGGATGCGGAAGGATCAACACATGAAAGTACGTGTCCTTCAGGTCTATTGCTGCAAACCAATCCTGGGGACAGATGCATTGAAAAATGCGTATCGGCGTCAACATCTTGAACGCAAGCCTGTGAAGAGCTTGATTCAAGACTCGCCGATCCAGGATCGGTCGTAACCCACCACCTTTCTGGGGCACTATGAAGTAGGGGCTGTAAAACACCGTCCTCATATAAGCCCAGGTGAAGACGGATGGCCTCAGTCTGCTTCAGCACGGGCCACACCGAGGTACCAATCGTCCAACCTGAAGGGTTCAGGAAGAGATAGAGCATTCCACTCAATCCTGACCCCCCTGGCGGGCCGGGCAAGCATTGCAACTAGCTTCGGATCAGTGTCAGGCATTCCGGTAAAGGTTCCCGCTGATGGTGGTCGGAGAGAACCACAGAGGTCCGACTTGTGACAGACATGGCAGGTGCATGAGGAGATGTAGCACCATTGCTGCGGTCGGGTGGGCGCTGGCAGAAACTGAAGCAGTGAGGGCCTGGAAGGACTGCACCATCTTTTCCGTGTGCCGACTGAGTTTCTCCAACTCCAATAGTTATGTAAATATTATTTTCATGATTTTGTTTTAATTAAAATAAAAATGTAAATAATTAAAATATAATGTTGTAATGGTAATGTTAGAATGCCGAGAATGATAATTAAATATTCATAATAAATAATTAAAATGATAACAATTTTGGTCAGTTTTAAAATCTACCACCATAGTCACATCTGGTACTATATCTGCATCATCTCATGCTGAGATCGATTATGAACCACTTATATTTACTGCACTGATAGTTACTCTCTTAACTATACATCTGTTTTTTCAACCTAAAATCTACTGTAACTATTCGCACAGTCACAGTATTTCCACTATTGCAGAGTCATGAGTTCGATATTTCTGTCAGAAATAAAGACTCCTTTTCCTCGTGTTTTTAGGGCTATACAAAACCATGAGAAGTGTGGCCTGCTGTGCTGTTACCTGAGTTTACCTGCTCAAAATTCTGCAAGGTGTTTCATTTTCTTCCTGTTTCTGTTTGGATCACTGAAATAAAACATGCAGTTCTAGTTCAGCGGTTGCTCTACTTCTGGTAGCATCAGGCCTGAGGAATTACCTCTGAGAAAGCAAAATATTTATGTTTAGCCCACTTCTACAAGCTCACTTTTCAAAAGCACACTCAAAACTAATTACCACTTAGACATGGTAAAAACAAACCTGTCCAACCTAACATTTTTCAGTGTCATCCAAAAGTAGTTTTTTTTCTATAAAAACAACAACGACAAAAAAAAAAAACAATAAAAAAAAAAGTTAAAACCACAATCATAATGGAAGATATTTATTCAAATAATTGCATACTTTCATCATACAAAAATGGCTTTAAAGGAAACCTGTGGAAATTTCTGCAGAATCAGAAAGTACTTAAGGATCAGGCATAACTAAAAATAGCCTGAACACACAATTGAGAGGGTCAGTGAACAGATTGGGGGTGAACTATTTGAAGCATAGACTAGAGCTGCAGTTTCCTGCAATACATCTAGAAAGCCACACAAAACGATCTGTGATGCAATATGCCACACAAACTGTGAATTCCCAGAGTCGAACATGATACGATCAGCATGTCTTTAAATCTGTTGGTGATCTTGTTTGCCAGTTATATGTGTAATTTAATTTGCTAAGTGAGTAATTAGGTATTGCGGATCTTCGATTCAGAGCTCTTTAATCTCTCAGTAATCTGTCTTTCTTATCGTTGACAGGAGAACCAGTTTAGTTAAGCCAGACCACATAAATTACCAAGATAAAATTTCATTTAATTTGTCTTAATTACCCAAAAGTTAACATGGAAAAGGAGAGTATGGAAAATACTTGTAGAAGCTGAAAACTGAGCATATTAACAATATAATTAATTAAATAAATTAATTAAGCAAGTTTATTTTCTTTTTTATGTCATAACAGCATCACAACAAAACAGTCACGAATGAATAATTAATGTGTGTGTTTAGAATATATTTGTTTTGACATTGACAACACCATGGGCAATGTCAATATGAAAGCTTAATGAGTCACCTGCAGGAATGTTAATCACTACAGTTTAGACAGTTCATAATGCTAGTTATTTTCATATTTTCAATCTTTCCCTGAAGCCTAAATAAGCATGTTCAACAAATATGCAGCCTTCTTGTACACAAGCATAAAATGTCTCTAAACATGACAGCTATCACTGAAATTAGGTTTCATTTCATACACATTATATACACTACAGACGGAATGTATAATGAGTCCATAGTGATACTATGTGTCACCATATGTGCAGTCCGCTAGACATAATGAGTGTGAATGGGAAAATGAAACGTCCAGTATCCCTTCTAAAGCCACGAGACAGTGGAAAAAGTTCTGAAAAGATATAGAAAACATAAAATACAGCACCAACTAAATGTACAGTCTCCATGCAAAGAATAGAAATGTTAGCAAAATCTAAACTGTAAGGAATAGTTCACCCAATTATAAAAATTCTGTCATTGTTTACTCTCCCTGTAGTTCCAAACCTGTATGAAAGATATTTAAAAATATATTTAAAAAGTTAGTGATCGGGCTGCTTTGGGTCACCATTGACTCCCATAGTATTTTTTTTCCTACTATGGAAGTCAACGGTGACTCAAAACAGCCTGATTATAAACTTTTGTGTGTGTGTGCAGAACGTCTAGGTTACGAACGTAACCCATGTTCTCTGAAGGAGGGGAAGGAGATGTTACATATGGGAACTCGCCAGAGAGACCAATTGCCTTTGAGCTTTTTACAAAAGGCCAATGAGTATTAGCGTGCACTGATTGCGCTCAAGTGCATCTCATCACTGCGTGGGTAAAAGAGGGCACTAACGGAGTGCACATGCAGGTTTTTGCTGAAGAGCCGAGCCGGTGTCATCGCAACCTCAGAGTTGTGGCAGGAGAAAGTGTAACGTGGGTCACGTTCATAACCTAGACGTTACCATTTTAGTCGAATCACCTTGATGTTACAAATGGGATCATCCATGGAACAGACCAGGACTCTTGGGCCACGTTACGCGGAGACCCCCCCGCCGACAGGCGAGATACTTTTCAAGTTCGTCAGCAGAAGAGTCTGCACGTAACCTTCCCAACCCTCTGGGGCCCAAGGGGGGCTCCCAGAGTTGCTTTCAGTGGTGATGAAGCAGGCGGTTGAGGGCGGAGCACATGACTTAACACACAGTTCTCGCATGTGGAATAAGAGAATGCAATATATCGATAAGAATATGGATACAATTGAAGGGAAACACAGCCCTCTGGCTGACTGTGGAATACTGAGAATTGTTGCCACACCTACTGGGCGGAGGAGACCCTAAAGAAAGAAGCACAGCAGGAGCTACTCTGCTCTAGATCCAACTGCGGGGCAGGGAAGTTAAGGAAACACTGAGAAGCGCACCGATCCCATAGGAGTGGCGCAGCAAGCCGGCACCCGCCGGCCCTCTCGCTCACCTGCTGTCCTCAGTGAGGATGCGAGAAGACACGGCCTATACGCAGAAGTCGTAAAACCTGGCGAAGGTGTTGGGTGTCGCCCACCCCGCTGCCCTACAAATATCTACTAGAGAGGCGCCATGAGCCAGCGCATAGGATGGGGCGACACTCCTTGTTGAGTGAGCTCTCAGTCCTAAGGGGCAAGTCTCTCCCTGGTAGAAATAAGCCAGGGAGATGACTTCTACCACCCAATGAGCCAACCTCTGTTTGGAGACAGCATTCCCTTTCTGCTGTCCAACAAAGCAAATAAAGAGCTGCTGGGAGCGTCTGATTCTCCGAGTGCGGTCGGTGTAGAGGCGCAGCGTGCGTACAGGACACAACAACTCTAAGGCTGGGTCTGCCTCCTCCCGGGGCAGAGCTTGCAGGTTTACTACCTGATCGCGGAAAGGTGTGGTAAGAACCTTGGGCACATAGCCAGGGTCTCAGGATGACATGAGAATCAGTCGGGCCGAACGCTAGGCACTCTTCATCGACAGAGAAGGCTTGTAGATCCCCTACCCTCTTAATGGAATCTAGAGCAACGAGAAGCGCTGTCTTCAGCGTCAGATTATGTCACTGTAGATCTGCAGACTGAAGGGACTCGAAGGGAGCTTTCTGCAGGCCATTTCAGGTGAAGGCAAGGTCCAAAGAGGGTATGAGGTGTGGTCTCGGGGGATTAACCCGCCGCCCACCACTAAGGAACTACCTGGGGTGGAGCCGTCATTCTCCAAGGTGGGTGGACCGCCGTGAGAGCTGATCGGCTGCACGGTTGAGTAACCCTGGAATGTGAACAGCGCGCAGCGATTTCAGCCACTTGTGACTCCACAGGAGCAGATGGCGGGCGAGTTGTGACACACCGCGGGAGCGTAGACCACCCTGTTTGTTGATGTACGCAACGGCCGCAGTGTTGTCCGTTCGGACTAGCACATGCTTGTGGCGCAACATCGGGAGAAAGTGATGCAGGGCCAGCAACTACCAACAACTCGAGAAAATTGATATGCCAAAGCTGTCGGACGCTTGTCCAGGCACCCGACGCTGCTTGCCCGTTGCATACAGCACCCCGGCCCGTGGAGGAGGCATCCGTGTTGACCACGACATGCCTTGACACCTGTCCCAGGGGTACTCCGACCCATAGAAAGGCACTGTGCGGGCATAAATGCACCGCAACGGCATGCTCAACCTGAGGAATTGCCCCGTACCCCCTGGCTGCACCGCCATCGAGAGTGGCGAGGGCCGAAGAGCCTGGGCACAGACGTGATGAGTAGCGGGCCTCACCGTGACTCACCCTCTGATGCTGCCGAAGACATCTCAGTCTCTCGGGGCGCCCCGAAGGACATGTTCGGCCCTGTTACGGGGGGAACGGTCTCATTCGGGAGGACCACAGGACTACTAGATGCACCAGAAGTCCACGCAGGACAGTCATCTGGAGGTCCCCCAAGCGCCACAGCGCGGCAGCCACAAAACTATAACTGTTTGCCGCGGGAAGAACGCGAGGAGAGCCGTCTCGCGAACGAGACGCGGGACCTCAACTTGGCAATGGTCATCCGTTCGCAATGAACGCATTGACCATCCACAAACGGCGCCTCAGCATGCTCTCTGTCCAGGCATGTGAGGCAGCACTCGTGCCCGTCCAAAGAGGTGAGGAAACTTCCACACCCAGAAGCGCATGGCCGGATCGACATCCCATAAAGAACGTTTTACCAACTGTGGAAAATTTGCTCTTTTTCCTGGTTGCCCAGGGAAGACCTTATGCGGCAACTCCGTGCACTCAGAGGTCTTTCGCTTGCTGGATTTACAAGATGACTGGTTCACAAGCCTTTAAAAAGGCTACCAGCCTGCAAGATCCGCCCAGATAAAACCCTGTCAAGAGAGCAGGACAGCAGAAACTCTTGAAAGGACTGCAGATGGACTCTTCTTCGACCGTTCTCCAGAACTCACAGAGGGGGTCTACTGTAGAAGCTCAGAACGGCTCGGCTCTTCAGCGAAAATCTGCATGTGCACTCCGCTCGTGCCCTCTTATACTCACGCAGTGATGAGGTGTACCTGAGCGCAATCAGTGCACCCCAATATTCATTGGCTTTTTGTAAAAAGCCCAAAGGCAATTGGTTTTCTGGCGAGTTTCCATATGTAACGTTGAAGTGATTCGACTGAAAGGGTAACAAAGAAATGTATATGGGTTTAGAACTGCTTGAGGGTGAGTAAATGATGACAGAATTTTCATTTTTTGGGTATTCCTTCAATTGTTACATTCTGTCTGTTCTTAGTTTTGGTTCCATGTATCTTGTGTTAGTTTCACTTTGAGTTCCATGTGTATGTTTTTTTGGTAGTTCCTGTTTGTCAGTATGATTATTAGTTGATTAATCCCCACCTGTGTTCCTCACCTGTGTTGTGTTTAGTTTATTATTCCCATGTGTATTTATTGCGCTGTCTGTTTAGTTCTTATTTGTCTGTGATTATTGTTGTTAAATGTTGATAAAGTGTTAAAGCAGTAAAGTTCAGTTCTTTGTTTACTCCTTGGTGAAAAGACTCCTTATTCTACAACCACAGCACGTAACACACTCTTAAAATTATTGTGTTTGAAATTTACACAAAATATGTGTTAAGCAGTTCTTAAACCATTTTGTGTTACTACAGACACATTGTGTGTAAATATGGTGTATGCTTTATTTTTTAAACAATGACTGTGTAAAATACATGTAAGCTGTACATAATGAATAATATCTATTTTTTCCTATTTAATCAAAAAGCGATGTCTGCTGTACTGATGTAGTGTATTTATATAGTGTTGGTAAAATAAAACAAGCATTTGAACGTGCGGGTTAAAAATACTGGATTGCGGCGCCGTGAGCTTCTGCGTGCGCATGCGTGTTGACGCACTTTTTCAATCGACGCGACGCTTCCCTAAATCTGTCAGATGATGCTGCTCTCTGCCTCAGGTGAGTGAAAATGATTAAAATACATCTATAATAGTTAATGTTTTTTTTTACACATAGCTAAAGATTGTCTTTTATAAAGTTATCTCGATTTATTTTTACCCCAAATATACGTGAGGTCTGTAAACTAACTTGAACTCCGTCTAACATTAGCCCGCAAGCTAGCATATTCGGCGCGGTTTTTGTAAGGTTTTGTTGGCAGAATTGTAAATAATAAGTACAAAGTGGATATCAAACCCTTAACGTTAACGTCCCTTTATAATGATTATGAAATATTTCTAATTTCACCAGGGTTAATAACCCTGATTAATATTGGAATGGTGTAAAATGGCGCCAGTTTGTGCCGCCTATTTTGTCACTGACATTTAAAATGTAACGTATATAAAATATATATGTAATATATTAAAATTAGGGATATCAACATTAAAGCATTAATAATGGTTTAAATGTATATTGCTCAGTGTATTTCTAGGCTATGTTCTTTTTAATGTGTGTAATAGACATGAACAAGTTGATAGCAATTGTGTTTAAAAGGAAACACCTTTGACCTTTGAATATGGTTGTATTTGGTTGAATAAGTTATACATTTTAAAAATAAGTTGTAAATTCCTACACTAATTTTGATAAGTGTACATTAATAGTCTATAGTACCAGTGGTAAGATATTTTTTCATGTCTTATGTTATATTAAAACCATTTTTTGCAACTACTTTTTTCAGCTTTTCATCAAGATGGCACTATAAAAAGAGATTGTGTCATTGTTATGGATTCAAGAGCCACTTGGTGAAAATGAGGGACATGTTAGGATGTTTTTATATTGTTAAAAAAAGAAGCTTACATGTATATAAACTGCTCTAGTATACTTTACTCCAAATAAATTCTATTTCTATGTTACTCATGTTAGGAGCGTTTTTTTGATGGGCCATCACACAGTGGATTTATAGAAATTAGACTACGAAACATCAGACGGAAGCATCAACAGAGCCAGCGGATGTACAGTTTAAAACATTATTTTACACAGCAACCATTTTAAAGTCCTGATGAAACCGTGCCAAGTAAATGGTTGACCCTGATAAAGAGGATGTGACCATCACCAGAGATTATACCATCAATAAAGAAAGCAATCGACCAAACCTACAGTTACCAAAGGAGATGGATAAAGATAAAATCACCAACTGTTGCTAAAATCTTCAAGGAATATACCAGATTTCTTCACATGCCAGCATTGGTAATAGATATGTTCAACTAAGCCAGAGAGAACGTAAGACAAATATATACATTTTAACCTAAATAGTTCTTTGTTTCTGTTTTTGCATTGGAGATCGACATTGAATTTTCCAAGCTCACATATGGGAAAGAGAACTTGTTCATCTGGAAATGGAAAGGGACAATAATTCCAAAGCTCAAGGAAATAGCATCATTGGAAAAGAAAATGGACATCAGACACTTTCTGGAGAAAGCCGACAGTCAGCATGATGGTATTATTTTCAGTGTCAATGATTTTAATGAGAGAAGTAAATTTGAGTTACCCTTTCAGTCGAATCACTTCGACGTTACATATGGGAACTCGCCAGAGAGACCGATTTGCCTTTGAGC
>JAUMHG010000064.1:8431577-8444460 GCA_032359395.1 Enteromius anoplus
AAGATTTCATTGGACTAGCTCAATGTCCTTTAAGACAGTCAACCAATGGGCCGCGATTTGTGTCTCAGATACGCTACAGTTGCGGTAATAAATAAATTGGCCTAATAAACTTTTTTAAAAGTATAAAATTATGACTCCAGCCAAAAATGTGCGTCGGCCCACCGGGCATTGCCCGGTATGCCCTATGGCCAGTCCAGGCGTGGAGTGAGGGCTTCTCTGGCAATTCTCCATGTGCGGAGGTATCTCTGATTAAATGCATGCGTAGACGGAACAGCAGCGTCAGACCTTTGAGAGGGGAATAACGGAGGCTGGTAGCCCAAACAACATTGAGAGGGAGACAAACCTGTAGATGAGACCGGGAGGGAGTTATGAGCGTATTCGACCATGGTCAGTCTAGAACTCCACGACGATGGTTCGGCAGATGCCACACAATGCAGAACCCTCTCCATGTCCTGGTTGACACGTTCGGCCTGCCCATTAGTCTGCGGGTGGACAAGCTTGCAGTCGCCCCCAGCTGTCGAGAGAACTCTGTCCAAAACCTAGACACAAATTGCGGACCGCTGTCAGAGACCACATTAACCAGGAGGCCATGAATATGGAAAACGTGATCTAAGACAACAGTTGCCATCTCCCTCGCTGAAGGTAGTTTGGGGAGAGGAATGAAATGAGCCGCCTTAGAGAACTTGTCTACCACAGTGAGGACTACCGTCATGCCACTAGACGGGGGTAGCTATGTGTGACCAGGGCCCTGCTGGGGGTCAATTGGATCCCTTACCCGCAGCACAAATTGGACTGGCCGAAACGAACGAGCGAACATCCTGCGCTACTGATGGCCACCAAAACTAGGGTCGATAAACAGCAAACAGGGAAATCAGAGGCATAGACAAGAGAATAATCCAAAAGGCGAAGGTTGGGTGAACGGCAAACAGTACCCAAGGGGCGAGGCAAGAGTGAAGGTCTGGGGCAAGCAGGGTCGAGAACAGGAAACATGGCTAAAAAAGACAAAGGGAACAAAACTAACAGAGGGGGAAAAACACCACAATGATCGGCAACGATAAAGACACAAACAGCTACTTAAATATCCCAGATAGGTTGTTATGCATAGGATACATGTAAGATTAATAAATCAGATCAATTTCAATTATTTTCATACGAATGTATGAGTATGAAATAAGAAAATGTATGAATCTTTTTCTTAGGTATACAGAAAGCAACACTTTATCGAAACAAACAGAAAATCTTGTACAGTGAATTTTTTGTAAAACGTTCCATTCAGCATCAAAAGGATATGATTAACTCATCTTCAAGCCATCGATGTTGTATAAAAAACCTGGCCTTTTTTAATTGCAGTGAAGCAGCTGAAGTCCAATAAAGTGCATTTATCCATCATTAAAAGCGTCTCATTAAAAGCTCTGGGGAGTTAATAAAGGCCTTCTTAAGCAAATCAAGGTTTTGTGTAAGAATAATATCCATATTTAAAACTTTTAAATATTTTAAACTTAATAAACCATAATTTTTAGCTTAACTGTTGTACATGTGCCCAACATTCCAACTAAAAATGTTTTTACATTAAATATAGGTGTTGATTAGGCCGGTTTTGTCCTCTCAGTTCTGAGTCTCCTCTGGCGGACTGCAAAGAATGAATGAAAACATAAATTGCCATTGGAAATAAAAAACTGGCAATTCAAATACTTTTGACCACAAGCAGACTTTGTATGGTTATGTCAATGAGACCTAAATTTGGTGAGTGCACACCCATATTGTGATTAGAGGGGTTTCTAAAAGGTTATCCAGGTGTTAAGGGAATTACATTCCTTTCTGTTCTCTCTCTAAAACAAGTACGATAAGCATGGGTTGAGTGCTTCTTTTGTCCTTCTCATGTGATGGCAGCCAATGGGAATTAGCTGCATGTGATTACTCCGCCCCTCTTGATAACCATGTGCTTCTGTTTTGTTGGCAGGCCAGGGCGATGGCAAAACACACTCAGAGGGCTAACTCTCACACGCTTGCATGCGTATCCAGTCTTGCCAGCATAGCAGAATTATTATGCAGTATGAATCAATGTGGTGCAGTTGGCTGTAAATTCACAGATGTGTGCTCCCACCATTTCATGGGCCAGCTCAGAGTAATGGCAGCTATCATTAAAAGTGACATGCGGCCATACCACTACATGGTGCAGCTACATTGTGATTCATTTAAACCTGTAGGGCCGAGCACTCTGGCCACGGCTGCAAATTATGAGACAAGTTAATATAGCCAGACATGTAAAAATAACGGAATAGAACCTTGAACCTTCCAAGGTGTAGATGAGTTTGTTTCTTCATCAGGACAGATTTGGAGAAATTTACCATTACATCACTTGCTCACCAATGGATCCTGTACAGTGAATGGGTGCCATCATAAAAAGAGTACAAACAGCTGATGAAAATATCACAGAAGTATATGTAGCGCCCCCTTCAGGCATTAAGTATATTTACCCACTTGTATTGTTGGCGCTAACCCCGGATTCCTTTTTAATTGTGTCTCTCGACGTGATTTTACTTCAAATTAAAATCAAACTATGACCCTCCTGTTACACTACTGCTTTTAAAGTTCACTTGGATCTCTATAAATTGCTGTTCCCAAATAGTAGCTACCCCTTAGTACTATCTGAGTGACCACACAAGGTAGTAAAGTTATACAAATTTATTCCAAAAAATAAATAAGTAAATAAACAAAAAGAAATCAAAGACAAATCGAAGTAAACTTTAGTGTTTTTTGTTTTAGAAGTACAAACTTGACTTTAATTAGTAATATAATAATAAAATAACCACTATTATGGTGTACTTTGGAAAACTCAAAATGTAAATAAAGTATGTAAATAAACTTTAGACTACTTTAGAAACACAAATATCCTCTTTTCCCTAAGTACTTTCAATGAACCACAGTATCAAACCACCATATTGCTCAGTATAGAGTATATAGATTATATATACTTTATTGAGCCCCAAGGGGAATTCAAGAACATACAAACAATCAAATTGTTTTTTTTTCTTTTAATTGTGACCATGTTCTGCAGGATAACCTAACCATGACAAAGACATAGAGCGTGAGCAACTGATATAAATATTGGTTGGATATTTGCGCCATGTGAGGGAGGAGAGTATTTAGACGCTATTTGCAGAGACTTCAGTAACGTCATTGATTCTATTAAGCTCTGGGGCTGGTCACGTTTGCTTCGCGGCCGCTCAATTTGTGATCCACTGTGTAAATCCTTCAGCCGGTCCACTGGGAAAAGTCCCGACCGTCCCGATTGCCACTCCGCCCCTGGTTGCAAGCGTTATTATCGATTAAGGACCTAAATTTTTACTAGAATTGGCGGATTAAGGTTTAAATGTCTTGATAGATTCATTTCTTACAAACATGCTGCTTTAACTACACATGATGTTAATGTGACAATCAGCTGGATGTGCCAGCTCTGGTCCAAAACTCTGTTTTCTGTGTCTCCGTTTCATACCCGGACTTTCTTATCAAAGAACTCATGTCTCCAACCCATTGTTTGTTACCATAGCGGTTCATTCAGTCTCCACCCCCTGACCTGATTTGTATGTGTATTTAAGCTCCGGTTCTCTGTTTGTTTGTCGCAGATCATTGTGTGTACAGTCACCCTTGGAAGCGTTCCATGTTTCTGGGTTTTTCGGATTTCCTGTTACTGACCCTGCCTGTATTTCATTACCACTTTTGTCTCTGCCCCACTGGACACTGTTTGCTGATCGCTCAACTTCCTGCTGTGTTTTAGGATTTCTCTTTTGCCTCTGCCTCCCCATTTGCTGACGCGTCTGTTTTCTCCTGGTTTGTAATTCTTTCTAATAAAGTATTTTGCAATTGGATTCAACTGCCTCACGTCTCAGTCATGACAGAATGAGGCCAGTCCGTGCATGATAAGTTGGGACCCTCAACTTTCTCAACTCTTCCCCAGGAGCAAGAATTTCAGCCTGAACCAGTTGTTAGTACGACCAACACACTTCAGATTGAGTCCCTGCACAAGATGGACGCTCTGCCTCAGCCGACAACAGCACTCAAATTGGCTCATGAGTCCTCACCCAAAATGGCAGTCAATCCCAAGCCCACTCGCAAGATGGCTGCTATCCCTGGGGCCGCGCACCAGGTGTTCGTTACATCTGAGAATTCAGGAGGTTACAGTAAGATGCCCAGCTCTCGTCTCTTATCAAATCAGACATCGATACTGTGTGAGGACACTGAGTTCCCTTACAAGCCCGCAAGAATGTTCGCCAAATTAACGGAACCTCCTTTAGCGTCAACCAGAAACATCAATTGTTATGTTTAGTCGTTACCGGTTTCGCAGCCAGGAGAACTGTGTCAGATCCTCGCGGTTCCTAGCCCGCCAGTAACGGGTCCTAGCCCCATATCGTGGTCCAAGGAGCCGTGTAATACCCTGTCGATGCCGGTTTCACAGCCAGGAGAGCTGTATCAGATCCTCGCGGTTCCTAAACTGCTAATAACGAGGACCCAGAGGACCCGCCAGTGGCTGCACCAACCCTGGAGAGGTCAACTCTCTAGGGGTCCAGCTGGTGGCTGCACACCCTCCGGGTCAGTCCATTGGGGTAGTCCAGGGACCTTCCTCTGCTCTGTGCCCACCTCAGAGGTCTTTGAACTGTCACCTTGCCCTGAGCGGACCAAAGGAGCCGTTGAACTGTCGCCCTGCCCTGATTTAGGCCCTAAGACTGCCAAACCTACTTCCGGACCTGCCCCGAATTTCAGGACCACCCGACCTGAGACGGTGGCAGGTGAGAGTTTGGCCGATGAGGCCTGTATTGACTTGTCTGTGCTCCTTTGTGCAGTCCCGTTGCCTGGTACCCCCAGGAGGGCGTCTTCGTTGCCTGGAATGCCCAGGTGGGCTGCTCCGCCGTCCGTTCCACCCTGGAGGGCGGCTTCACTGACTGTTTGGCCCAGGAGGGCATTCTCGTTGCCTGTTCAGCCCAGGAAGGCATCCTCGTTGCCTGGTACGCGTTGGAGGGTATTGTCACTGTCTGCTCCGCCCTGGAGGGTATCGTCACTGTCTGGTTTGGCCCAGGAGGGCATCTTCATTGCCTGATATGCCCAGGTGGGCTTCACCGCTATCCGCTCCGCCCTGGAGGGCGTCTATGTTGTCTGGTCATCTGGATCCGCCTCTTAGAGGGGGGACTCTGTAATGATCAGCTGGTTGTGCCAGCCCAGTTCTAGTTGGCACTCCAGCAGCTAACTTCTGTGTTCTGTGTCTCAGTTTCATGCCTGGACTTTCTTATCAATGAACCCATGTCTCCACCCCCTTGTATGTTACCATAGTGGTTCCTTCAGTCTCCACCCCCTGACCTGATTTGTGTGTGTATTTAAGTTTCGGTTCTCTGTTTGTTTGTGGCTGATCATTGTGTGTACAGTCACCCTTGTAAGCGTTCCGTGTTTCTTTGTTTCATGTTCTCTGGATTTCCTGTTACCGACCCTGCATGTATTTCCTTGCCGTTCTTGTCTCTGCCCCACCGGACACTGTTTGCTGATCGCTCGACTTCTCGCTGTGTATCAGGATTTCTCTTTTGCCTCTGCCTTTGACATACCCGTTTGCTGATGTCGACACGCCTGTTTTCACCTGGCTTGTAAGTCTTTGTAAAAAAGTATGGATTCAACTGCCTCATGTCTCAGTCATGACAGTTAACTGATGGACTGCATTTTCTTGTGTATTATCGGAAAGTTTTCATCAGCTGTTTGGACTCTTATTCTGATGGCACTCATTCAAAATAGAAGATTCATTGCTGAGCAAGTGATGTAATGCTAAATTTCTCTAAATCTGTAACAATGAAGAATCCTCTACATTCTGGATGGTCTGTCTCACAGTCTCAGTGTAGTACAATACAATACAAATGAAGAGCTTTTGTAATGCCAATAAACAGGCACCCTAAATTGACATTTAATTTGAGACACAGACATAACAGACAAAAATTACAGGTCTTTAAAATGAAAAACAAACACATAATCCCAAGGTTAATTAGACCCAATAATAAGTCTTGGCTGGTTTTATGAGTAAGGTGCAGTAATTATAGGAAAGAGTACTTTTGTGTTATTGGGTAGGTACTAGCGTTTCCTTCCCACACTTAATGACATAATGACACCTCACAGACTGCAGGATACAAACACGCAATCAGTTAAACTCACACTTCAACTTTAATTTAAGTTCATTGCAGTTGTTCCCATAAGTATATATTTGACTTTTCCTCACAAAACACAGTTTACATCAACAAGAGATTTTTAACAAACAGACCACAGCAAAATTAAACCAAAACATAACTAGTACCAATTATGAGCCATGTAAACAAATTATCTAAAAAAAAAAAAAAAAACACTTTTCAACAGGTTTTACTGTATTCACTACACACAGCAGATAATATGTTTTAACAGTTTATTAATATTAAAAAGAAGGTCCTGCATGCATCTCTCTAAACTCAATGCTGCAGCTAAACCATGGCTAGAAGCATCTGTATTTTATAAATAAGCCCTTTGTAAAACTGTTATTGTATGGCTGAAATTCAGTAATTAAACCATGAATTTCTATCAACAGTCTCTATTCTGTTTACAGCCCATAGGAGAGGTGCAACACAAGTGGAGGCTTGTTTTAGAGCAGAGGCTGTTGTATTGACTTCACCCCACACTGTCTGAAATGTCAAACCACTTCAAGTTACACGATGCTTCCCTGCTTCCAGCCCTATCTTCCACGAGAAACATGCATATAATTACCAAGCAAATAGGAGGATCTTTTTGAATATTTCAGGATTAAATGTGAGTTCATTGAGGTGGAAGCCACTTTAAACCTATACTATATTTAATACATTGGGGACCTTCTTGCACTAAGATCATTTGTGACATGGTTTTACACTTTGCTTAAAATGGCACTCACATATCCATTATCGCTTTCTGCATCTTTAAAAAAACATTTTATAAATTGTACTAGTGCAATTATAGTAATTTTACTACCCCGGAACAGATCTGAAAGATATCTATGTGCATATACAAGTATCAGTCTAACCTGCTTATATGTTTGAGAATGAAGTCATTGACTGGAATCTGAAGTAGGTGTTACAGCATGAAGCAATCTCTGTGGTTTGCCTCTGGAGCCCTTCCATGCTTCCAGGAACAACGTGATCTGCAGTGAAGAGCACACAGATAATAAATGAGATGCTCAGGCTGGCCTCCACATGAACATTTCATATACTCAACAAGAATGTCACCCTTTGTGGTTTACGTCTGAAAGGGAAATCAATCTACTGTTTGACAGTTGTAAAGCTGTTGAGTTGTGTTTAACATTTCATAAAAGTTTAATGTGTGTGCACTATTACTTCCTCTGGGATAGCTCCTATACTGGACAGCAGCCGAAGTTCTGGGCGAACTGATACTAACAGGGTTTGACTGATGGAAATTTATTGGTCCTGCAGGTGATGGTCATTGGAAAGAATGCCTCTGTATTAACTGTAGAAAGCTTTTTGTTAGTATTTCCTTATATTGTCATATCTTTGCTTTTGGGAACTTATCTTAATTTCAAGCATCTGCCACGTCATCAAGCCCCATTGAAAGGTGTCTCGATTTGAAGCGTTCTTGGAAGGCAGCCTTTGTTTCACAACCTTCATTCAGCATATATTTAAAAAAAATTGTTGCCTTTCAATCCTCCAATTCACATGAATGAAAAATAATCGATAGATAATAAGGCAACATTGAGCTTGCTAGATTTCATCATGAAATGCAAAATAAAATATCCCCAAATGTTTTTTTTTTGTACACAAAGGTTTAATATTATTTATTATTAATATTATTTCAACCCTGTGGGCAGAAACCTTTATGACATAACTAAGAGGTTGCCTTCAGACTTAGAAGGACCCAGTGTTTTGAACAAACCAGTTGAGTGAATTATTCAATAACTTGGTTAATAAAGCTGTTTCGTTCTTAGAAAAAAAAAATTGATTTAATGACTCACTCAAAAGACAGGTTTTGTAATGGAATGAATCACTGTCTTTGGAACCATTCTTATGTATAGGGCTGGACGATTTTTCAGATTTTATCGATTCATTCAAATTAATTTTGTTGCCACAATTTCATTAAAGTGCTAGAATTAAACACTTTGATAACAGCAAGGAGACATAAATGATACAACCACTTTTGTGCTGACAAAGATTCAGCATTACTGGATGTCTGATATTTCATGTTTTGGTCATGGTGACAAGCTGAAAGCTGTTGTTGTTAATAGCTACAGAATATTTATAACTAATAATAGTCTACTGGTGTTATAACTTCAGGCATTTTGAATTTCAATTACCTTGACTTTTTGAAAAAAAGAAATGTTTTCCTTGTATTATTTCTGAACATATGTATAAGACAAGTTTGAACAAGATGTAGTTGTAGGTTATAGATCTTTTCTGCAAAAATACTGTATATAACAAATGTTGATAACTTCATGTGTGGTACACTTGGATTAAAATTTTCTATTTCTACAACAAGAAGGATAATGAAGAAAAAAGTTACTTGAATCATCAAGTTGACTATTTAAAAATTGTAAAAAAAACTAAAATTGGTCAAACTCTAGAAATACATATTCTGAATCTAGAATCTATTTTTTATTCTATATTTTTGTAACCTGCCAAATGAGTTCTGATTACACTCCATTTTCCCAAAGCACTGAAAATTAGAAAAATTAGAATTAGCTCTTACATAATATTTTAACAATATTCAAATATTTGCAAAAAAGAAAAAAAGAAAAAAAAGAAATGAGGCTAGTTTTAAATGGTTTCTGCCTCCCATAATGGTGTTATGGCATCCACCACAATTAAACCATGCTAGCCAGCCAAACTTGATATGTTGGTCATTAGAGCTTAGAATACAGATGAAAAAGGGTAATGGAGTGTGGAAAACCAAACCTCAGAAAAAGGCCGCAATAACATACCCACTCACACACAGAAACCACTATTTTTCCTCGCACATACAAACTTCAAAAACACATTTTCATTGTTGCAATCAAGCTGTGCCAAAGGAGCCTTTACTACATTAGAGGCTTTTGTTGAACATAAGGTTACAAAGTTTTCTGCCCACACTTTAACCTGGAGTGTGACTGGACTGCTCTAGGTGAGAGGTTTGCTCATGAAACCATTACGGTGACGGATGGTGACACTTCCCACGGATAGCAAGCTCATCGCACCTCACATACACCAGAGGGACTGGAAAATCTGACTGACTCCGACAGGGTAGACAGGTTAGAATACGTATGCACACAATGAGAGAGAACAGCTGTGTATAATTCATGGTTCTAACAATGTGACCTTTTCTAGATATGCACCATTACACTAAGCAGTCTCATACTGAGTGGGCTGTGTCATTTTACAATAGGGCTTTTTGGGTGGATATATAATCCCTGCTGCTTTGAGTGGTCTCTCTGGAGGCGTCACATCTACTGAATGCATTACTGATACCTCCTTTCAAGATCAAACCCCAAGTCTCCAATCACACCACTACATGCCACTGAAGCAGCTTACATCTCAGCATCGAAAGCTGTGGGGTTGCATATCTGATAGCTTGGCAGCAACACACACGTGCACACACATGATTTAACGGAAGCCAAGACATTTTCACCTCAGTTAAAATGGATTCGGCTAAAGGCAGCTTAATAAAACAAAAGTATTCTCTCACTGCTGACACCTGAAAGCAGGTGGTTTTGATTCCAGCAATGCAAAGGTCGTATGATTGTGCTATTTAAAAAATTGGATGGATCTATAATGATTAAATATGGATGAATTCCAAAATATTTGGTTTTACAAAAAGGTCAAGGTTTGGATGATTAGCATGACTCTGTTAGCTCTTGCTGGTAAATGCCCAAAAGCGTTTTCTTATTCTTCTTTGATGGTTATTCAAAATTAGCCGTGTCTTTTTTTCAGGTAATGAATATTTTCTTAAATTTGTTTTTTGTTGTTGTTGAAAATGCAGCACAAAACTTACCAGGCCATGCAAAGGTCAGGCTAAAGATAATAATACAAAGCATTTCAGAAAAAAAAAAATTCTACTACAGCATATGTGCTACTATTGATTCAGCTATGTGACTTATGTGAGTTGATTGAACTCTTGGGGAAACATTTTCCCACGTGCCAGAAGACACAATAAAAGTAGTATGTAGAGTGTAAATATATATTATATAATGAAGCAGATTCCAGGTGCAGGACCCCTTGGAATTAATTGATTCAAAATTGCCAAGAAAAAAATGAAATATGCATAAGCAAACAAAACCTTTTCAGTACAAACATCCTTTATCAATAATAAATTATACATCCTGATATAATACTGTATCATTTTAAAGTAATAGAAATCAATAAAACTACAGATGTCCAACACATTTTATGGTTAACTGACATTTTTTTTTTCACTCCCAAAACACAACACAATGCATAATTCAAAATATTGGAAAATCCTGTAAAAATCAATATAGAAACTTCCTTCAAATTTATACGATACATCTGACCGTATTTTTCCAGACTTTTCTGAGAGTGTGGGAATTAGGCTACTCAGTGTTATCTAGTAGTGAGTAAAATGTAAACTGAATGTTTGTTTATCTAAGCACCTTGTGGAGATTACACTTCAACACCTAAAGCGTCTGACAGACTGCACGAGGAAGTTGAGGGTGGAGGTTAAAGATTCCCCGCTGTCATGCTGAGAGATGCTTCAGACTGGAGTGTGATGATTCTGGGTTGGATGACAGTCCTGCTCATGACAGTTATATTGATGCTCAGTAACTGAGCTCTGAATTAACAGTTATTTAAGAGCTTTTCACTGAGTAAGTGTAAAATGTGGTAGAGAACAAGAGCGTGCTTTTCATTTCTTTCACTGACTTCCAATGTAAAACAAGTTAAAACTCTGAAATGTTATTGTGAATTTAATTTACTTAATAAATAGTTGGTTTCTAAATTTTTAAATGCACAGGAATCTTGCTGAAAATTGCTGTACAGTATTGCTGGTAAATGACTAAATGTAAATATAAATCCTGTCGTCCTCCTCTCAGCATCATTTTCTGCCACTGCTACACTATCTGATCCCTTTAAAGGCACAAAACCCATAAAATTCTTTTTAAATAGAAAGTCTGACACATCAAACCAATGTATAATGTATCACGAATTTGGGATTTTAAAGCAATAATCCCTACACTAATCCCTACACTGCCTAAAGAAAGGGCAGTTATCAAATTCCCATCCAAAATTACCACTGCTCGCAGCTAAAAGCAGAGGATGCTGAAATCTTGTCACAAGTCATAAGTAGTCAAACCCAATAAGTAGTCTGACAGAATGCATTATGCAGTTCTTTCCAGTTCATTGCTAGGCTGTACTTCTCAACTTGCGAAACAACACAATTCATCACAAGATATGATTTCAGAGGTTAATGTCTCATAGTAGCCCAAGGCCCCTAGAATTTGTCTTACTAAGATGAACTTACTCAGGGTCACAAGGAACAGAAGCGGATAAATGTTACAATTTTACCTGCATTTTCAGTCACAATGAAAGTGTAAATGAGGGTTAGTCCACTGTACCGAGGAAGGCCTCCAGGATGACGCTAATGATCCTCCAGGCAGAAGCACATTAATTCAATTGAGATATGTGAAATGAAAGTCCTGGGCTATAATTCATTTACTGAATATTTGCTGCTGCAGAATGTGATGGGGAATCTGTGCTCTACCTGTAATGGGCCTTTTACAGTGAATAAAATGAAAGGATGTGGATGAAGATCTGTGCGTGTGATGCCTCTCAATAACATTGTGTACCACATTCTTGATTTTTAGTTGTAACTGTGGTGATATATTTGCATATTTCCTCAACACCTCAACCTACCTCTATATATTTGTATAATTTGGATGTTTTTTTTTGCTTTTTTGTTTTAAATATGGACCCCCATTTTTCAGGCACTGTTGCCAAACTGGATGGATAATTTCCAGCACAAATCTTCCAATCTAACAAAAGACTATCCCAAAATCATATTTTATCCATACAATCAAATTCAAAACCGCCCAATCTGGCAAAACTGTTCCCAGGAGTTTTAGAGTGAAAACCACTTTTTGTTTTTAACATATTTGAGGAATAGAAATTTGAGGACTAATACCACACAAATAATAACCATGCAGAAAAAAAGCATTGATTTCTAACAAATCTAACTGACTCCCAAACTTTTGAACAGTACTGTATTTCTCATAGTGTGCAAGATATGTAATGTCCCATGGTTGTGCTATTTTTTCCACCACAAAAATGTAATTCTCCTCCTAGCACAATGATGCCACCATGCATGACTCCCTTGATGATAGTATGCTGAAAGAGAGAGCAGCATATATTACACATGTTCAGAAGTTCATGACCCCATGAATGCTTGGGTATGATGTAATGTAGAAAAACAGATATACTATTATATCCTTCTCTGCGTTTTTCCACTCTGTATTCTACTGTGTAGGTAGTTCTGTGACAGCACATGTTCGATTAGCATTGGTTCAGGCATGTGACAAATGTTTGTCTCTGCTTTGAGGTCTCTCAGGCCTGACTGCGCCTTGAGAGTCCCACATAGATTCAGTGCAAGTGGGTGTTTCCTTTCTGAGTTACACTCCTGATTTCCCTCCCTCCAGCACAATACATCAAAATATGGCCAAACTAGGCTGTTAACCTGTCTGTCTCCAAGGAAATGTATTTTTTCCCCCTATTTGTAGCCTACCTCCTATATTCTCTTATCTTTCAGGGTTGTTTGCTATCAGAGCATTGATATACTGCAAAACTTCTAGGTTACTGTCGTAACCCACGTTCCCTGAAGGAGGGAACGGAGACGTTACATATGGGAACTCGCCAGAGAGACC
>JAUMHG010000064.1:8473341-8485308 GCA_032359395.1 Enteromius anoplus
ATTTAACTAAGGCCTAGTCCTGGTTTAAACTAAGCCATGTTTGTGAAACTGGGCCATTGTGTTGATAAATAATAAGAAGGCAGCACTGACACACAGATATCTCAAATATAATAGGTAGCACACAAATTCTGAATGCTTTGGCAGGTCTCAAATGAGCCATTTTATTCTAGATTAGATTATTTTAAAATAAATCTAGATTAAAAAAATTAATCTATGCCCACCCCTAAGATGTATATAAATATATATATATATTTATTAGGGGTGGGCATAGATTTATTATTTTTTTTAATCTAGATTAAGAAACATTTGAACTCTGCCAAAGGCATTCAAAATATGTGTGCTACTTAAATAAAGGCTCAGATTTAAGCCCTATTATTTTTAGAATATATGTGTGTCAGTGCTGCCATCTTAAAAATAGGGTTGTGAATCTTGGTTTCACAATTCAATATTTTCAATAATATATTTTTTTAAATCATTATAAACAGGCTACTCTTTTAAAACTATTACTTATTTTAAAAAAGTGCTCATTGAGTATACGAAAGTTTACAGGAATAGTTGCATTCAGGCTTTATTCAGACTAATTCACGGATCTCTTTCTTTATATCAGATGTTTTTCTCTGAAAATATAACTGACAGTGTGCACATCAGTTTTGTATAAAAGCATTAGAAAATGCAAGTGCATTTAGCATCAGACGCTTCAGGACAAACAAACACAATGCGCATGTGATGCGCAAGTCTGTCAGCGCGCCGGTTTCGTGCAGCTAATACCAATGCATTCCAAACAGTATATGAAGATAACGGACGACAGGTGATAAGAGTGGAGAAGTGGAGAGTGGAGGAGGCATCCGTGTTGACCACGACATGCCTGGACACCTGTCCTAGGGGTACTCCGACCCGTAGGAAAGCAAGGTTGGACCACGGGCTGAATAGGCGGCGACACTCTGGGGAAACACCGATCCGAAGTGTGCCACGGTGCTATGCCCATCTTGGTACCTGATCGTGTAACCAACGCTGAAGCAGTCTCATATGAAGCAAGCCCAGCGGTGTGACGCAGCTGCCATAGGCCTAAAGGACACCAAATCTCTTGATAGAAGAGATAGCCAAAGAGATCTCTTCAATAGATAGGTTGCTTCTATCAAAACAGCCTCAGATCACCGTGGAGAAAACATGTAACTATGGGGTGTCTTCTCAGGGACTGATCACCAAGGGGGGCATGATAAGCAACACCAGGTTGATGATCAAGGTGGAGTGAGTCAACCCGCAGGAGAATCTGGACTTAGTGGCCTCCTTCCTCAAAAGAGTATTTGCTTGTATCTGTATATGCACTTTACTTACGTTTATTTTTTCTGGAAACTTATGACTTTAACTTCACTATATGTAAAACACCAAGGTCCTCAAAGTAGAAAGTCATTTCTATGTAGCAGCTTTAAAGACAGTGGGCGTTTTATTCTTCTCTAAATGTAATTCACTATACCTTACAGGTAATATCCAAGCAGAAGAAAGAAAAGTAAATTAAAAATGCAATAATGCAGATTAAAAAAACCAAAAACAGAATCATGCAACAATGCTGCCTTCTTGTACCAGAATGACTGTAATTGATGATATCAGTAAGACAGACAGGAATCCTGTGAAGACAGACCACTGGAGACAGAGCTGAGTCTTCTTATCAACAGCACTTCATAATTCATGTGCTCATGAATTATGCATTATCTTTGGTTTGAAAAGAGGACGAGTTCCTTTGTAAACATGGGGAAATACAAGCAGAGATGTATCATTCAATAGTGTTTCTTCTTTATAGGTGGTCTTAAAAGCTTTTGGGCCTGAGGTCTTTATGCCAACTCACACCTCAGTCTTAAACGCTCAGTTCCTAAGGAATAAAAATAGATTGTGAAGAGTAATGTGCTCTGTTTGCTTCAGGACAACTGTTGGACTAGTATGTAAATTGTCACTATATAAGTCACTATGGATATAATAAGTGTCATTTACAGTACATCTGGAGATGTTTCTTCATGACCAGTCCCTCATGGACATTTTGAATGTTTTAATTAGTAAAACACAAAAGCAGTTATACTGGTTCTAAAATGTAGATTTTGGGTTTACTTTTGACCATAAGCCATGGCCACTTATCTTGTTACTCTAGGTCTTGTTGTTCGTTATGACTCTGGCAGGTTTAAAATGGGTTCATCCGTCATATTAAATTGTCCTGAAAAAAGATCAATGTATTTAATGTAATAATAATAAAAAATTCTTACCTTGAGACATAAGTATTAATTGACCATAAAAAAATGGAAGCAGCAGAAAGTAATTCATAGGAGCAGAGTGGTTCACTTTTTATTAGAAGACGAAAGCTTGTTTTACTTTGTTTGTGGGTTGAAAAAGTGGATGTGTCACTTTGGTTTTGAGTAATGCTGAGGCCTGGATGCAAATTGCTTTATTTTGCTATTTCTAGGCTGATTTTGAGGGAAATTCTGAAGAATTCTTTCATTTAAAAAATGTGATAAATGGTTCTGAAAGCACAAACACATTTATATGTTGCAATACACAGGCTACGTCCAAGTTTTCCATTATTTTTTGCATGAATATGTCTCCACCAGGACCACTCCTTACAGCAGTCTTATGTATAGTGGTTTCGATCTTTAAAAGAGTGTCAGATGCCAAAGGAGGAATACAAGAGCATTTAATACTCAATACTACTGTCAGAAATCTTTCACAAGTACAGATGAGATTTTCCTCCAGAGATAATTTAAAGGTGACATTGTGAAGATACAGGACTGGGGTGTATGTGAGAGTGAGTGTCATAAATTGCCCGCTGGAGTGCCCACAAGCCCCTACAGAGGGAAATCCACCCAGAACTGCACCATTACCACAGAGACTCCATTTCCCATGATGCATCCCAGGACTAATTACACTCACACCTGAAACTCATTCACGCACACACCTCCAGCTCGTTAACACACCCAGTCACTCATTACTCCCTGCATAAAAGCCAGAATCAAACACTCACCGTGAGGTCTTGTTTCCCCAGTGTTTTCCCTGTGATTCCGTTCTGAGTGTGTTTTGTTTCCTATTTGTGATCTTCCTACCCGTGTTTTGTTTCCCGTTTGTAATCTTGGACTGTTTGTTGGTATTGTGATTGTTTGCTGCCTGCCCTGATTCCTGCCTGTTACTTTGACCCTGATTTAGCTCTGTCTCCATTGTGTTGATTGCCGGAATTTTGATCCTGCCTGTCTAACGACTCAAAGCTTGCAAATGGATCCGCATGTCTCCGCCTCTTTTGTCACAGTGAGGGACACATCAGGATAGGAACATGATAGAAGTTGCCGATTTCATGGTGAATTACGTTGCTGTCTTCTCCACTATGTTAAAAATGTAAAACGCAGTTCAGAAATTGTGATCAGTGGTCAGCCGGGCATTTCATCAGACAGGGCTGAACATAACCCATTACCACGTGAATGCACATGGCTTTACAAAAACATTAAAGTATGTTATGAAATGATTTCACATAAGAAGGTCATGTGAATTCATTGCATAATTTACTTTAATGGTTTAATTATTTCATGTAGATTAAAAAAAAAAATTTAACTCAATCTTTATGAGTTAAAATGAAATGGCTCATTTTATTTGTATTAACAAATATTGTGGCTGAATATTTTGTCAACACTTGTCTGACTATGGTGGCAATTCGTAAGTTTGTATCAGTTTGTAACCATCCTGTGGTTTAAATTCATTCAGTTTATTAAAATGAATTCTAGATTTGCAAGTATTTATAATAACATTTGACAAATCAAAACAAACATGTGCCCAGTGGTTGTGTTCAGATCTGGAGAAAGCTGCCATAATAATTTCACTTAATATTGATTTAAAATGTTTAGTAAAAGTTCAGTCTCATCTGCTGACCAGATGTAAATGAACATATGCACATTCATAAAATAAAAACAACGTAAACATTTGCATTGCAGCACTGTGAAAATAGTGGACAGAGCTTTACATGCTTAGAGCATTTCATGCTTTTTTCTATTGATCAGATTAATTCTAACCAGATCGAAATTTCATTTGGGATCAAGCTCAGTTGGTTCGATGGAGGTGTTTATTTGAATGCTCTTCAGTCTGATGGAGCCATCAGTCCAATTACTGACATTATCTGGATTCATGTAAAAATGAATGTAGCTTATGATAGATTTGAAGTAAGTGGAAAGATATTGATTGACAGAAGTGAACACATTTTAGATAAAAGCTTTCAGTAAGTCCAGAGTGTAGTGAGATCTAGAAATTTTAATATTTCTTTTTTCAAAGCAGTGTTTCTGCACATCAATCCTCAAGGTAAGTGAAGTACACACTGAATACAATCCCATGTCCTCATGCTTTCAGGGAAACTGTTTAGCCACAGTACAAAGACTTTAAAAAAAATATTGGGGATGCAAAAAAAAAATGCTAGGAAAAACAATTTCATTTCTTACACCCATCTGCTGCTTGCAGAAAACATAGGACATGACATCAACTTTTATGTCTCGCTGCTTTTCCACAATAATTCCATAAAATTTATGGCTAACTGAATCAAAAACTATGACTCATCCGTCAAAACTTGAACATTAAGGGAGCTCACTGAATCACTGTCCCTAAAGATGTTTTCTTCTGGCTGACTGAATTCTTGTTTCGGATTCAAAATCATTGTCCTAATATGCAAAAACCGCTTCATAATCACTTTCCAGTAATGAGCTTTGGTGTCTGGTGGCGCTGAGTGACAGAGGTTTGGTCCAGGATCACTCTGCATTCAGCCCTCCTCCAGTCATCGGCTCTGAGCTAAGCTCATTATGTAAAACACAGCACAGAGTGCAGACCACATCCTGATGCCTAAACTCACACTGATGTACTGCCTGCAAAATCTATTTTAAGCTGGCTGTGTCTGGGTTCGTCCTCTGAGAACAGACACAGGGCGCAAAAATCTCCACTGACATTGAGTCACTGCTACAAAAAACTGGTGCCTGTCACCCATCTGCTGAGAACAGGTAGAAGTGTTTTCCACAAATCCACAGAAAAAAAAGAAACAAATGCTATATTCCATTAAGTTAATTATGTCTTCCTATAATCTGCTGCCTTGGATGAGAACTGGAAGGATTTTCAGTACATTTTAAATGCCAATTTGCTCTTGATTATAATGTCATTCGTAAGTTTTAACCATATACTGAATAATACATAAGAATTGCGCTGCATTTTCATACAGTATGTAAGGTCCCGTTTTATGAAGCCCGGATGTTGCGCGCCTCGCTTCCCAGTGCTTCTTTGAAAAGACTTCAGTGCTCCTAATTTTTTGGTTTCTAATTTTACTTCTTATGTTTACTTTGTTTAAATATGACTCCAATTTTAAGTTCTCTGAGGTTAAAGTTATAATACTAAATTTGTTGAAAAATTATTCTAGACAGGTATTGATGCCATTTTATGTTGGTTGTCTGTTATTGTTACATTACTAATGTTTAAAATTAATTATAAAATCAGTATATTAGAATAATTTCTGAATGATCATGTGACACTGAAGACTTACTGCTAATATTTCTACTTTTTCATTACAGGAATACATTTTAAAATACATTAAAATAGAAAAAAGCCATTTTAAACTGTAATAATATTTCACAATATCAAAAAATTGCTTATAAACCACTATATACAAAATGCCGCATATTTGTGTAAATGCTGCAAATTGTTGTAAAAGTATTATCTAAGGTTAGCAAAATATGAACTGTTATCATATTTTCTAATAAATTAAAAGTGTTATGAGACTTAATGACCTGACCTGGCCATCATTTAAAAGCCACCCTCCAGACTCCAATAGCCTGCTATTAACCTCTCTGAGTCACTTACAGCTAGTGGTGAGATTATGACAAATGGAAACTACTGGAAACTGACAGATTCTAAGTAATTAGATTCTCTATTGCTGTCATCAGTGCAGAGTAGCTGCCAGATCCCCTCACGGTTCAAACCATGAATATGTTCAGGGTATTTTTTGACTGTAAAGGTTTTGCTTGTGTTTAATGAAACTAAAATTGGGATCAAGGGCAGTAGGATTTCCTTGCGGCTCTGATTGTTTCTATTTAAATGAAATAATGATATTCAGTGTAGACATAAACAAAAGCGATAATATTAAACATTGCTTAGCATCACCAAAGAAAAGAAGAAAAAAGACCTGTATTCTTTTTTTGTAATGCGAGTATATCAGGAAACATTAGGTACAATCATAAGGTTTCTTATATATAATTTCTAATAATATTATTTATTTGAAAAATATCTATTTATTTAATTTTATTTATTTACTTGCTTAAAAAACAATGAAAGCCACGGACATGCAATCTACATAAAAATGAAGCATATCATATTCGCCAGCATTCAGCTGACAAAACCTATATGCAGGCTCACATTTGTCATTCTGCAGCAGCCCAGACGATAATTAGAGTTCGTCACGTCATCACACTTACTGTCTACTGTCTGTCGCCAGCAACAGAATGCATGACATGTTTTACAGCACTGCTGGAATTGCTCATCTACAGTCGTTTTATTGCTGTTCCCACAGTGTTTATTTCTAAGACTGTGATTACACCCTAGGATAGTAAATAGCAAATTAATTCAATTAGACAACGTGCATGTTCCTTAATCAATGACCTAACTGCATACTAGTGCAGTCAGGTCATTGATTAAGGAACAAGCACGTATAAAATTTTCCATAATACATATATGAGTATGTGTGCATGTTCATGTCATGTACATTTTGTAAATTTGTTGTATATATTTTATTTATAGTGTGGTTTTACTAAGAAATGAGCAATTTAAATAGAAAGAAAATAATATGTAATGTTCTTTTTTTTCTTCTCTAGTGTAATAAATGCACTCCCACTTAATTAATAATTAATATACTGACCAATCAGTGCAAAATAAATGAGTTCTGTGCATACCTGAATGACAAATGTGGAGCTGCTAACTGTCATTGGCTCGTTTCACCCCCAATTACCTGGGAAATAAATTCCACCACCTGAAATGAAAAAGATTGGACCATCTGCTGCTTCTGTCCAACTCTGGCTTCTACTCATCCACCATGCATTTCCACATCAGTTCCTATGGCTTCTTAATTGGGAAGTGCTCATTTTGGGTGGAGAACTGAGTTTGGAACTCAAACTGTAACATACTGCATTTTAGAGTGGGCAGCCAAAAATCTCTTTAGGGTTTATAGCTGACAGGCTATAGGAGGGTGCCATGCACAGAAGGGCCCCCTGCAGTTTGGTATCTGGTCTTGGTTTCTCACCACAAGGAGCTTATATATTTGGCCCCCAGAGCCAAGAACATGATAGAAGACCACTATAACACGCACAAATGGTGTCACTACTGTCAAAGTGCTAGATAATGTCACTGTTCACTTAGTAAGAGTCATCGAGCAATCAGATAACCTCATCAGCTCAGTACAAATTGGATTGTTGTGTTGGATATTGCGGGTAAGGATGCCAAGTTGAAAATGAGGGAGATGATGTTTTCAGATGAGAAGAGTTGTGTATACAATGAGAAGTCTGATAGTTTCTTGTGACAGTAGACCTGGGGAGCTGGGGGAGTGAGACCATCTGAAGCAGCAGATTGCATCGACTGGTATTTACTCTTTGATGGAGGTTTGAGGGAAGTGTGGGGCAGGCCATTGGCAGAATTAAAAAATAATTCTGAATGTAAGTGTCATCTGTCTGTCTGTCCGTCCGTCCGTCCAATAACTATCTGTGTTTGTCCGTTTATTTATCTATCACCCCACATAAACTCGTCCTGAGTTCAAATCCATCCACCCCCCCCCACCCCCATCTTTGCTAACTGTCAGCTTTGATCTGCCCTATCATAATATAGATGAAAATGGCTAAAAATTATTCTGAAAAACCAACAACTCATTTTCATTACATATTATACAATGTGTGGATTATTATTTTGATTATTCAGATTAGTACTACATACATGAGCCTTTCAGAAGCATGTAGATGACAGCTACTGTGATGTGTGAACAAAGATGCCCAGAGAAACTGAATTTCTGATGCTGGTTTGTAGCTCTGCATGGGATAGATGAGCGAAAATGACACCAGATGGAAAACACTGAACCACATTGATTAATTATCACATCCTCTGGAAGGTTCTGATTGCTATGGCTCTTAATTATGTAAGCGAATTAGCTATTGATCAGCACAAGTGAGTCAGCAGCAAAATAACTGCAAGTGGTATCTGTGCTTCTTCCGCAGGGGAGCACTGAGATCACTCCGAGACTGTGCTTCACTCTCCATGAAATCACTTTATCCCATGCGGCTTTACTGCTAATGACAGCAACTTAGTAGGCTGGACAATTTTGGTCTGGAAAAAAACCTGGGTGAAATCTCTTTGTTACGAAATATATATATTTTTTCTGAGGTTATACCTAAGTAACTTTGTTATTTTAATCACTCAGACCTGATGAAACCATCTGAAATTCTGGCTTCAGGCTTAAAGGCATTGGTATTTGTGTAAAAATTCGGTACACATTTTCATGTCTGTTTAGACAATGAAGAACATCTGTATTAACATACATGTTTATTAATAAAATAATTTATTCACAAGTGTCCTCTAAAAAAATTGCAAATCATCCCTAGCCAGAGTAGCCTACATGCATCTTGGAAGCACATCAGTTCACTAAGTCAACAACAAGATGCTAGCTGTGGTAATTTTGCCTTAAAGTAAAAACAGGGTGAATGGTTTCTGTCACCTCTGCTCTCCCAGTTGCACCGTGAGATGTCCCGCTGCTGCCATGACACTAATGCTTCATTCCTCTCATTATGGTTCATCTCATTTCCCTCCATCATCCTGCCATTCTCAGTCATCACTCCTGACAGCAACACACTTGAGTGTACTTCTGCATGAATGCAGCTTAGCTTGTAGTACTCGCTCTGACTGACTGCCTACTTTGAACAATGTCATTTACAAGTTGATTCGCTCAGACAAGCGTTCCACCCAGAAGTTTTGGCTCAAAACATCCGTCAGAAGAGAGGCACAGAGGAGATGTTTGTAAGTATTAAAAAATGGAGGATTACACACAGACTGTGAGGACAGACTCAGTGCCCTTGGCCACTCAGGAGGAAAAAGCAATCAAGTTCATCGCTCCCCAGCAGATGGGCTCCAGCCTTTACCTTGTTTATCCTTCTAGTTTATAGATTCCTACTCATATCTCCCTCAGTGACAGCAAACCTTACCATCCTAATCGAGAGGCAGCTAAGATTTTCAAGTTGTGCAGTGGAGCAAATCCCTACATCACTCCTTTTATAAAGCCAAAGCTTAGATTCTGGTAATGAACTTGCTTTTGATTTTAAATCTCGGCTGTCTCGTTGTATTTAAATGAGACATGCTCCAAAATCTTGCTAAATGTTTTGACAAAGCGTGTAGGCCCCTTATTCACTGCAACTGCTCATTTTCTCAGCTTTTCTTTGGAGTGTGAAGAGTATCTGCTGGTATTTAAGTGGTTCTTTTTGTTGTACTTGGCACTATTCTTTGTAAATTGCTGTTTGAGTTTGTATGCCACCCCAGCAGAATATCTTTATTTCCTGTCACATGTTAAGTAGTTGATGCTGCTAGAAGGGTTTTAACAACTGCTTCCGGCTTACATACCCAATTAAATATCTTAACGACAACAATTTTCTTAGGCCATCTTGGCTTCTTTTTCTAGGATCTGCTTTTATCTGCTAAAAGAAACACAATAGCATACTGATGACCTCAAAGCTATTGATTATTTTTCACAGTGCATTTCATGATGCCTACCCTAATAAATCAAATAATTTAATCGACACAATAAATAAAAAACGTATTACAATGTTCCTTTGCTAGAAGTATTAAGAGTAGCCAATAGATTATAAATTAAAATTCCTGGCATATCAAAAGAAATGCATAACCACCACACACAACTCTTTTGTCTAAAATAGACTGTAAAAAAACATGGACATGGCACTCCGTGTCACTTGTAGGTTTCTGAGGAACGTTTTTGAAGCTTAAAGTGGGCGGAGCCGACCGTCACCATCTTGTAATCATGTCACTGCATGTCATTTTTGGATAATAAAAATGGGCAAATAGGCGGAAGTTCTTTGATAAAACCATGCCCCCTTATTCAGCAGCAGTGGCAATCCCACTGTCACTCAAGTGACCACGCCCCTAATTATGCATAACTATGCAGAGTTATAAAAAAAAATCACACTCCTCACAGTTGTCATGAAGTGCAAAATTGGCTGTATAAACCAAAACCACTTTTTGTACCAGGCTGTAAACATCTTTTTTTTTTCTGTTGTAAGTTTGGGCATTTTAACATCCGTTTTGGAGCACATAGATGGGTGGGCGGACGGGCGGGCGGTTTATCATTCCCCAAGCCAGGTGCAGGTACCAGGGGGCGTTCTTGCAGCATAGTAGACTCTGGACGGTGCTCTTGCAGCGCAGCAGGCTCTCCTTGCCACATCTCCAGCACATCAATGAACCCCAGACTGGAGTCTCTAGGGACTGGAACTGGTACCACTGGTCGTGATCGAGGGGCTGAAACTGGCGGAAGTCTACGAGGCATTGGCACTGGGAAATGCACCCGAGGCGTGGGAACTGGAGGATTCCGAAGTGTGTCCTTCGTGTACAGTCCTAGATTGCTCAGCTCACCACAAGCCAGACTCATCAAAGTACTGTTTCAACGTTTTGGACCCTCCTCCTGAATCCTCGATCCCCTTGTTGCAAACCACCATCCTCCTCAGCCCAGCCAGACCGGAGAACTCCGTGCTGCCCGAGCGCAGCAATGAGCTAGTGCCTCTCGAGCGCAGGAATGAGCTTGCGCCTCCCGAGCGCAGGGGACCAGCGCAGAGAGTACGCCCCATGCCAAAACCCTGGAAACGCCTTTTTGGGTCTGCCATACTACTCGTGCCAGAGCAACAGCCACAGCCTGAGTCTGCCATGCTGCCAGTGCGTGTTGGATTTGTGGCAGGGAGGGCTGACGCTTGAAGTGGAGATAGCGCTACCAGAGATTCTCCCAGAGACTGCAGCCCTCCAGAGTCGGCTGTGCCTCCCGGGCGCCCACCAGAACATGCACTTCCCGAACGCCCACCAAAGGACCCAGCTGGCCTTCCCCCTGTGGACTTCCCCAAGAAAATTGGGGGGCGGTATCACCAAGATCTTGGAAAGGGTGGGCGGGACGGGTGTTTGGATCTGGACCCCAGTTGATCCGCCTCCCAAGGCGCCAGATCGTCCACGGCCTCCCAGGGCTCCTGATCCGCCTCCAAAGGCGCCAGATCCTCCACGGCCTCCCAGGGCTCCTGATCCGCCTCCCAAGGCTCCAGTTCTACCACGGCCGCCCAGGGCTCCTGATCCACCCTGGAGGCAACCAGTGACTCTGCCCCATGAGGCCTCCAGGGTGCCCACCCCCCCTCCCCGGTTTTTTCCTTTTTTTTCCCTTTTCCTTTGTGATGTTGCTACGGCGGGGGGGGGGGGGGGGGGGGGGGGGTTATTTGGTTTTTCATGTGTCTATGTCATTATTGGTTAATTCTCCGCCACCTGCTGCCCTCATTTTAGTCATTAGTCCTTGTATATAAATCCCCTGTCTTTTGAGTTCTAGTTGGTCGGTCCACGTAAATGTTTAGTTGGTTGTTGGATGTCTCCCTTTATGTTTTTTTGGATATTATTCCGAGTTTTGTTTTTTCCCTAAAAAATCTTTAAATAAATTCTTTATTTATTTTTTACTCAACGTCTCCTGCTCTCTACTTTACTGGTAACCAACGTTACACATATATACAATATTGCCATTGTTTTTTACTCATTATATCTTTTAAATTATGACGATAAAATAAAAAAATATATATATATTGTGTCGGAATATTGACGCTAGGGAGTTTCCTATTTAAAGGTGCCATAGAATGAAAAACTGAGTTTACTTTGGCATGGTTGAATAATAACAGTTCAGTACATGTACAC
>JAUMHG010000064.1:8568664-8583134 GCA_032359395.1 Enteromius anoplus
GTGTCTTGTCTCGTGATTAGTCTCCCCTGTATAAAACCCCTGTCTTTTGAGTTTAGTCTTGTCGGTCAACGTATGTGATTTATTATTAAAATATATTTGTTTATTTGAGTTCCACGTCTCCTGCGATCTTCATCCTCCAGCACCCAGACGTTACAGATTGACCGACCCAAGAAAGTAAGCATGACGTGGGCTGAGTTTATTCTCCATCGCCTGGCTCAAGGACTTCTGCCTTACCCCACGCCTGGTGAGCGTTGCCTGGGTCCCGTGCCGAAGTTGCCGGGTTCTCGGCTGGCTGTTCAACAGCGTCGACCGCTTCCCGAGTGCTGCTCCGAGCTCGCGCTTCCCGAGCGCCGGAATGAGCTCGCGCTTCCCGAGCGCCAGAATGAGCTTGCGCTTTCCGAGCGCCGGAATGAGCTCGCGCCTCCCGAGCACATGGAACCAGCGCCCAAGGTACGCCCCGTGCCAAAACCCCGGAAGCGCCTGTCAGGGTCTGCCGTGCTGCCAGTACCACAGCAAGAAACCTGCCACGTGTTGGATTTGTGGCAGGGAATGCTGACGCTTGAAGTGGAGATAGCGCTACCAGAGATACTCCCAGAGACTGTTGCGCTTCCAGTGCGCCCTCCAGAGACTGTTGCGCTTCCAGTGCGCCCTCCAGAGACTGTTGCGCTTCCAGTGCGCCATCCAGAGACTGTTGCGCTTCCAGTGCGCCCTCCAGAGACTGTTGCGCTTCCAGTACGCCCTCCAGAGACTGTTGCGCTTCCAGTGCGCCCTCCAGAGTCTGCTGAGCTGGCTGCGCTGCCCGAGCGCCCTCCAGAACCTGCTGAGCCGGCTGCGCTGCCCGAGCGCCCTCCAGGGTCTGCTGAGCCGGCTGCGCTGCCCGAGCGCCCTCCAGGGTCTGCTGAGCCGGCTGCACTGCCCGAGCGCCCTCCAGAGTCTGCTGAGCCGGCTGCGCTGCCCGAGCGCCCTCCAGTGTCTGCTGCGCTTCAAGTGCGCCCTCCAGTGTCTGCTGAGTCGGCTGCTCCTCCAGGGCGCCCTCCAGTGTCTGCTGAGTCGGCTGCGCCTCCCGGGCGCCCTCCAGAGTCGGCTGCACCTCCAGAACGCCCACCTGCGTATCCAACTGGCCTCTCCTCTGCAGACTTTCCCAAGTATTTTTTGGGGGGGGGCCCCCATAGCCATTATCGTAGAGCGGGTGGGCGGGCTTGGAGTTTGGAACTGGAACCCAGTGGATCCACCTCTCGAGGCTCCAGCTCCGCCACAGCCTCCCAGGGCTCCTGATCCACCTCAATCCACCACGGCCTCCCAAGGTGCCTGATCCACCACGGCCTCCCAAGGTGCCTGATCCACCACGGCCTCCCAAGGTGCCTGATCCACCACGGCCGCCCAAGGCTCCTGATCCGCCCTAAAGGCACCACTGACTGTGCCCTTGTGGCCTTTAGGGCGCCCACCCCCCCTCCCCGTTTTTTTTTTTTTGTTCTTTGTTGTTCCCCACGGCGCAGTTGCGCCTTTCCGGGAGGGGGAGGTAATGTAACATTTATGTCTGTCTTAAGTCTGTTTTTTTCTGCTTGGTTTAGTTACGTTTTCCCTTGTCAATTCCTGTCTGCCCTTATTTGGTCCTTCCTGTGTTTGATGTAATTATTAGTTGATTCCCATCCACCTGTGCTTTCCCAGCTGTGTCTTGTCTAGTGATTAGTCTTCAGTGTATAAAACCCCTGTCTTTTGAGTTTGTTTTGTCGGTCAATGAATGTTCTGAATGTGTATGGTTTGTGTTAGCTGTAATTCATGTTTACTCTACGTTTAAGGATACTTCTCCAAGTTTTGTTTTCTTCTTTATTAAAGTATTTTTGCTTTATATTACTCCACGACTCATGAGCACTCCTTCTCCTCTGAGACACATCGTTACAACTAATAAATGTTGTTATTGCTATTATTATTATTATTGTTATTATTGAAGTTATAATTAAAACTTACAGTTTAAAAGAAAAAATATATATTTCAGGTTTTCTACTTTTAATTTATACATTTAGTGTAAAAAAAATGACAGAATGTTGTGTTTAATTCAATGTGTAAAAACCCCCAGTGTTATAGGCTACTTTGGAAATTTTAATCATTGTTTCCTAAGTTAGAAATAACCTTTTTTTTTATCAAAATATTCCTGTTTGTTTGAGGATCCTGATAAGTCTAAAATAACACTGTCTCACCAATGGTGTTATTTCAAAACTGGTCTATGGTTTTTGCTGACCAATAAAAGGAAGGGTGGAGTGTTTAAGCAATCTGTTGGAAAACAATCATTATTATTAGTTCCATTTGGTGTCGTAAAGGGACAGAAATTACACACTTCACCCTTAACTAAATGGCGCAGCAATATTTTCTCATGGGTCCAACAGCAGCAGTTCAATATACCATTGATCACGAGAAAACTGCTCAGTGAAACCTCAAAGCTTATTCTTGAACGAAATTTAATGCAAAGTTGTAAATGATCCTAAATGGCTAAGGGATACACTGAGATGCATTGAACATAAGTCGCCCCATTTAGTCCAAAGGGTAAGAAAGTGGCCATTAGAGTATAAGGGCACTAAAGATTTACCTTCACCATCTGGCAGTCTATGGGTCCTGTGCTCTCTCTCCTCATTACCGCACTGCTCACAGGCAATTTACTTGTTGTTGTGATCCGGGGAACTTTTGGGATGTCCTTAAGGAAGAGAGCATAAAGAAACAGAATGTTGTGTTATGAAAGACACAAAGGAGTAGAGAGAGGAAGAAAAAGAGGGAAAACAAGAGAGTGCTGGGGTTAAATTCTCCAGACGGTTTATTATAAAGTACAGACAGTTTTCCACTTAGGTTAATTTGAAGTCGGTTGTCGACTCTCTTTTCATTGTGATCTACTGTACATGAGTGGCGTTAAAGTCAGAGCACAAAGCACACTTCTGTTATTGTGTTCCATTTAGCAAATGCTTTTATCCAAGCAGACTTACAGTATTCTTTTTTCCTACCATAGAAGTCAAAAGTGATGCAAACAGGTTGCAAACATTCTTCAAAATATCTTCCTTCAAATTATGACAGAATTTTCATTTTTGGGTGTACTATTCCTTTAAGAGCATATACTGTGTATAAATTGTATTTTATTTACCACAAAGATATTAAGAAGCACAACTATTCTCAACTTTGATAGTAAATAGTATTTTTTTCCTCCTTTAACCTCTTACACTCTGCGGCTATTTTGGGGAATTCCCCCTGCATTTGGCCTACCAAATTAAAAAGCTCCCCATACCCACATGCAGAGGTGTATATACAAAAGGTTGGTTTCATTTTAAAGGAAACCTTTTGAAATTACATAAAACACTGTTGAAATTGAATAAAATTATTGTATAATAATATTTATAATAAAGACAAAAAAGAGGCGCTTTTTTATTTTTTTGTTGTAAGCTGAAATTTGAAAATGTTTGAAAATTCAGGTTCTGAGGGCCTCAGCTCCCTGCAAATAATTGTATTTGTTTCCAACACATGCCAGCAAGCACAGGAAAAAGGAAATGTATTTCTACCCTAATCTATGCAAGAGTTATTCTATTCCAACTGTAGGGAGGAATAAAAAAAATTTCAGACAATTTCCGCCTACCAAAATTTCCCCCAAATCTCCTGTTTCCCCATACCAACATATACAGTGGAATAAATGCAGTATCTTGGTGTGATTTTAAAGAAAACCCTTTAAAATCACATAAAAAAACTGCTGTAAGTGATTAATATTATTAAATATGTTGTCCGTCCTAAGATGAACCATGTCATAACAAGGCATTTTGGTGCTAAATTTACGTAATGGGGCATAGTGTTATTTATGTGTAAATAACTTTGTTACAGTAAAATAAATATAAAAAGTGATTTATATCTGCATAAAATAGAGATTCTAAGCTTTCAAATGGTATCACACATGGGGTTATTGGTGCACACAAAGGTTTAAAAATTAAAAGCACAACTTGAATGTAATTTTTCGCAGAGTTTAAGAGGTTAAACAAGAAATTAGCACATTATAATATTTTCAGATCATACAGTACGACACTGAAAACTGTAATTATTTTTCATGTAAAGTCATAGTTATTAGTAAATAAGTGTATCACGGTATTACTGTTTTTATATTTTATCTATGTTTTTTTTTCAGTATTAAAATAAAGCTGCCTTTAGCGTTTTCATTTGGAATTATATTTTATATCTAAATTAAATATGTTTTTATTTCTTGGCAGAATGATGCTTTATGTGTGTGTTTTGTCTGTTATTTGTAAAAAAAAACTAACCGTACATCAGATGCAAGCATGTATCAGACACACAGAGCAAGCAGGTAAATGTATCTCAGATTATATGTGCAGAAATCCCGACTCCGGTTAAATCAATGTTAGTGTGAATTAAAGCACAGTGGGGCATGAGGCTTCTAGCAAAGCTCTTCACACATCCTATCACTCATTTACTGAGCAAAGACAGATGAGATAAATACTACAGTAACAAACTTCATACAGTCTCTGAAGCGTCTCTCTGGAGGAGTAATGATATGACAATAATCAGCTTAGGGACTTTCTGCTCCTCAGAGTGAATGAAATAGAATATGACACACTTATTGCTTCCCCATTGCAAATCAGCATGATATCCTTAGAGGCCTAGTTTTTGGTAAGCCACTTTTGAACACTGTCATCTGGTGTTGACTTGAGTGCTCACTTATGTACTAAGATGTCCAAACCCAAAAGGAAAATGCATGTACATCTTATCTTATGCACAGGTACACAGCAGATTGCAAAACTTTATTTTGGGTTGGAGAGGATCCCAGTTATGAAGGCTTTGAGGTGGTTGTTAAATTTCAAGTAGCAGTTAAAAAGCCTTTCTGCGCAGTAAAGTTTGCACATTTCACTTCAGGACATATCCATGAATCTTGTATCAAGCCCACAGAAGTCTTGTTTTTACATCAGAAATGGTATGCTATATTTCAATTCAAACAACTCTCATGAGAAGACCAACAACGTCAAGACAAGACGCCGCCGGGTGAGTGTTGTAAAGAGTTATTAAAATGAGGGTTTCGTGTCTGAGTTATTTGTTCAAAACACCTGCTTTAATTAATCGGCTTGGCCTCCTTGGTTTAAGATGAGCTAATTAGCGGATGTTTGGTAGAGATACCTGCAGGGAAAGCAATGGGTTTAAATATTTCGCTTCTCAGTTTGTTCAGATTGTCAGTTAATTAACTCTGTTTAACTGTACAGGGTGAATCGACAAAGCTAACATGATACATTTCCATGATTTCCAGCTTCATCGTGTTCAGTGCTCTGTTCGAGTCAGCTGTTGTTAAGACGGAAAGATCAAAACGTGTCTCTTTTGACCTCTTGGCTATCTTTACAGTTTAATGGATTAACAAGCTAGTCTTGATGATCTTTATACAGCCGTATGCTTGTACTATGACTACAAGTACACAATTTTAAGATAAAGTGTGTAATTTCCGCACCACTACAAACATGGAATTAAAGAATCCCATTCCCGTTGTTTACCCACTTGACCTCACATTTAGTATGATGGTCAAACACAAATATAGCAACAACTGCAATGAGATGTCTCTCAAGAGGCAGTCTAAGTGGCTTAGTTACAGTTTAGTTTGAGCAAACTATTTTTGTCTCATGAAGGAAGATCATTTTTATCGGTGTTCATTGCCATAGTAACAAAAGCTGCACGACTAAGCTGATCCAGAATAGATTTCATTTTCTTAGGGAAAAGATTGTAGTAATGCTAATAATTTAACATTAGTTAACATGAACTAACAATGAAAAGTACTTGTAAATTATTCCTTAACCTCAGCTAATGTTAATATCAACATTTACTAATACATAATTAAAATGATATATTTAATGGACCTTTGCAAACATGAATTAATAATTTGCATTTTAACCCACATACTGAAATTATATTATTGCTCAACTCAATCTCATGGCAATTTGTGTCAAAATCTGAGACAAATTGGTGCTCGTTCACGTGAGTGACAATCACAAATCAAAGATGTGTTCTGAGAAAATCGCTGATGCGTCATAGACGCCTGTTAAACATTTGGCATGCTTAATATCTGAAACCTGTCAGTGATTCACAATCCTGTTATGTGAAAGGATTTCTGACCAAAAAATTTACCAGCGATGACCTACAGCCAATGAGAGAGCATTATATGAAACGTAGTTTGCGGACCAATGTTACCAAGTCTGCGGTTGCTGCAGGTTGTTTGGTTGGAAGGGGATGGTTTTAATGTCAGTGTTAAAACTATCACAGGTACTAGCACACAAACAGGTACAGACTGCCCAAGGATACTAATGACATAGCTGTTTCTCCTGGCCAACTGCCCCCTAGTGGTCGGTAGCATTTCCGTTGTGTTGTGGATTGTTGTTGTGCACTACTGGGCCACTGTAGTTTTTCATGTCAGCTAGTTGAAACAACCATAACAACGTGATATTTATCCCCAGGAGAAGTATATTTTACCCCCTGAACACAATTTTTACCCTCAAAACATGATTGGGCTAGTGTTGTGTACTGTAGCAACTGGGCCGGTTTTGTTTGCAAAAACCTGCAACCCTGAACCAGGCAATGTTGTCTGTGATTGTTCCTTTGTGAAGTCACGCAGTGTGTTACCTCCCGTTATCGAACCACCATGCAATGTGAACAAAGCAGCAACTAAATGCTATCCCAGCTAGTCATGCTGTGTGAAAACAACGGTGACCTGACCTTTTAAAAAAACAATCGTAATCGTAAATGTACTTGTAAATTAAAGCTTTCGATGTAAAATAAAACAGGGATAAATGTATAATAAATGCACAATATTGTTTTAACACATCAAATGACTAAGCCTGCTCTCTGTGGAGACATAAAATGATAAAGTTTAAATTCACTTGCAGTGATACTTGCATAATAATCTCTTGAGTTTAGTGTAGGTGAAAAAAAATCTCTAAATAATCTAGAGTGTTTGCTAACAGGCAAATAGCACAAACACATAAATGTTCCATGTAATTTAATAAGCTACAGCACATGGCATCTATCACATCTGTTAAATATGAAGTGACTTTCATTTAAAACTGTCTGTTTGTTAAAGCCTCTTGCTGATGAATCTTTCAGCAGGAGGGACTAGTGTGCGCTGGCTGACAGTATAGGTTTAGCATAGCTGTTTGGAAAGCATTAAGGCTCATTACATCCCCAACAGTTGATGAATAGGGACTGTAATGAAACGCTGAATGGGACACTGTATAGAGGACTAAATGTCTTCTCGTCCACTTTATTTGAGAGTTAGAAAATTATTTGTACTTGAGGGATAACCTTGAACAGATGTTTTACAATAACATGTTTAATCATAAGGGAACGCATCTTGAATTTGGTATCAGGGTTGACGTTTGTGTCAGGTTTCCTATCAAAGTCTTGCTGAAATGCTCAAGGTGAGACATTTCAGATCAATATATCAACATACCATTGTCTAAGAAGATACTTCCCTTTCATGTCTGTATGCATGATTACAATGCATTTTAAATACCGTGTCCAAAGTTCAGTGTCTTACTAAGTTCCTTCTAACATTTTCTTTCTTAAAACTCAGCTTATTTAGAAAAAAAGAAAAGAGCTGAAGGCTGAAGCCTTGTTTTATGAGGTCTTTTGATGTTCTCTAATACTGTTCTCTGGAGACCTTTCGCTTATGGACAGGAGTATTGGAGCGTAATCAAAAAGCACTGCTCTGTCCTCTGGGCAGTTCATATAAGCATTGAGATTCTTAGCAACACTGAGTGCTTCTGCGTCACATAGAGGGAGAAAATAGAGGCAGATTCTCCCACACTGCCTGCTAAATAAATCAAGCACTGTTAATGGTTTGTGTTCTCAGCAGTACTGTACGCACTGAGAGATTCCTTTCTTACCAGGTTGGATGGCAGTATGCCTTTTGTGATTTATGGCATTTAACCCTTTGATTACAGTGTTGCCTCCTACCTTTTCTTCATTTTTACAATAGCATATGAGATGGCAATAAACTTGCTGAAGGAAATCGTGTTAGATAAAAGAAAGAAAAAAGAAATGGGTTTGTGCTGATACCAGTAAAATAAGAAACACTTTATTTTAATAGTCCACTTTAGACATTCTACTAACATAACAGTAAGTAACTTTGCACCTACATCAATTGCTAGTTATTAAAATATTAGTACGCTTGTCTACTTAATATATTCTAACACTTATCTCTTTGCAAGAACATGTTGCAAATTAATGAGGGTCAGACTGTAAAAAAATAATAAAAAAACTTAATATGCTACAGTAAAAACTAGGGATGTCCCGATCCGGATCGGGCGATCTGTTTTGCGCGTTTTGCCGTTGTTCACTGACATCACGCACCTGATAGCATTTACCGCTGATTACAGGACCGGCTTTACTGACAAAACCTCCAAACAGATCGGCCGATCCGGATCGGGACATCCTTAGTAAAATTCACAGGAAGAACATGTAAATTGACATTCCAAAATTCCCTGCATTGTATTTCAAATTGTGTTCGAATTTGGTGTTTTCTCTTTAAAATCACTATGTTTCTTCTTAGTTTTTCTTATCAGTTTTTTATGGTTGTATGTAACATGTAATTTTGTTAAATTGTTTATTGCATATTTTAGTTTAATGAGTCTCACTATGATGGTGTATAGTGTTTCTGTGAATGACACTGAGAACCTTCTATATATGTTCATAATTAAAACATGCTTGGGATGGGCTGTGCATCATCATGTGACATTCTCATTACCATCTCAATTTGGTGGTTTTCAGTGTATTTTAAAGGTAAAACACAGATATCAGTATTCTAATATGCTAGTATGTTAACATTAAATCAATTAAAGGTGTAGTGTGTAATTTTTAGTGGCATCTAGCGGTTTGGATTTGAATTTCAAGTCCCCCGTCTCTGCGGTTATGTCCATCTTGCAACTAAAGCTATCAAACAACAGTTTTCACTATGATTGCTAATGTTGGACTAACTAATCAGTCCAGCAGAAAACAGGCAACTTCGGCGTGTCTTTGACAAAACGCACTCTACAAAAATGTGTCAGTTTAGGGCTGCTATAGTAACATTGCGGCACTAAATGGCGACTTGTATGTAATGAGACCCAAGGTGTATTTAGATATACACTTACATTGCGAGCAATATACATTGCTCGTTCTAAGGTTATAAAAAACATAATTGCTTATTATGTAAGAAAAACATAGTTACTTATACTGTAGGTTTTCATTAACAGCTGGAGGGCCAGCTCTGGCCACTGGATGGCACTCCAGCGCTCCACGAACTCTGTGTGTGTTTGTCTCTGTTTTCATGCCCGGACTCATTCCATAAACTCATGTCTCCGCCCACTAGACCGTTGTCATGGGATTTCATTGTTTGTCGCCACCCACTGATCTAGATTCACCTGTATAACCCGGTAGTGTTTGTATTTGAGTCACGGTCCATTGCACTGTCAACCTGTTCTGAGTTTCATTCGTGTAAATTTGTGTCTTTGTTTTCCCTGCCTGGATTTATTGTTGCTGACCCCTGCTCTCGTTCGGATTATTGCTTTTTCCACTCTGTTTGCCGTTCGTTCGACCCACGCCTAGACACTGACTACTCTCTCATTTTGCCTCTGCTATTTTATGTCTGCCGGTGATGACCCTGCCTGTCTATGTTTGCCATGTTATGAATAAACACTCTGCATATGAATTTGCACGCCTCGTCGTCTCTCAGCCTCGTAACAGAATGGACCATCAACTAGAATTCAGCGAGTGTTTCATCCGACGTGAGGACAAAGACTTTTCTTCGTCTCATGGGCGGGATTATAACCTGGCACCGGAGACATATCTGCTCTCTCTGCATCAGCACGGACGCCACATTGATGAGTACGTGAGTGACTTTATTTCTGTGTCGCACTTGATACATGCTGACGAGGAGACAATCAAGGGGTATTTTCTGTCAGGTTAGGATCGCTGGTTGCTGCGCGATCTACCCGCAAAGGATCCTGATTGTTCACTGGCCAAACTTATTGGCTTCGCTTTGGAGTTCTGTAGTTCTCATTTCACCGTGGGAGAGGTGGAGGAGGACATTCATGCTCCCGGTAATACTCGGAGGAATCACCGTGTACCAAATCCGTGGTTCGGCACTCGCATGGCAATCCGGCGGGGGCTGTCCCAGTGTTCGCTACGCCCCGCCGGACCGCCGTACAAGGCTCCAGCTCTGCCTGCAGGGCCACAGCTAGGAGGGCTGTCGGCCATCCCAGCGGTTCCTTTTCCTCTCGCAAGGGGTGTCGATTCTGCACCACAGCTCGAGGAGTCGTGCGTAGCCCAGTCTGTCCTAGTCACACAGCCTGACGAGCTGTCAACGGCCCTCATGATTCCCGTCGCACGGTACGAGGGACAGTGTTCCACCCAGTCTGTGCCAGTCACACGGCCTGACCTGCTGCCGAAGGCTCTCACGATTTCTCACCAGTCAGTAACGGGTCCCAGCCCCGTGGCACGATACGAGGGGTCGTGTTTTAACCGGTCTGTCCCAACCACGCAGCCTGACGAGCTGCTGAAGGTCCTCGCGGGTCCTAGCCCGCAAATAACGGGTCCCACTCCCGTCGCACGGTACGAGGAGCCGTGTCCAGTCATAAGGGTCTGCGATTTGGGTTTCGAGTGGCCGGATCCGCCAGATCCCATCTGTGATCCCGATCCAGAATGGCCGGAACAGCCAGACCCCGTCTGTGATCCGGACCCCTGGTGGCCAGATCCGCCCGCGCTTGCGGGTGAGCTGTCTGAGATCCTTGCGGTATCCAGTCCACATCTGTGGGGTCCTAACCCCGAATCAAGGTCTGAGGAACCGTGTTATGTCCGGTTGGTCCCAATCACGGAGGATCTGTCAGTGGCTGCACGACCCCTGGGAATGTTGATGTTGATCGCGGTCATGGATTTCCCAGGGGTTCCGCTGATGGCTGCACGGACCCCGTGTCGGGCCGGTCAGATCACTAACCTGTCCTTGCTCTTTTCTGTAGCCTGGTTTCCTAGCCTGGTGGGCGTCTCCACAGCCTACTCCGCTCCGGTGGGCTTCTCCGCTGCCTGCACCGCCCAGAGAGTCATCTCCACAGCCTACTCCGCTCCCGTGGGCTTCTCCGCTGCCTGCTCCGCCCAGAGAGTCATCTCCGCCGCCTGCTCCGCACAGGTGGGTGTCACCGCCGCCAGCTCCGCCGCCCGCTGCCCCCAGGAGGATGTCTCTGCCATCTGTTCCGCCCTGGTCGGCATTTCTGTTGTCTACACTGCTCAAGTGTACTTCTCCGCCGTCTGCCCCGACCTGGTGGGCAGTCCCTTTGGCTCCCCAGTCTGGGCGTCTGGAAGCCGCCCCTTTGGGGGGGGGGCTATGTCAAGATTAGCTGGTGGGCCAGCTCTGGCCACTGGATGGCACTCCAGTGCTCCATGAACTCTGTGTGTTTTTGTCTCTGTGTTCATGCCCGGATTCATTCCATAAACTTATGTCTCCGCCCACTCATCTGTTGTCATGGGATTTCATTGTTTGTCGCCACCCACTGACCTAGATTCACCTGTTTATAACCCGGTAGTGTTTGTATTTGATTCACGGTCCATTGTGCTGTCAACCTGTTCTGAGTTCTATTCGTGTTCATTCGTGTCTTTGTTTTCCCTGCCTGGATTTACTGTTGCTGACCCCTGCTCTCGTTCTGATTATTGCTTTTGCCACTTCCTTTGGACTCTGTTTGCCGACCCACGCCTGGACACTGACTACGCCTCTGCTATTTTATGTCTGCCGGTGATGACCCAGCCTGTCTATGTTTGCCATGTTATGAATAAACACTCTGCATATGAATTTGCATGCCTCGTCGTCTCTCAGCCTCATAACATAGGTAGTAAAACAGTCTAGAATCACCATTTAAAATAAAGTGTAACTACAAAATAAATAAGTACAGTATATGTGTTAAATAATGTTCTTAGTCTTTCCTCCTGGTCACTCAGTAGCCCAAAGTGAAACTACAGAAGTTTTTGTTGAATTAAATGACAGACAGGCCAACAGCTTAATAATAACAAAACAACAACAAAAAAAGATCTGTATAATACAGAACTTTTAAATAGCAACAGTCCCATAATACACACGGACTTTTATTTTTAAGTATTTATGCTGTACTACTAAAACCAGAAATTTATCAATAGTAGAAAATCCGCAAATCATTTGGAATAAATGTGCACTATTTTACTAACTATTAACTTCGAAACCTGCAGAATTTTAGTGAATACAACTTTTAAAACGTTACTTTTCTCATAGCTATCACATGGATTCAGAAGGTTTGGAATATAGCAAGTTGTATGTTGTGTGAATACATTATAGTACTTTTGTGCCATTTGAAGGAAGGACTTCATGAATAAAATGCTTTTTTAGTCATATGATGGCCATTTAAATATATATTTTTATTTTATTTTATTTAGCTTTTTCGTCAAATTCAGAGAATGGCTTTTCTTCAGGGTGTTAGTACCTTTGCATGCGGCTGCTGAAAGGTCACTCTTGAATTGTTGGCCAGTGCAGAGTACCTAAACAGGTTGGTGGGTGTGGCTGGAAATCTGTGTAAACTTCCTGTCTGGCTGTGTAGGACAGACGAGAAGCAGATATGCACGGTGTCCTTCAGGGCTTTCAGCTGTGACTCCTGCAACGAATTAAGTGAGACAACACATGAGATTAATGGGTAAATGTTTATCACGCTTATCCTTTTTGTTCTCAAAGCATTTATCTGTTCATTTGCAACATGCGCTCGGTCAAAATAGCAAAATCCCTAACCTAATAAGATAATATAATTCATTATCAGTCTTTACATTTTAAAAGATAGCAGAAGAGAAAACGCTAAATGTGAATTGGAATGATGAAACAGATTGGCTCCTTATATACCTTGTCTAGCGCTGCCTTCTCCAGTTCATCTTTGGCCACTTTGAGTTTATTCTCCAAGTCCATCAGTTGCTGACCCTGCACAGAAGAGGCATTGATCAACAGTTTTAAGGAACCATATGTAAGAAATGCATCGTACTGTAATAATCATAATATCTCTCTGTTATGTTAAACAGGCATTAAGAAAACGTTAATTTCAAGTACTCGTATCGCTGACAGCAGTAGTACAGCCTGGATATTCTCTTTTAAAAAGCGCAGTTGCAGCCATCAACTGATGTTTATGTTGTCATGTTTTGTTTTGGCCTGAAGCTCCGCCCTCCATCTATCGCCCAATCACGGAGTCAGTAGTGTTTCGGTATCCAGGTTGCCTGCCCTGCATTAAGTGACGCGGCTGCAGCAGCTACTAAAAAAATCTAGCATTTCAAATACGAAACCTAAAAGACCTCGCTATGAATCCGATTTAATAAAATAAATAAGACAAGGGTTTGCACTGGAGAAGCGTTTATTTTAAGTATTTTGAGCTTCAAAGTGAGAGGAACATTGCCAATTTAAGACCTTAAGTTATTCAATTATTCAGAATCTTAAATATGTTATAAATTTGGACTAATCGTTTGGTAATTGTAAGGTAAACATTAATGCATATTAAAAAATAAAAGTGTTTTTTGCATGAATGTCAACCTGTTGTTGAGGATCCCAAAACCAAAATATGGACCTTCATCAGCCGTAATACGGGCACATTAAATTTTTAAAAGTTAATTTCAAGGTTTAAATTACACTTGAATCTTATATTTGCAATGTGATCCTAGACATTGTGTATAATGAGCAAACTATTCAAATAAACATAATTTTTTTTTTTTTTGCTAGATTTACCTTTAAATCTTTCAATCTCTAGGTTTATTAATTTATTATCTACTTTGGGTAGCATGAACTCTACCATGAATGCTTATATAATTGAGCGTGATGCTCTTCTTTCAGGCAGAACTACATAATGACTTGCTCTCAGTATGTCATTAGTTTACTTTCATAAATATTGCTATATGACTGTGATGCTGTTTGTTCACTCGACAACAGACTCATTGAGAGGTGAACAGGTGATAGAGATTACCAATCTGGTATCATTTGCAGACGTTATCTTGGAGAAGAATGTAGAGCGTTTGGATATGAGAGAGAAATTCGGTATTCATATTTCACAGAATAGATTCAAATGCTCACAGAGTTTCTTTAATATATAGTAAGTAGTCAACTAAAATCTAACATGAACAGACCATGATTTTAAATTTCACAAGTTTGAATGTTACTGAAATCATAAGACAGATGTGTTAAAAAGCCATTCGTTTGTGAATAGCTTTTTAGAAAGAGGTGAGACCTTTAGAAAATACTAAAGCCTTTAGTTTTGATCAAGAAACAAAATCAATGTAAGATACATCAGTCTAAAGAAAAATAGCTCTGAGGTAGTGTTTTTCTCAGTTATTCGGACTTACACAGAAAGTTCATACACAACGTCTAGGTTACTATTGTAACCCACGTTCCCTGAAGGAGGGAACGGAGACGTTACATATGGGAACTCGCCAGAGA
>JAUMHG010000064.1:8583234-8596863 GCA_032359395.1 Enteromius anoplus
AATATTCATTGGCCTTTAGTAAAAGCTCAAAGGCAAATCGGTCTCTCTGGCGAGTTCCCATATGTAACGTCGAAGTGGTTCGACTGAAAGGGTAACAAAACATAAGTAGTTTAGAACTGAAAATAAAATTAATATTGCTGGTTGGATAAACCAAATACATATTTGATTTTGTATAACATTATAAATATACAAAGAAATGTTCCTTGTTATATAGCATATTCATAGCATTATGGGCTATTTTGTTTGTTTTCAATCAATATAACATTACTATAATCACAGTAAATTGTGGAATATCCTAATTGCTCGTAAGGCAGTTGCAGATAAAAAATAAAAATAAAAATTCAAAGTATAATTAAAAGAAAGAACATTGCAATCATCCTGATTGTGTCTTATAACAAGCTATTATATTTAATCTTTAATCTATTTGTAATTATTTTCACAGTCTTCTTTCACGCGTAACAGAGAAGAGCTACCAAAGCGATGCATCACAAAAGCTGAATCTTAAACATGAAGGCCTATTGATAAAATAACTGATGGCAGATCTGGTGATAAAGCACAACTGCTGTACCAAGCAAATGTTAATGCTTTATATCATTATTTTTTGATTAAACAGCAGCGCCACATAACATGTAACAGTCTATGAATAATTTGACACATACTGTATGTGTGCATAGTTCAGACGCTTCACTCCAACACAACAAGACATGATTGTGATAAATGGCAGTTTTTTGAATACGGAAAAAGAAATCCATTTAATTCTGGCTAGATCTGGGAAAAATACTTTGACAAAGCAATCTTGCTCATTGTCCTTCTCCAGATTTTTAGTCGTGTTAGCCTAAGCCTCTGAATATTCTTCCTTTGCTTCCCTTAACTGAACAATGCATCTTCAAACCGGCTTGTACTTAAAAGGCAACTCTAGATAAAAAATGCTGAAAAGAACTTCTTTAATCATGAATATAAAAGGAGGAAGGATAATCTTCCTTCATCGATTTCAAACAGAGGAGGCAGAAATAGATGTACAACCCAGATAAAAACACATTAAAGGAAGGTAAGCCAAGATTCGATATTGCTCTTTGAAAAAATTTGCCTCATAGAGCATACAGGCGCCTTGAATAACAAACATAATAATTCATGCTCTTTCTTAAACATTACCACAACATATTTCACAACATGTGTTCGGCTGTCTTCCCGATTAAGAAGCAATAGTTTTAAAGCGATGCACTTTGTGTGAAAACTCAGTGTTTATATGACGGTACCAAAGGGCAATGTGCTGGAAATATCAGCTGACATTTTCCCATCTAACACTGCAAATAAGAGAGGAAAGGTCAACCTGCATGGCAGGAAAGGTCACCGTTTTTTTACATGAATCTTCACTCTCATCTCCCATGAAAAGGTCAAACCTTTCAATTAGAATGCAGACATTACTCCTAATTTGTTTTATTTTAGGAATATATATATATATATACATAAATTTAGATTATTATGTATGATTTTTTGTGCGGTGACATTCACATTGCTTTGTTTCCCCTTTCAAAAACATTTCAGAAGTCAGCGAGGTTAAAGACATCAGTTAGCATGGCTGTGGAAGCTGTAAATGCTTGCAAATTTCTAAAAGTTGATAAAACAAACTTCTAGCAAATAATTTGGAATTATTTTTGTTCTGTTTGGGCGTCAGTAGTTTTTATTTTTATTTTATTTATTTTTTTTACATTACAAAACATCAAAAGATTGGAAATAATAACTTTCTATTAATTTAAGGACCCAGAAAACAATGTGTGTACAATGTTTCCACAAATATTTTTCTATGTTAATAATAAGAAATGTTTCTTGAGCAGCAAATCAACATATAAAGACTTCTTAAGGATCATGTTACACTGAGACATATGGAAGCACCTTTCCACCACTGAATAAAAATGTAGGTTTTGGTAGCACTTTAGAATAACTACACGCTATGAATGATTAATTAAGTATTAGTAAACATTTACCTAATCCTTTATAAACCATTGTTCCAAAATTATTATGCATTAGTAAACAGTTTACAAGTGCATCTATAAATGCCTTGTTCTTGAGCATATATATAATATTTAATAATCATATTTCCATGCTTTATTAATGATTAGTTTATAATTTTTTTAATTATTATGTTATTTACAAACCATTTATTTCGGGCTTGTCAGTGTTTAATAAGACCATTTAGACATTCTAAGTAAATTAATTTATTTTATTTTAAAAATAAATAAATTATTTAAATTGACATTAATAAATCGTATTATTTAGACACATTTTAATAGTTGTTCAGCGTGTTAATAAATGCTTTATTAACACATGTTCCTGCTGTAATTCACGATTAAGCCAGGAAGTTATAAAACATGTAGTAGTTGCCAGCTTTTTGTAAGCTCATCTAAAGTGAGGATTAGTTATACCTTGTAAAGCATTTAAAAAGCAGATGTAAAGGCTAATTTATATTCTAAACAGCAAAATTAAACAAACACAACACAGAGGGATACAGATCACATACATATTTTTTTAAGATGTAATTGTACAACTGTTTTTATATATATTTTTTGCATCTTGAAATTAATAGTACTCTATCCCTCTGTGTAGTTTGTTTATTCTCTCTTTTGGGAAGATAACTGACCGTTTACTGTAAATCTCCTTTGAACAATTACATATTGTACATACTGTATATTTTGATATGCTTATAAAACTAGAACAAGGCATTTATATCTGCATTTATAAACTGCTTACTAATGACTATTAATGCAGGAACAATGCTTTACAAAGGATGAACTGACTATGTACTAATGCTTGGCATGGCAGTTTTCCCAACCAGTCCACATGTGTTTTGTGGACTTGAAGAAGACAGTCCTGTGGGGGGTGCTCTGGAAGTATTTGGACCTAAGACCTTTGTTAAGGGCTGCCCAGTCCCTGTATGACCGGAGCTTGGTGGCATTGCCGGCAGTAAGTTAGACTTGTTCCCAGTGCATGCTAGACTCCGGCAGGGCTGCCATTTGTCATCGGTCCTGTTCATTATTTTTATGGATAGGATTTCTAGGTGTAGCCGGGAGCAGGAAGGGGTCCGGTTTGGGGACCACAGGATCTCATCTCTGCTTTTTGCAGATTATGTTGTTGTTGATGTTGGCTTCTTTGAATCAGGACCTACAGCGGGCACTGGGGTGGTTTGCAGTTGAGAGTGAAGCTGTTGGGATAAGAATCACCACCTCCAAATCTGAGGCCATGGTTCTCAACCTGAAAAGGGTTGGTTGGTGGGGAGTTCCTTCCACAGGTGGAGGGGTTTAAGTATCTTGGGGTCTAGTTCACGAGTGAGAGAAGGATGGAATGAGAGATTGACAGACGGATCAGTGTAGCTTCTGAAGTAATGGGGCCAATGTACCGGTCTGTCATGGTGAAGAAGAAGCTGAGCTGCAAGGCGAAGCTCTTGATTAACCGGGCGGTCTACATTCCTACTCTGACCTACTGTATGGTCATGAGCTTTGGGTTATGACCAAATGAACGAGATCCCGGATACAGGCGGCTGAAATGAGTTGCTTCCGCAGGGTGGCTGGGCGCTCCCTTATAGATAGGGTGAGGAATTCAGTCACTCTGGAGGAGCTCGTAGTAGACCATGGGAACGCCATGGTGTTTGCCCGGAAGAGCTGGAGAAAGTGTCTGGGGAGAGGGAAGTCTGGGTGTCCTTGCTTAGACTGCTGCCCCCGCAACCCATTCCCAGATAAGCGGAAGAAGGGTGGATGGATTTTTAAATATATTAGAAACCATTTATTTTACATTGTAATAATATTTCATGCTTTTACACAACCCAGTAGGCACAGAACATCAATGTAAGTTGACACTGGACATGATGTCAGGCAAATGTTGCTTTTTGGTTGAGAACAAATTGCAGGTATAGTCATTAGATACTTGGATGTATACTTACTGTAACGTTAGATTTAGGTTACACAATCTAAAAATAACAAATATCAATGTTGTATTGGACATGAAATTACCACTGACATTGAATTTTAGTCACCCCATGCCACAACCGAAATTTAACCAAATATCTACATCTTAAGATGCTGTGTGCCTGTTGGGAAAATTTACAATGTTAAATTCCTACCACAAAAAGCATCTGGTGATGTGTCTTGACTGACTGACAGGTAATATCTTGTACTGTATATGGTTACAGTAACAAGACAACACACAATAGTAAGCCAAACGAGACCTTTTTTGAGCTTCAGAGCTTGGTTAAACTGCTCAGGTAAAACCATATTTTCAAATAGGCGCTAAGGCCCCCTGCGCACCATGCAAGGGTACAGTAATGACACAAGCTCTTTGTTTGGATCTTACCTTAAAAATTAAATCCTTTTTGCCATACCTCAGCTCTTTCAGTTGGGCTTGGATTTTTTTAGACTGCAAAATGAAGATAAGAGAGAATGTGTGTTAGCTTATTCAAATAGTAAAATTGGTTTTAGATTGAGTAGCAGGCTTTTTGTGGCCACTCCGAAGTGTTCCTTTGTGAACGCTTGCTGGGCAAAGCTCCAATTCAAAGGAGAGACCTTCACTGAGCAAGAAAATATAAAACTCTTCCCTTCAGTGGACTGCAGGGACCACTCGATGATGCAAACACATTAACACATCAACACCCTGGCTTACACACTCGCACAATAACACTCGCTCCATGGTATGGTATTGTCTTGGCTTATTGCCTGTGGATTTCTGCCACAGTTGTAAACATTTATAGACACACACACACACACATCTACATACACTTTTCATACTCTATAGCATCAATGTCTTCAGTAATCTCTTAGTATTGAAGTGTACAGCACATCCACAAAACTAATGAGACTTCATTCCTCTTTACCCCTAGAGAAACAAAATCACTTTGCCAATACACTTGCATTTAGTTGCCTACCTTGGAATGAGTAGAAAGTTCAGTTTGTAATATCAAGTTGGTTGCACTTGAATCTAACACCAACTTAGAAAATGTGTTTAAATAAATTATTCTGCAAGAATGCAACTGTTTTAAACTGTTTTCAGTCTTTTTACTTTAAAAGTTTAAATCCCTTTGTTACTTCCTAATTAACTGTAAAACGTACAAGCAATTTCAGAATAAAATATCATGCCAATCATCATTAAACTTAATTTTGTAATATAGTAAGTGCTATAATAAAATAATGCAGTTACTTATTTATAGAAGTTGCATTCAAAATCAAGCTCAGAAATGTGGCTGGCTGGCATGGGGCTAGGTGTGAATATGAATAACGCATCTGCTAGGAGCAATAATATTTTTGGTCTGAGTAGAAATGCAGCATTTGAGTGCGCAACACACAGTACCTCCTCTGCATGTATGTCACAGAGCTTGTTCCCGGACAGAAGTTTGTTCTTCAGGCTTTTATTCTGCAAGACAAGAAAATGCAATAAATAGAGATATACTGTGCCAACGGCTTTGTAACATCAAGCATGAAACAAGCCCCGACGTCTTGTTTTATCTAGGTAAATACTCAATTTAATGGTACCCCTGTCCCTGCAGACAAAAGCAATGCTTCAACTGTTTCCATTGAGCTCATTTTGACAGTTCCCTCACAAGCTTATTGAAGCTCAAGGTGACCCAGGAGTATATGCCTCATTTCTGTAATAACCTGCAGTGGATGTCTTTATGGAAATAGATGATGGTAGATTAAGAATCAATACAGAGATGATGGTGGTGCTGAGTTTAATCTAGTGCTTTTCTCCACCTCCTCTTTTTTTCTTGTCTCCGTTCGTGTCCTTTTGCTTTTATTTTTTCTCTCATTATTTCTCTCTGCCTCAATTTTCACTTCCTTTGTCTCTGTTGCCCTCAGATGCAAATGCACATGCTTTTAGTGGCAATGTCACCCAGTTTCAGACCCACCAGGATTTCACAGGACTTTTTACTGATAATTGCGGCTCCAAAACATGACTGAATTTCCAGAGGCTTTTCTGTAAAATTGCGATGCTGCTTGTGGCTGTTGGTGTTGTTTTGCACTGAAAACCCAGCAACAATCATGCAGTTGGTGTTAGTGACAATAGATGTACAATTACCTGTAATTATTTTAGTGCATAATAACTGAATATGAAGTATACACTGAAGTATTAGACAGAAATTATTAAATAGCCCATATATCTGTGGATATCTATTCACAGCTAAAATAAAAACAGAATGTGTCCACAGAGTGATTGTGTTAACGTAACCTTTTCAGTCATTAACACAAATGGGCAATTAGGTTCTGAGAGTTCAGGTGATAATTTTCTTGAGAAATTAAATTTACATAAGCAAATGATCAAAAATGGTATTAGTTACTGAATCCTCTGGCTGAATATACATTTGGGATGAGTATGTTTATTTTTTTTTCTATTTTTAGAATTTTTTATTTATTATTATTAAATTTATTGACTTTATTGTTACTGTCTTATGAAGTCAATAAATGAGAGTGATTGAAATACTTAGTCTTTGCATTTCTTTGTAATATTTATGTGAATATCAAGAGAACATTTTAAATTGCATTTTGAAGAGCACTGCAGGAACAGGACTCCTTTTATAGGGTCATACCACAAGAACATGAGTAACTGGAAAGGACACAAATCAGACAGTGCTGGATGCTGAAGTTGTATTTGTCTCAACAGCCTTAACCCCTAACATGAATTTTGCTGATGCACTATCATTGGATAAAATGTTAGTGGCAGTGACGTCTTAGTATAGAGTGCTCACATGCGAGACACAATGAGAACTTTTAGATCGTTGATTAGCTAATATTGCATTTCTCCCCTTTGAATCAGTATTATTTTTGGGAAAAATGGGAGAAAATTACACACACTTTAAGAAACATGGCTGAGTTTGCATCAATTTATGTCATCGCAAAATCCCAATAGTTAATTGCATCTGTCCAAAAGTGCAGCTTTCATTGAATTGCACCAAATAATAGAATTGATTCATGTAGGGAGCAAAAACGCATTTCATTCACTTCCACCAATCGACGTTTGACAGAAAATTTCAAAACAACTAAAAATGGCAAAGCCATTATCTCAGCAGAATACTTGCTTCCGTCATTAAATTAACGCTGTAAGTTCAACAGGCTCTTTTCTACTTTTAGTGTAATTACAACACCTGCTGTGTAAGGAGTCACAGTGGCCCACACCAACAAACTGACTGGGGAATATATAATAGCTGGTGGGCTACAGAGGTGTTACATTAAAGTGACTGTGTGCGAAAGAGAAAGAATAAGAATGGAAAAATGAAGGAAGGAACGTTCTGAGAGCAAGTGAAAGAGTGTTTAAGCTAACAAAGCAGAATAGCATTGCAATGCGATTCAATGAGGTGGAATTGGCTGAGTATCAAATCCACACACTTGCATTCCTACCCATCTCTGAAGAAGAACGAGTGCCCAAGTTTGTAAGAAAAATGGCAGCTGTCATTAAAAGTGACATGTGGCTGCCCTGCCACAGACTGCAATGACACAAGTATCCACCCAAGCAGATAGGGCAAAGTGCAGTAATTTCAAACAACAACAATGAAAAAAAACCTCATTGTCTTAAAGGGATGGTTCACCCAAAAACGAGACTTCTGTCATCATTTATTCTGCCTCATGTGGTTTCAAACTTGTATGATATATGGAACATAGAAAAAGATGTTTTTAGTCAACTTGGGGCAACTTGGTCTCATAAAAATATGAACCTCTGTGCACTTTTGTGCAACACTGCACGTTTCGTCACAGTTCAAAGAGAAATGTCCACTGAGTGGCGCTAAAACACAGGTTCAATACATGAACCCTGGCACATTTTTATGTTGATATAGATATATATTGTGGCCATTTCCATGGTCTGTTGCTAAAAGTTAATGCTCTATCATGTTGGAAATATGCCCAACACCACAACCAACCCTAATAGGGTTAACAAATGAAAAACTGATGGCTAAACTGAGGCTATTAAAAAAAGCATTTGTTGATGCAACTTCCTTTTATGCAGATTTTGAACTGATTTGGATTTCACATGTATCTGTTCTCCGTGAGCTACAGAACAAATCCACCGTCTATGAAAACCCGTAGATATGAAGCTGGATATGTGTAATGCCAAGAATGCATCGGTTTTCAAATATCCCGGAATATTAATATTGTTTTAAAATCATAACATGATACTAACATGACATACATAACATCAAAACTCTGTAAATTTGTGTGTAAATTTTGCTGCCTATAGTGTTCATTTATTTTGGAAACTGCAATTATATGTACTTGTTGGTACGTATTTTGTGTCTCTCTAAAAAGTGCACCAAGGCAGGTTTATGCCATGAGACCAGATAGGGTGAGTAAAGGACAACTCACTCAATCTATTTCTGGGTGAACTATCATTTTTAATCTTGCATTGACTTACATTTAATTAAAACTGTAAAGCTAAATTGAGTGATGATTTGACTTCAGTTAAACTAAGGGCCACATTTTATGTTCAATTAAAGACCATTCCACTGTAAACTTTACCCTAAATAACACTGCATATTGCAGTGCCTCGAACATAAATCTCTATTGAAAAAAAAATATCATGCCATTTTTATATTTTCTCCATTAATTTCAACCAGCCGTTGGCAAAAAGAAACTTCAGGGGCTGGTGATTGTTCTCCTCTTTGATGAATGAAAGCATTTAATATTATTTTATTTTATTTTACATTTAATCTGACATATCTTGTAAATGCAGGAGTAGACAGCACTCGCATTCCCTGTGAGGATGTATGCAAGCATGACACTTGCCAGTTCTTCCCACCAATTACTTGTTACCCAACACAAGGGGAAGAAACTGGCTCAACGCGAAGATTGTAGTATCTCGTGAAGGTGTTCAGTGTCGCCCAGCCCCGGGCTTTTGCAAATGTCTGCCAGAAAGGTGTGTGGGCCAACGCAAAGGAGGAGGCCATGCTCCGAGTGAAGTGGGCTTTCACCCCTAGGGGGCATGGCTCACCTTGGGCCTGGTAAACCAAGGTGCAACCTGGGGGCAGTGCTGGCAGGTTCACCAACCACTTCTTGAGCAATGTCTCACATCTCCTGGCCCTCTGTCTAAGGGACTCTACAGCATCTTGCGGGAGGACTTGGAGGTTTGCTGAGACAGGGTCCACCGCCTTCCTGCAAGAGGCTTGACTCGCCAGCCTTAACTGAGTTGTAGCACGGGACGGAGCAGGTGTTGTCGCCGCAGGGCGCCCTAGGCAACGAGCAGGCATGGCGTGACCCACGGTGGAACAGTGGCAGATGGAGGATTACGCCAGGGGAGTATGTGCTGGATCGCCTTGGTCTGCTGCTAGACTGCCAAGAACTGCTTCGCAAAATCCTTGACAGTATCGCCGAACAGGCCAACCTGGGAGATGGGGGCATCTAAAAACCTGACCTTGTCCGAGACCCTTATCTCATTCAGGTTGAGCCATAGATGGCACTCTTGGGCCACCAACGCAGACATCGCCTTCCCTAGGGACTGCACCATGACTTTCGTCACCTGGAGAGCAAAGTCAGTCGCTGTGCGCAGCTCAACCCAGGAACGAAGCCTCTCTCTCGTGCAGTTTTTTTGGCGCCTTGGCCTGATGTACCTGCAGGATAGCTATGGCGTGCAGAGGCAGCCTGGCCCACAACGCTGTAGATGCTGTAGGTGCTGTAGACAGGCAAGACAACCTAAGTGGCCACCGTTGAGAGACAGGTAACGCCCACACCTAAGAGGACACGGCCGAGTGGTTGCACCTGTCATCTCTTTTTACCTGGATGAAGAGGAGTGGCTCAGGATTGTTTAAACACTTGCCCATTTTAATTGGTGTTTTCTCTTAAGCTGAATAAATCAGGGCTCTAGGCAAGACCCTTATCTGTCATTACAACATAACTCATAGTGACTGACAGACAGGGAGCTACTGCACGTATCCATAATTAATATATTAATAATACTTCCCTAAAAAAAAGGTGTTTAGTACCTCTTGCTGAAGGTCTTTGATGATTTTGGTCTTCTTTTCCATCTCCATCTTTAGAAACTTTATCTGTGTGGAAAAGGGGGAAAACTTTGCATATTAAAGACTCAGCAACGTTTTTTACAGAAAAAAAGCATCATAAATTGTGCATGACAATCTAATTTAATGGAAAATGCTGTTAAATATACATTACTGTTGAAAGATTCGGTGTTGGCAAAATTTCGAAATGTTTTTGTATACTACAATAATTCAGTAAAAACAGCCACATTATTACAAATTAAAAAGTTAAAAAATGAAAGAATCAATTCAATGTATTAAACTGATGAATAAGCGTATTAACTACTTTTAAAAACAAACTTTTGCACAATAATGTACAGAAATATAAATGCACCTTTATCTTTTTAAATTCAGTTTATAATGTTTCTGAGCTGTATATACCTTTTTATTTACTGTATTTATTATTTGTTTTGCAGGTTTGATTTGGTAGTTTACAGATTAAAAATATTCAAGAAAAATAAAACTGAATAGAAAGGGGTAGATCAGATCTTACTGTACATTTGCTGTGTATGACTGCAATGTAAATTCATGAAAACCTCAATCACGTTTACCCCTGGTGAACTGAACTCAAATGAAAAGAGATCCATATAAAAAGATTTTAACACGAGCCTATATAGAATACAAATGGGAAAGCGAAGGTTTCCCAAAACAATCCAGAGCGTGGTACAAACAACTAAAAAAGAATCAGAAGTGTTTACAGCCCTGAGGGTGAACTGCAGCTCCAATCAAATAGAACGTTCCACTATTGCTCCTTATTCACCCTGCTCAGCCCTGAATGTCAAACTACCTCAACTCTCATTCTCTCTCTCCTGCCTCCAGCCACGGCAGACACTGTGGAAAAATAACAACACATCTAAATACTGAGGTCGAGCAGCTGTGTGCCATTCTAGACAATACGGCAGCAGCCATGTACCTGCGGGTGTATTCATTCCGATTAGCACTTTAATTGAATTCAGTCCACAAGCTCACGTATTGATATACTGCAGTCAATGCATAGATATTTTTTTTTGCAATCTTGGTTTTCTGGATTACAATAGAATGGTGTCTTGTTCCTCATTTCCTGATTTCACTTGGCTTTGTCTGTGAACCATATGCTATTTGAATATAAATGTAGGGAATGTCTTGACTAAGCAGTTTGTCAAATAACTGAAAGGTTTTATACGGGTTCATGATCAAGTTTCTAAATTAATCTTAGTTAAAGGTTCACCCAAAAATTAAAATTCATAAAACACTTCAGTATAGGAACGAATTCTCATTATACGGTATGTTATTAGCATGCCTATTATTAACATTCTGGCTGTTTATTAATACTAATAAATACAAATACTAATAAACCACATATTCTGCACAGAATCTTATTGTACACCTATATCCAATACCTAAGCTTTACAACTAACTTTTTTGAATTATGACAAATTCATAAATTAATTTTGAAAAATTTGTTAACTGCAAGAATTAGACCTTTAAATAAAATGTGACGGAAAATCATTTTGTATTTTAATAAATCATATGCCTTTCAAAACCTGTATGACTTTCTTTCTTCTGTGGAACGCAAAAGAAGGCATTTTGGAAATATTGGTAACCAAACAGTTTTTGTTACCATTTACTTCTATTGCATTGACAGAATATTGTGTCTGATTATCTCTGATGTTTTCATTTTTAGGTAACATATTTATTGAAGGAGCTATTTATAAGATATGTTAAAGAATATTAAAAAAAAAATTGTCCAGGGGGGCACTGCACCACATTTTCCAAAATATCTAATACATATCTATTTTAATTCATTAACTTTCTTCTGCAAAACATGAAATCATAAAAAATAAAAGATTTTTAATTTCAAGAAGATCTTTTTCTTTAAGAAGCTTAAGCGTGATATTTAAACATGTAGTTTAAATAAGCTGATACAGACTTTATTAAGCTTACTAAAACAGTTTGGTCTTAGAATAATGCTAACGGCTCCACATAATAGCTAGATAATATAAAGGTTATCGTAAAAAGGCACTCACAGGCAAACAAAAGGTCACAGCTCGGTGGGCCGTTTCAACAGTAGTGTAAAATGTTAACATTCCCCTGACTGAACGAACAGGTACAGTACATTGTGCTACATAGCTTGTGAATATATCTGAGTTTGTGAATCGGCTTTGCTATCTGTAATTGGTGTCAATTGGTGGTGAACTGTTCGCAGAATGGAAAGAATGGCCAGAGCAGGCGAAATGCTAATTTTCAGCGATTCATTCTAATTCCGAACACTAGCCCCTGTGCCTCTATCCCCCGCAGTACTGCGCGCAGCCACAAACAGACATGAAACAAGAAAAGTTGCATGCAGATAATTGTGTATCTCCTCCAGAGTCAGCAAGTTGCTTCCTACAGTTTTCCTTAATTACTGTAACATAACTCTTCCAAACCTAAAGGTAAATGCCTAAAATAGAACACTTTCTCTGACCCCCTCCATGTCATCGCACTGACTTTAATAAGGATTCCAGTGTCTTCCTGGTAATAAATTTAGGCAAGGCTACGTAAAGAGGGGTGCAGTGCTGACACAGCAGAATGAATGAAACATTTAAAATGATATTTACTTAAGTTGTGCTTCAGCGCACCAATAACAATCCTAGATGACCCTCTTTCTATACTGACCAGTTTTAAAGTAAAAAGCTTATTTTTCTGTCTAATTTGTCTCATTTGGATTTTAAAGGGTAAAGCTAATTTTACCCTTTAAGAGTGTTGAAATACTGTATTAATTTGCCAGTATTTGTCTTGTCAATACTTTGTATCTTTCTCTTTAAAATAGATTTATACTTTGTACTACACTTTTAAAACTTTCAATCCAATTTTAAAATAACTTTTGTATACAGTTTGAATGTATTTCTTTGGGGAAGGTTCTTCTAAAACATCACTGTGAAACCCCCCTGTTGAACCTTTATTTTTTAAACCGAAGAATCACCCATGGACAAATAAAACCAATGATTTTGTGAGTAAACAAGTGAGTGGCAAAACGCTATAGGCCATTATCATTAGCATTTTGAGACAGCCCCAAAGGCTAAGTTTATGTGGTTAGTAGTTTGATTGGACTGCATTTATACAGTTTAACACATCAGTGTAAAGGGTCTCACGGTGGCCTGCTGTTTCTCTGCACGTTCGGCTGCATCATCTAGTTGTTTCTGCAGAGCTGTCTGGAGTGACTTCATCTCATCCCTGTGAATGAGAGAGAGAGAGAAACAAATGGAAAACAGTGAATAAGAGTGCACAGGGCAATGGTGACCACAACGGCCACTCCAAGGGTTTACTTGTATCTTACATGTCTGATATTCACATTCTAAAACACATATAATGCAAATTCTGAACATAAAGAAGCATACAAATTCATTAACTGAAACATTACAAATTACTGAACAATGCCTATAAATATAGGACCGTGACAAATATGTAAATGAATACCTCCTATCATATTATTCAGGGTTTTCCCACACACTGTACACTAGCTGTTTTGTTCTTAAGAATGAGAAATGATTGAAGACTAAAATCTAATCAGATGTAATGCATTGTTAAAAACTAAAATCGTCTCGGGGTTATGAATATAACCCCTGTTCCTTGAAGGAACGAGACACTGCGTCCAAAAACGCTTTGGGAAC
>JAUMHG010000064.1:8596963-8610370 GCA_032359395.1 Enteromius anoplus
AGCAGTTTCAGAGCGTGTCACGCTGGAGGCGTTCCCAAAGCGTTTTTGGACGCAGTTCGAGTTCCTGAAAAGGAACTACTACATTTTCTAATAGACAGTTCTTTGTAATCTTCAAGTTATTGCTTACTAAATTCTCAGCAGGAACAAGCAAAGAATTTATTTGGTCATTCAAACTAAAACTAAACAGACTAATTAAATAAATAATTGGAGGTAAATAAGCAAGTATGAGGGGGCAAAGCTTGTTATAAATGAACTTTTTGTCCCTGTGGTGAAAACTCACCAAACTTTGCATGCATGTGGGGTCCTGGCTAATTGCATTCTCTGTAATTTTAGGATGGATGGGATGTATGGTTGCCTAGCAACTAGTGGATAAATTTGCAATATTCATAACATCAGCCCCACTACACTGTTTGAGCTCAAGACTTAATATTTCACATGAGAGTCACTTTCCTTATAGGAAACAAATTTGCCTCAAGGACCACCAAGATTCACAATTAAGATCTTTTCAGTATTTGACATTTCAGGCAAAAGCAGACGGCTAAAACCTTCTTGAGGACGGCTCTTCCAATTGATCAAATGAGATTTCTGACATGCCGTCTTTGGAAATGGCTTTCATTTGTTTACAAAATGTAATAAGATTGGAGTTGATGGATCTAGAAATCAAAATGTAAGCTTGTCACAAAGGCCACTGCCTCTTAGTCACAAGGGGTGTACTCATGAAGACCCTTGAATTCATGAAATGAAAAAAAGGACAGCCAAAACAGAGTTAACCGACACAGACATATGAAGGTCAAACAACTGCAAGCCTGAGCACCATTTAGGTCAAGGCCTTATCTCTTTCATGTACTTTATGATGTCTTTTTATGCCCACTGGATTCTATTAATTGCTGTTTGTATCCTCGTTTTAAAGTTTATTTTTAGTTTAATGAGATATAAGAGTCATACTTCTTGATCGTTAAATGACTCTTTTATATCAGCATGTAAATTATAAAAGAAATATTTTGATATGAAGTGGGACTCTTGCTGTTGTAAGTACCATTTGCAGAAGCAACAGAGCCAGTTTTAGCTTCCTTCTACAAGTTTTTGAGCTCTTTCAGCGCCGTGATTTCCGTTTCAAAGGACTCTCTTATACAATAAACAAGTTTTCAGCTTCACAAGTGCTGTGCTGTAGCAGGTGAGCTAATGAGCAAGTTTACTACATCCAAAAAGCCATACATATGGAGCTGGTCAGATCATGCAAATGTCAAAACATACAAATCAAGCACTATGGCAAAAGTGTGTTGTCATAGCAAGTATTGTGAAAGGAACTGCTGGAAAACGATTCTTTATTTGCTAAAAACCTTCCCCTGTATTTATGTGTTTCAAGGAAAAACCTTGGAAATATTTCCTATTTATTAAAAATCATAAAACTTTTGTTTATTTGCAAGTTTCTATTTGATTTCGAATCCCAGATTTTCTGATTTTTGGACCAAACTATCTACGCTGCACTAAGTCTTAGAGAAACATTACCCAGTGCCAGCTTTCAGGTGAAATACAGAATTCATTGTCATTCTCCTGACTTGTGTAATCACAAATGTCCACGGGATGGCCTGCCCATTTCTTTTTCTACCAGGTGCTTATATTGTCATTTTAATCAAGAGAGTGAAGGTCAGAAACTTCAGCACATCTGCCCTGAATTTCAATATCTGTCTGCTGTTGATTGGGGTTAAAAATAGAAGCCATTACGCACACCTGACACTGGAGGAAATTGAATTCTGTCACTAACTCTCCGCAGCCAACATGGTTGAACCTTGATGGATCCAGTCTGTTGCCATGATGCTACCAGGAGTGTTCTGGAGTGCTCTGTAGTTTTCTATCGCTGAAATCCCAAGATAATTTAATCTGATTTTAACCAAGACGTCATAAAAGCTGTGTTAAAGGACCCTGTTGCTCTTAAAACTGGGAAATAACAGTCGCAGAGCGAGCCTTAGATGTATACGACAAATGGCAGAGCATCTTTCTACAGCCTCACACATGTAAACAGTTGCTAACAGTCTCTAATTACTGATGTTGGTGTGTGAGAATGAGTAATTCATTAAAGAGGCTCTCAGAGCACTGTTTCCTTCACAGTTCATTTAATCTAAAGTTGACTGAAACACCACATGGGAGGAGATACTTGTCACCAAACCTTTAAAAAAAGAAATGCATTATATTAGAGCTGTTTTTTTTTTTTTTTTACTTATTTTCTGGTGTTGCTCATTTGAAAATTTAATTAAATCAATATAATTAGGTTGTACACTTACACCACCATTGTACAGTTTAGCGTTAGTATTTATTATTATTATATATTGCTGCTACCCTTTCAGTCGATTCACTTCGACGTTACATATGGGATCTTGCTTGAGAGACCAACCGTCTTCAAGTCCTTTGGAAAAGGCCTAGAATATTGGCGTGCAATAATCACAGCCAGGTGCACCTTATCACAGCGTGATTATAAGAGGGCACGGCTGGATTGCACTCGCAGCTTTTCGCTTTCGGAGCCTTGTCGAATGCAGTTCAACTGTCTGAGTCTGCTGGAAAGAGAAACAAGAAAGAAAGAGTTCCTACTGGAGTTCATGCTCTCTCGCCGCTTCGACATCATCAACTGGGCAGTCGACAGCGGATCCCTCGGGACTGGTAGCCTTTGTGAAGGCTCGAGCAAGCCAGTCTTTTACTCGCCAGTGAGCAATTTTCTCACGGTTTCATAGCCATTCTTCGGGGTGTCTATGCAACCGTGCACTTCTGGGTGAGTTTCGGTGAGTTTCCTCTCCTCTTTAGACGGGCACGAGCGCTGTCTTACGTGTTTGGGCCGGGAGCACGCTGAGGCAGCGCTTGTGGATGACTCATGCATTCATTGCGAGTGTATGACCATCGCTACACTGTGATCGCGCCGTCCGTGAGACGGCTCCCCTTGCGTCCTTCCCGCGGTGAGACGGAGAGCCGCGCAGGCTTTTTAGCGGGCACAATAACTGTGCAGAATGTTCCATGGGTGTAAAAGCCCCGGGGACTTCTGCCGCACCCCGTAGTCCTATGGTGGTGCTTCAAGAGCAGTGCGCTTCCCCGAAAGCCACTGGGCTGAGCGCCTCCTTTGGAACATCCCAAGAGGATGAGATGTCGTTCGCAGCATCAGAGGGAGAGTTGGGCGGTGAAGCTGATGCATGTATGGGACAGTGGCCGTTCACGGTCGCTGCTACGTCCCAGGCAGACGTTGAGCTCTTGGCTATGCTCCTCCGAGCCGCCGAGGAGATCGGATTGGAGGTACCGCGTGTGCCCCCGTTCGATCCTTCGAGGCTGGATGATTGGTTTCTGAGTTCTCGGCCCGCGACCCTGTCGTGGTCCCGCTAAGTGCCCTTCTTCCGGAGGTGCATGAGGAGCTGAGGTCGTGGCGCGCCCCGCCTGGCCCCTAGCTACTCTCCCCTCGCCTCCCATAATGGAGGTTCAGCCAGGGGGTATGCGTCAATCCCCCAGGTCGAGTAGGCCTGGCAGATACCGCCACGGCCCCCGTCCAAGGCGTGTAAGACCTGGTCCACTCTCGCGGGCCAGGCTTACCACACCGCTGGGCAGGCTGCCACCTCCCTGCATGCGATGGCCACACTACAAGTGTACCAGGCCAATGCATTAACATTATCTGCATGAGGGGGGATCTGACCAAAGGGTCTGACCAAAGGGTGATGCAGGAACTCCGTGCGGTGACCAACTTCGCTCTACAGGCCACGAAGGTTGCCACACGTGCCCTTGGCCAGGTGATGTCCATGGTAGTGGCTCAGGAACGCCACCTTTGGCTGAACCTGGCACAGATGGCTGACGCCGACGAAGTTCGCTTTCTTGATGCTCCCATCTCCCAGGTCGGCCTCTTCGGGGACACTGTCGAGGACTTTGCCCAGAAGTTCTAAGCAGTCCAGTAGCAGACTGAGGCGATCAGGGAGTATGCCAAGCCCCCAAGTGCGCAACCTCAGACTGCTCGTCGCCGAGGGCGTCCCCCTGCGGCACCCAGACATTCTGCTCCGGACCCGTTCCTCAGGGCCAGGCCGGGAATACCCATAGCTCCAAAAATCCCCCTGACACAGGCAGCCCGGAGATGATGGTGGTTGCTCCTCGGGGGACAGTAACATCTGCTCCCCCACCCCCGGTGGAGGGCCGGGAGTGGTATCTTCTGCAGAAGGAGCAATCTTCCACACCTCTGGGCCCAGTCACCCGAGGTTCCCATCTAACAAAATCTCTTTTTTCTCCTCAGATGCGGACCTGGAGCCCTGGATCGCCAGCGCGGGAACCAGTGGAGAAGGTAAGGCTGCTCAGAGCAGTCGCACTGTCCCTTCCCTAGTTCCCCACCAGGCTGCCCCATCGCGGGCATCGCTGTCACCATCCCCTTGATACCCCTGGTGACACGGTTGGGGGCCTGGTTACAACTCCCCAACCCCTCGCGGTGGTTGATACGGACGGTACACCACGATTCAGGTCGCCAGGCGCCCGCCCAGGTACATGGGCATTCTCTATACCCGTGTTCACTCAGACATGGATGCCGCTGTCTTCCGTGCAAAGGTTGCAGTTCTACTGGCGAAGGACGCAATCGAGCCTGTCCAGCCGAGATGAGGTCAGGGTTTTACAGCCCTTATTTCATCGTAACCAAAAGAGTGGTGGGTTGAGACCCATCCTGGATCTCTGAGCCCTGAATCAGTCCCTTCTCAGGCTGCCAGTCAGAATGCTCACGCCAAAGGATTGGTCCGTAGCCATCGATCTGAAGGACGCGTACTTTCACGTCTCGATTTTGCCTCGCCACAGACTCCTTCGGCGGTCTGCGTTCGAGTATCGAGAGTGTCAATACAAGGTTGTCCCGTTTGGCCTGGTCATGTCTCCCCTAGTCTTTACCAAACTCGCGGACGGATCTCCGTCTGCCTCATGGCAGATGGGCAACTACCTCGACGTCTGGCTGATAATGGCTCACTCGCGGGAGTTGTTGTGTCTGCATAGGGATCTGGTGCTACGGCACCTCAGCCATCTGGGCTTTCAGGTCAACCGAGAGAAGAGCAAACTCTGTCCAGTGCAGAAGATCTCTTATCTTGGCATGGGGCTGGACTCGATCGAAAAAACTGCTCGCCTCACGGGGGAGCGTGCGTAGGCCATGCTGACATGTCTGAGCTCATTCAAGCACAAAACACACTCGGGTCCCGAGATGGGCATGGCACCGTGGCACACTTCAGATTGCTGTTTCCCCGGAGTGTCGCCGCCTTTTCACCCCGTGGACAGACCTTGCTGTCCTAGCCCTTCTGGCCCTGTGTTGCTTTCGACCGATGCTGCTCCACAAGCACGTGTTGGTCCAGACGGACAACACAACACTCTGCACTTCAGTGAGGCAGAGTTAGACCTCTTTGCCTCCCCCGAGTCCTCCCTCTGTCGCCTGTTTTACTCCCTCTCCAAAGCGCCCCTCGGCAGGGATGCACTGGCACACAGCTGGCCTCCGGGGCTCAAGTACGCCTATACCCCAGTGAGCCTGCTTACACAGACCCTGTGCAAGGTAAGGGAGGATGAGGAGCAGGTTCTGCTGGTAGTGCCTTACTGGCCCTCCCGGACCTGGTTTGCCGACCTAATGCTCCTTGTGGCAGTCCCTGCTTGAAAAATCGCCCTGAGGAGAGACCTTCTTTCTCAGGAGATGGGCACGATTTGGCACCCGTGTCTTGATCTCTGGAACTTGCACGTCTGGTGCACGTCGAAGTGGTTCGACTGAAAGGGTAATGTCCAGGTTACGTACGTAACCCACATTCCCTGAAGGAGGCAGCAGCCCCTTGAGCTGGAAAGCAGCTAGGGAGGAACCACTGAAACGCCGCCGCCTGCTAACTCGCCCCCTGGTGTCTTTCGATGACCGTGTTTATGGCGTCACCTAACAGACCCTTCAGGCGTAAGCGGGGCATCCATCAGGAAAACTCTGTCTCTCTTTCTCATGTCTGACAGAGTCAGCAAAAGATGCCTCTCTGCTGCCACCATTGCTGCCTTTGTGGCACGCAATGAGAGATCAGTGGTTCTCTTTAGTTCTTTCATCCAGCTCTTTTAGTAGGTTGGCTTGGTACGCCTGTAACACCCCCATGGTGTGCAGACACGCACCAGCCTAACCTGCTGTTGAGTACCCCCTGCCCACCAGCATTTTAAATGTAATATTTAAAGGCTTAGAGGGCTGGGATGGAGCCTTAAAGACAATGTAGAGAGAGAGAGATGGCTCAAAAACGAGCGTCTACTCAACTCATAGCAACGTCTTATAACCGCCCTTTTTTTCATCCTTATTAATTTATTCAGAGGAATGAAAACTAGCCGTTGTAGGCCACAATTTCAACACCTCGGTATGGAAATCGTGCTAAAAACGCCAGGCTCCTCTTGAAGGCAATTATTTATTTTGGCAGCATCTGTAAAAACATTTGATTTTTCATTTAATACAGCGCAGGTTACTTTTCATCTCTGCTGCCGCTCTATTTTTAGATCAACAGCAGCCCGAGACACCGCCTTCAAGCCTCATACTGGGGTGAAGAGGAGTCCATAGTCTCCTCAGCGCTCTCCATCTCTTTAGCCTCGAATGTAGAGAGGAGCAGCGCTGCACCGCCCTGACGAGTGGAAGTAGCAAAACGCACTTCCTTTCCTGTCTGGCTATCCCCCGATCCTGATGCAGAGCAGTGAGATAGGATTATTCCATCTCAGTCTCCTCGCGTTCAAGATCGTCTTGCGATCCCCACGAACGCTGCCGCCGCCCTGCCTCGGCACGAGCGGGACCAGCGCCGCTGGGATTGCTTATGAAGGCTCCCTTATGATAAACGAGAGCCCTCCGTGAGCAAAGCACACGCAGCGACACAGTGTGTCTGCAGCTCTCCTCATTATCTTCTTTTTTTATTGCTGGAGAGCTGCTCTGCATGTCTCGCTCCATGCAGGCAACACAGAGAGTGTGTGTATCCTCGGGGAGGATATGCACACACACTACTGTGAGCTGTTCTCACCCCGTTAGTTTACTTTGTTTTTATAGACATTTTCCCTGACAAAGTTTGTTCTATAGACAGAGACACAGGCTTTTTTTTCACAAACACACACATAGAGCGCTTTCGCTGAAAAGACAGAAAGCTGTTTGCCGGCCGGCCTTCCATGTGCTTTTATAATTCCTGGCAAGTGAAGTCACCCGCCATTGACGTCCCAACTCATCATTGGCTGATTCAACACTATTCAGAGCCGTCACGCTGAAGGCGTTCCCAAAGCGTCTCATCGACGCAGCTCGAGTTCCTGAAGAGGAACATCCTAAAGTAGCTCTTAACCTTTTAAGAAAAAAACAATGGGACTAAAAATAATGGGCTTGTCAATCCTTATTTTAGGACACACAAAGTATTTCACAAAGCATTTTAGCTGTAAAACCATCTTCTAAATCTGTGAATTTATGAATATTCAAGAAGACTCCTAAGCCAATATATTGCTGGCAAACATTTTAGAAATCTTTAAAAATAATAATTTCCATTTAATGTATTCCTAGGATGTAGGTGCTCTCCTGAGCTGACCAAACAGTTAATTCGCCTTCCAAGGCAGAGCAGCCCACCTGGGCGGGATCAACAGAGGCGACGCCCTCCAAGGCGGGGCAGACGGCAGGGATGACCATGCCCTATAGGGCGGAGCAGGCAGCGGAGAAGCCCACCGGGGGGGAGCAGGCGGCGGAGACATCCTCCTGGGTGGAGCAGGCAGCAGGGATGACCCCTTAGACAGACCTGTCAGCGGGAACACCCTCCGTGACGTCGCAGTCTTCCTGCAGGGCGGTGCAGATGGCGGAGAAGTCCACCTGGACGGAATAGGCGGAGAAGACGTCCTCCAGAGCGGGTCCACCAGGCAGTACAAATGCTCTCCAGAGCCGGTCAAACAGTTCATGTACCTTCCAGGGTGGTGCAGATGATTGTAGTGTCCTCCGGGGTCGACCAGGTGATGATCCTGCTCTCCAGAGCCGACCAAGCATCGACCTTGCCCTCCATGGCAAAGCAGGTTGCGGAGATGGCCTCCTAAGCGGAGCAGACGGCGGAGAAGCCCACCGGGGCGGGGCAGGCGGTGTAGAGGCCCACCGGAGTCGAGCAGGCAGCGGAGATGTCCTCCTGGGCAGAGCAGGCGGCTGAGAAGCCCACCGGAACGGCTCAGGCAGCGGAGAGTTCAGTAGCTGAGGATCTGGATCACAGACCGAGTCTGGCGGATCCGGCCACTCTAGTTCTGGATCACAGACAGCGTCTGGCGGATCCGGCCACTCTGGTTCTGGATCACAGACAGTGTCTGGCAGATCCGGCCACTCGGGTTAAAGAGAGATAAAGAGAATAAAGAGAATACCTGTAATCCTGTGTGGACATTCAGACTGTGTGACTGACAGGAGGCGAATGCGAGGAGAGAGCGAGACAGAGCATGTGTATATGCATGCACCGCAGCATAGTGCTCTTTGGCTTTCAGCAGCAAAATGTAACTTTTTCTTTGTTAAAAATTTGCGAAATGTACATCATGAGTTCTGCTTTCAAGCTAAAGATCTCTCTTATCCCAAATCTCTCTGGTATACTTATAATTAGTGCTTCAAGATTTCACGCTTTCCTTGGAATGAATAAAGCGAATTTTGCGTGCTGTCTGGGGAGCGAGCCGGGAGAAGGGCGAACTCCGAACCCTAATGGGAAGAACCCTATTGTGGGCAAGAGTTCGGCGTTCGGCTCGTTCACCGTCTGCCCCCCGGAAGGCGTGAATATCTATGAAACTGCGGAGAAGGGGAGGAGGAGGGATGCACAAAAGTGAGATGCTGGGGAATGAGAGCTGGGAGAATTTATAGTGAAGATTAGTGGTTTGATTGGGCGCTATGTGAAATGGGATGATTAGGGAAAACGGCGGCCAGCTGTGCGCAATTCCGCATTCAGCGAATCTCTCAAAACGAAGTTTTTATCAAAACTAACCCTTATTTTCGAACTGCTGTGTCCTGGTCAGGTTGTCACTGCTGCAGAGTAATACATTCCTGCATGAATCGCCATAGATTGGTTGGATATCTTTATTGGCTACTGAAATGCTTTAAGGCTTTGATGAGGTTTTGATATTTTTGCTCCATGACTTGGAGTTACATTGTGTTGTCTAAGTGTTCCCTTTATTTTTTTGAGCAGTGTATATATATGATGGCCTTGACTACAATGCACTTACATTTAAATTAATCATTTGATACGATGCATTTATTATGTAAATACATGTTTTACATTGTACTTATATGTTTTTTTTTAAATCCATTTAATTACATCTGTAATTAAGTTTTGTAATTACATTTATAATTACACTGTTAACCCATCCCTTACACCTTAACCTACCCTTTTGCCTGCTTGATTACCCAGTTAGTCTTCTTGGTGTTCATTGTGTTCAGCTTCATTGTGTTCAGCTGTTGCTGCTTAGTTCATTTATTTACTCTTTGTAGTAATACGCCCTGTTTGGTTCAGTTCTTTTGTATAAAATATATATATTTTTTTAAATAAGTCTGCTTCAGTTTGCTGGTGACACTTTTAAATCTCAATCTTAGAATTGCATCTTTATAAGAAAGTCATTTGTACTAGGGCTTTGATCAATGGCCGAGAGTTAATGACACAGTGAGAGGGCAAAATATTGTCCTGTGGAGAAAGAAAGTACTTTACCTTTGCTTGTGACTGAGCTCCAGGATCCTCTGAACATCTTTCTTGGGCACAGCTTCATCATTCTTAAGAGACTGTGGAGAAAAAGAGTGGTTGTGATTTATAATATTGTACATTTGTGTGTGAGTGTTCGAGCTGTTTATTTTTGGATTCAAGATTGCAGATGAAGCTGACCATCAGATCTGGTCATCTGTAAAGATATGACCACCTCCTGTAAAGCTGAACCCTGAAAAGACCAGTGGAGTCTTGAGAAAGGTGCTTTGGTCGGGCAGTTCCAAAGCTTCTGTTTCTCTCCTTAGAGATACATCAGCAAGATCAGAGAGAGGAAATCTGATTAATTCTCATTATAGCCTCATTTCCATTTTCTTCAATGAGCATAAAATAATGGAATGCAAAACCTTGAAAGAAAAAGATATTAAACCTTTATGATTCAAATCATTTCTAGAATTGAACATCGAGAAATTCTGATGTTTATGAGCATTACATTTTTTCATTAAGATATGTACATTCTTTTTGTTTTTATCACAGTCAGTATGGGATGTGCTGGTTAATAACATCTGCATACTCTGAATTAGAGAATTAATTATTAAATACAGTCAAAAACATATTACTGAATGTATACGTCACAAGAAAGACAAGATGAACTGTTAGTAGTATTTAGCATTTTTTTGTCAACTATAAGCATGTTTATACGCATATATTTGTACTCCTACTGGTGTAAGCAAAACTGTCAATATAAAATGAAATTAAAAGGAACATAAAGGAAGTGTTAAATCCTCTAATTAACACTCTGACAGGCCTGAAAATCTAAATATTGTAAAATAATTTCTACCGAACTTCTAACACCCACCTGTAGCCCCCTGGGGGGATCCCAAGGAGTAATGTCCTTCTTTGCTCCTTTTTGTACTTTTGTCAATGTGAGTAAAGTATTATTCTTGCATCTGTCAAAATTTTGGAGAGAATTGCTTCTCCCACCTTTATTGTAACGTTCAGACACACTCAAGAAGCAAGAGGTTAGTCAATAAACTGAATTTTAGTTTAACAGAGTTCAAATAAGGATCGTCACGCCTTTAAGGCTGGTAATGCAAAAGAGACAGTAAATAAATAGGCACAAAGTTCATATAAAGCGATCTCCTGATCGCTGATCAAAGTGCTTCTCCTGAAGCTCAGGTAAATAACAGAAATACAAAGTCAGTATAGAGCAATCTCCAAATCGCTGGTTAAAGTGCTTCTCCTGAAGCTTTGGTGAGTAACATAAACATAGTCTTACTAATCAGGCAGAAACCAGGTGCTTTCGGTGCTCGGTGCAGGTAGTGACTAACAGTGGGAAGAATCGGCTGTTGAGGAGTTTATCTAGCGAGACTTTCAGGAACAGGGAGAGGTGAGTCACATCCAGGAGAGAAAATGCAAGTTACCTCTTGCATAGCCGCTGAGCTATAGATAAGTAAGGCTTTTAACCCCCTTTGGTAAGTATCCTCAGGTGCGGTTCGTTAGTACTCAGGCGATTGGGAGCGACTATAGTGAGCTGAACTCGGAATAGTTTCTTCCATACCTTGTAAGAGGTTTTGCCAGGTCAAGGATCAAGGTCGGTACTGAAAATGTCAATTTGAGCACTATTAAATTAAATTGCACCTCTGATTGGTCATTGTGTTCACACACACAACAGATATGACTGTGATTGGCTAACATGATCAAGTCTCTTCACCGAGTGTTCACACAGAAGCATGGGAGCATTTGAAAGAAGGCTTTGTCAGTGGACCTGTCTGTGTGTCAAAAGAAGCGACTTTCTGAAATTTGTACTTTTATTCCATAAAATAAGTTTATCAAATATACTGGGTTTATTTCAGTTGGTCTGACATATTGACAGTTGATTTGGTCAGACTGGAACAAGCCTGGCTTATGAAACAGGCCCCAGGTGTGTTTAATTGGGGTTGAAGCAAAATTTTAAAAGACAACAGGAATGAGCACAACTGATAATGGTCAACTTATGGCAATTCGTACATGTTTTATGGGGTGGCTAATTTCAGTAGAATGAAGGAATTTGTTAGCCTGGCTTCCGCGACTTTAAAGCTCATAGGAGCTTAGGCTGGCCAAGCTACCTTACTACTCGCCTTCTGGGAGGCGGGCTTAACCTGCGTCCATCAGATGGCTGTGTATACTACTGGACAAATCTACAACCAGTCAGACCACTCATTCCGATGACGTATGCATAGCGACGAAACCTGAAGCCACCGTAACCAATTGTAGCTAGCTTAATTTAAGCAATAGGAAAATGTCTTTACTTACTTTAATTACTTCTGCTTCATTTTCAAAGAAGAAAATTTCTCAAAACAGCTGCAACAGCAGAGTTGAACGATTGTTGCTGCTCAGTACATGCCATGGGGGTGGGGGGTTTTGCTCGTTTCTCATTGGTTCACATTTTTTTGGGAACAGAAATGCTCAAAAACGGCAGCTTTGCCAGACAGACATTGTTCGCAAAATAGAATGTAGCATCACAGGAAGTATGGGCAGGCCCAGGCTAGGAATTCATACAAAAGACCACTCTTACCCATAAGCCTACCTTCAGACAAATGAGATCATACAAATTTATATGAATAAGTCACCTCAGTAATATACGTACAAACAAGTTGCGCAAAACCATTTTCATTATCATTAGTAGACCAGGAGTGCTTTTCTTGAACAATGACGAAAAACGCTATTGGAAACGATTGGAACTTATGCTATTTAACTGATTAGAGATCTCTAAGATGCTGCTGTACATGGCACCTACAGTACTGACTTATTTAACATTTTTGTTCACTGTCTTTATGCTTTATTTGATCTTTGATTGTTCGCGGGTTTTCTCTTACGCTATACTCCGGGGTTCCCTTTTATGCATTTTTGCACATTTTCGCACCCATGCACTAACAAAGGACGCACAGAAATACATAATTAAAATGCACTTTCTATTTAGATAGAATGGAAGATAAAGACAGTAATGCATGTTATCTTGCTTGTGCTAAAGAGCATATTTATTTAAGCCCATATATCTTACTAGCAAGAAACTATGCTTCTAACCACAGGTCCAAAGCTGTAGTCCCAACCATGTATGTTTGTGACGTTAATTACGATTGTTTGTTTGAACAATGCTTTCGGGAAATAATGAATCATTCAACTATGCTAGTAACGACGGAACTTGTGACCACAGTTGGCTTACGATGCCTTTGGAAAACGCACCCCAGAACTGGATTTACTGACAAGATGCGCTTTGAATATGGCACAATATTTATCGTGTAGCCCTATTACAGCCTGATTTTTATGTATTTTTTTATATGCATCTGGTCATATGTTTGTTTTTTGTTTTTTTTTGTTGGATGCTGAAGCTTTTAAGCTCTGGTAATGAATATGTAAGTTTTTTTTGCTGTCTTCCATGGCTGCAATATGCTGTATTTTCCACCAACTGGCAACCCAGGGTGTTGATATAATGTAATGATATAATTTAAGCAGTGAGCGGAATCACGCAGACCAAAACAAAAACAGACATTCCAACATGGAGCGCACATTTAAAAAGTAGAACAAATGTCTGTAGCATTGTTTTTCAAAGAAACAAGCATGTGAGCTTAGTATGTTTCCTAATTTCTTAAATGTTTATGATTTAATACTGTCAAAAATTACATACAGCTGTTTTATCCCTGTAACATTTATGTCTGTTCTTAGTTTCGTTTTCATGTCTTCCTGTCTTAGTTTCGTTTTCCCTTGTCAGTTCCTG
>JAUMHG010000064.1:8613422-8632461 GCA_032359395.1 Enteromius anoplus
ATTTATATCCCATTAACTAACAGTTTATTAATGATCTATTAACTAGTTATAACAGATAGTTATTATAAAGTGTTACCAAATAACCTTATGCATTAAGTAAAATCTGAGTAACAGAAACACCATAAATAGCATTACAGCTAGTGCAAAATTCCTGGAAAACATTAAATTATGCAACAAATATGCACTATGGATTATTTAAACAGAAACATAAACCGCTTTCAATTTCCCACTAACACATGGCCAACTCAGTGGAGGAAGGGTAGGGTGTTACCTGCAGGTTGCCCTTTATGCTGTCCAGCTCCTTTGATGTTTTGGAGAGTTGTCGTAAAATTCCTGTCCTCTCTGTGAAAACCTCCTTCAGCTTCTTTTCCAGCCCCTCATAGCTACAGGAAGAGAAAAGAAATAGGAAGATGACTTCTTTAAATCTATGGCATGCCTGGCAAATTCATTCTGCACGGCAGGTTACAGCAGCCTGAAGGATCTCAAGCTATTGTGAGCGGATGATGAACTCAAGGAAAACATCCAATAGTTCATCATCAAAATCCTGAAAAAGAACTTGTGACCTGGACTCAAAGTCACGTCAGGCTCTATTTCAGAATTTACATATAATTTGAATAATTACTTTGTATAATAATAATATATAAAATAATTTCAAAACATAAAAACGTAATTCAAAATGTAGTTTCTTTCTGTGATGACAATACTGAAATGTCAACATTATTACTCAATGTCACTCAGTACACAAGAAACATTATCATTGCCATTATCAAACATTGAAGATTATTTCTCAATGTTGTACAGCAAATAACATTTTTGTGGATACATTTTGTATTGGTTATATGATGAAAGTTCAAACGAACAGCACTTGTAAGAATAAAAGTATTATTTTTATTAAAATAGAATAGTAATAAAATTTATTAAATATAATACAATATATATCAACAGGATCTATCAGGGTTTGACTAACCAGTCAAATCTGCAACTCAAACTATTATCCCATTGTAAATATTATGTACTAATATCTGCTAAGCTACAAAACATCCAGCCTCCATAAATACACACATACACATATTTATTCCGTACTTCACTGTCAGAACACAGACAGTTTACACAAGCTAAAAACACAGACGTAGCTGTGCATAGACAAAAAAAGATAAATAAATAAATATAATGTGCCGTGATTTCCTTTTGTCATCATTCCAAATACAAATCATAAATAAGGTATGTAAAGTACAGTCAAATGCTTTCAACAAAGGGCTCTTTGCCAATGCATCCTGTGCAGCTCACAGCTGAACCTTTAAGCTTTATGTCAGGGAAACTAAAGCACAGTCATATGAATCTTCATGATGAGAAAGCAACACCTGTAAAATAAATAAATCATGCTGGAGAGCATCATGCCTATAAAACTCCCACAGTGTGATGTCTGTGAAACTGATCAAGGATGTGGGCTGGAAGAGACAGATAGAGATATAAAAAAAAAACCTGCTCTTGCTACAAGACTTGATTATTATTCAGCGTGGTCGGGCTCATCTAGGGCAGACCTATGAAAGGGTCAATAATAGAGTCTGACTTAAACATGAGGTCATGGTCCAGCTGGTTTATGTGACCCAGTTAGCCCCTGCTGGTAAATGCTGTAACTACAATATCTGGCAGCAAGAAGCATTTTTCTTTTCTCAGCCATTCAACTACAGCTGTGTGTTCCGATAAAACTGAAAAAAATGGTGCGATACTTTGTAGTGGGCAATTTAAAACAATTGGCTCTAGGACTCGCCAATGGACATAAAGCAAATACGCACAAGAAATAGACGTACGCCAGACATGGAGTTGACGTGAACCACACACATTCTCATGTTCATTTCATTGTTAGTAAATCCCAACGTGAGCGTGAAATCTGGCAGCGTTGATACATGAGGCCCCTGATGATTCCATAAACAAAGATAACAGTTTCAAAATCATACTCTTCCTGCGTCAGCCGAGCAACTGCCATTAAACGGCCAAGGAATGCTACCAGATGACTTTCTCCAGATATTATCAACCGCCTTTGGCTGAAGATACAAACAGCTTCATCGCCACAACGTTACAGATAACCAGAGTTCTGTTCTCCACATACGAGGAATAAATTGGTCATTACTGTCACAGGCTGATAATTATGCTGTGACCTCTTTTGACACAGCTGTTTTGGCAGGCTCTCATATGAGAGAGACCACAGAAAGTGTTCTAATGAGAATCAGCCTGTCAGACAAACAGCCTTATAATCGCATGCTGCACTCTACGGCTCTTCGATGCCAGCGATCACATAATTCTGATTAGAGCCACACCATGTGAATGCTGACGATAAACCACAATGCTTCTTGAAGAAAAGGTGGTTAGCTGTAAGGATCTGCCAGAAACAATCTGCACACGTCAATGGTGATGCTGTCTGAAAAACTGATTTTTCGGGATGAAGGGAGCTTTGAATAACAGCATACGACAAGCAGGGAAACAACCACACACGCACGCAGCCTCATTAGACAGAACCTTCCTACCCACCCAGTTTGTCTCTGTGCTTGACTTTGAATTATATGAAACTGATCTTCCTCCATAATGAAGAAGTGCTGAGATCTGGTCATTAAAGTGGAAAGTGCTGAGTTTCACAAGTCCAGTGAGTACGAGCTGCTACTACGGCTCAATTTGGATGTATAGGCCTCCATTGCCGAGGTAAAGATCAGATGGAGTGCGACTGGGATTTAGCCAACAAGGCAGGACCCATCGCTCCTCATCTTCCATTAGCCACTGTCGGACTGAACGTTTCCTGTAAAGCTAATGGCTTTACAGTGCAATTTTATGGGCTTTCAGAATGACATAATCCAATAACGTAATTGTAGCACCCTGAATATTAGAGGAACTGCATGGACTGTATAGATACAGTACATAGAATTTACTATATCATTTGTATTTATATCTTGTGGTTTGCATTTTTAAATAAATTTATTTGAATAGTTGTGCTCAAACAGAGAAAAATGCATCCTGCAGCTGCTGAGCATTATGACCAAACATCTGCCACTAAACAGCCTGTTAGGCTGTGTGGGATTTAATGTTCTCTATATATTTTCTGCATGCTTTGAGATTCTTGGTTATGTCAATTTTGCATTAAATATGAATGAGAACAAAAAAAAGGAGAATAGAGAGATAAAAAGGAAAGCACAAAATGAAAAATAGCTGGGGAAAGCAACATAACTTCTTTAAACGAGCTGCTGTGTGCAGGGACGTCTCTGTCTTTTGTATGCATACTGTTTTGTTTTATATGAAGTCATTTTTTGAAACAGAGAAAAGTGACAGCCAGTAATCGACAGCTGGATAATGTGGAGGCTTACCGATGCTATTGTGACCTAAAACTGCACAAAAGGTATTGTCCTAGAATGATGGAAATTAAAATTGCAGTGGAGCTGACCATCTCAATATCACACTTTCTAGCCTATTCATCTGCATAAAACCTTTCAACTGCAGAAGAATGCAAATAAATATGCGATGGCTCGTACAAATGCATGCACAATAATGGCACTGTGAGGAAATAAACATGAACAGAATGCCTTTTTTCATGATTTGCACAAACACAATCCAGTTTATTGATCAGGATAATGGTGTGCAATGCATAACCCAACATGTGAAGCACAAGAACTACAGTATATTTGACATGAGTTTGAAGTGTAGGTTTAGACTGCACTGAAAGAGAAAAAAGCTTTGAAATACAAGGTTGCCTGAAATCATTAAGGTAAAGCTAAAATTAGGGCACTTTTTTTTTACAGAATACTGCGCACACATTAACTTTTTCTATGAGACTGAGTTTAAAGGGGGTGTGAAATTTCCTATTCATATTTTCATGCTGTTTCTCAATCCATGTGTAGTTGCAATGAAATGCTCATCTTTAATTCTACTACATAATGAGCACGCTAACATCTGGAAGCAACCTGCAGCCAGTGTACCTTTTTTGTTTTGCAAGTACCTTTTTGTCTCTGCTTCTGTATTCAGAACACCATCGCTCTGCTTTGATTTGCTGAAATTGGCTTGAGTTTGAGCTTCAGAGTTGACTCATAATTGCCTGATATCTCATTAATAATTTGTCCCAGGCGTAATCTTGAAATTGAAATATAATCCATAATGCATTATTGAGCATTTCGTTCAGGCATGCAGACGTGACTAGACAGGCACCAACCATAGCCTGCTTGTCCTATTAAATCCAGTTTAAAATAACAAATTAATTGAGGTATTTCTGGAAGGTACAGGGGTTGTTTCTCGTAGATATGTTTTGACTCTGTTTCCAACTCTAGACATGTGATATGATTCTTTCCAGCTGCTCTCTTGTCTGGTGGGATGTTAAGCTGTTTAATAATGCCCAGCTGGAGGTGTCTAGAGTCCCCAGTATTACAACCAGACTGGTAGTGTTGTCACAGGATCTGGAGAATCTTTTTTTTTTTTTTTGGCCAATTAAATACCTGGAATACATTTTGTACATCTCTGCACACTGCTAAAGTGTGGCAGAATTTGTGCAGTCAACCACTAAGCTAGTGTGCCCTAATGCAATAAACTATGTCCTTGACAAGCACTCTATGACTATATTTTAGATTGTCTAATGCTTTTATTTTTGTTTGCATCACAGAATTAGGGTAGACATATAGAGAGCACAGCGTACCTTAACTAGTTTGGAAAGGGTGTAATTAGAACACAAATATGTCATTGAACTAACAGACAGAAACAAATAAAGCCCATCATTGTTGTACACAACAACAGTCATTTAAATTGTCAGTATGTATACAATTAAGCAAAGTCACATGAGTGCTGGAGCTCTGAGTGTAGATGACAGTTCAGCAGACAGTAAGTTAACTTTAAGTAACTTTAACAATTTTGCCTGTTACTGTCAACTGAGTGAATAATTCAATGGCTCACTCATAAAGTGACCAGATATGTCTTCTTCCTTACTATATGTAGAAGTAGGCTAAAACAGTAACTGAAAAGAGTTGTAATGTGTATTAAAAAATAATAAATGTTAAAAGAACAGTACTTGCTATTTCCGTTAAGATTCTGAAATGTGCTAATCCGATCAACACTTAACCCTCAAAGACAGAAAGAGCTGGCTGTGGCTAAAATAACTATTGTTCTTAAATGTTTAATAACCTTTGAACAGCTAATTCTATCTGAATGCTTTAAAAAAGTGCAGTTTCTGAGCCAAACAGGAATGATTGCTGACACTTAGTCCCACCTCCGTGCCCAGATTCTCATATTGTCACATATTCAACATATTATAAACCACCATTTACAATATTTCTTCGGAAATTTGAACAAACTCAAAGTAAAAGTATAGTCTGTCATGCATGAAAACAAACACAAAAGAAAAAGAATTGTCATGAGAGCACAGAAAAACTCGACTGAATACTTTGACATAAAACAAACCAAAAACAAGGGTGAAACCATGTTACATATCGAATAACGCATTGGAAATTGTTTTTGCATTGCTAGGCGATGTCCCGGTAAAATCGATTCCGACTCAAAGAACAGTCAGCGGATCCATCCATTTATATTTTGGTATGTATATTATGTAAACTATAACAATATAGTTCATAAAGATAATTTATTATGATTATCATTTATTATTATTATTATTATGATCTATTTTTCAGTTGCACTCTTACTCATTTTATGAGTAGTTTGTGAATCATTTGTTTTTATGTTTTGTTGGAGAAGACAATTTGTGCATTTGTGTTTTCACTATTAGCTGCACGGTTTGTGCAAAAAACAATCCTTGCTCAAAAAACACAGGTGTGACAGTTGCCTCCAAAATATTCCAGGTCTTTAAGGGTTAATATATGTGTTTTCAGTCAGATCCAGTCACTTTCCTTAATAATAAAAAAAATGGTTGAGTAAATGAATCAGTGACTCACGGACTTGTTTAATTCACTGTTTTCAGCAAATGATTCAAGAGAGTCACTTGTCAACATCGATGTACTGTAAATATGCACTCATATTCAGAGTCATGAAAAAAATCCCAATGCTATAACCCCAATTTCACCACCAACAATAACTATAAAGATGTCTAAAGAAAAATCTACCAATAATACTTGGGCATAGAGACCAGTTCTCAATATTAGTTAGCTTCTTATTTGCATGCCTTACTGTATAGTATTCTTGGTTATAGAAACAATATTTAGTTTTATCCCAGACCTGTTCATCCACATGGAATTACATGTATTAACAGAGTATAATCTTCTTTTCAGGATCACAATTAGCTTTAAACCTGACGTGGGTGTAAATGCAATCTTTAAATAATCTGATGCTTTGAAACAAGCCATTTTATTGGAAGGGAAAGCAAGTAAAAGAAGCCCTGGAATACTAGGTTCACAACTCAAAGGTGTTTATAACAGTGATCAATCAGCAAAAAGAAAAAAAAAGAATGAGTGATGCTTGGAAATTGTCCAGCCCCATACTGAGCCAAGAGCAGTTCAGCATGCAATGCTGCAATTTCATCCTACAAATCACAGCTCAATATGCCATACTGACCAGACATGACAGATTGCTCCACTAACATTATGGAGGAAAAAGTCACAGGAGGTACACAAATCACACCTCATGCTATTTGACTTCTTCATTAGTCTGCATTTGGATTTAATTTAAATTAACTTCTAGTATGATTGCTCTCATCTATATCTATATATAATATCTCATATTTCCGAACTCTTGAGATATCGCCAATCACAATACTAAACTGACTAAAAGCGTGATCTTGTTAGGCAAGAGTAACTATCCCTGGTTAATTCACTGAGTACGCATTTTAATTATGTCGCATGGATTACCAATATGGTGAGAAGAGTCTTGGTTTCATTCCAAAGGGCAGTGAAAAATTAAAAATCAATCTCTTTCCATTACCCACAGATACCTGTATTGACCGGCTCACAGCGTCTCTGTGTTCTCACATATGAGAAAAGACAGCAATCTGACAGAGCCTGCAAAGACAAAAGAATGACCTTTTGGGTTTAGTGTGAGGAAGGGTAAAGTGTCGCTGTGGGATGGTTCAGGGCCTCTGCGCTCCAAAGGCAATTTTCAAAAGCTCGGGACACACGTGTACACACTTTCTCCAGTGAAGCGTTTAGGAGCGCTGCCCTGGTTCAATGATCCTTCCAGGAAATTTAATTTGATTTTCTTTTTTTTGCCATTTTGTGTTATTAAAGAAGAGAAAAAAAAACATTTAACTATCTGGCGAGTGAGGCGATAAACGAACCTGTACAGAACTGAATCCACTCCTCAAATGTCAAGGGTACCAGTTACTGTAGAAAACTGGTAGGGAAAGTAACAAGAGGTCAAAGAAGAAAACAAAATTGATGCTCATACAATTTAGAGAGACGTAATAGCACCATTCAAAAGTTTGGGTTCAGTTATTTTATTCATTCATTTTAGTTAGAAAGCATGCATTAAATCTATGAAAAATGAAAAGTAAGATGAGATTGCAAATTATTTTTATTTTTATTTTTCCTTTCTATTCATCAAATAATCCTGAAATATGTGTCATGGTTTCCAGAAAAAAAAATATTAAGTTTTCATGATTGATAATAATAAAAATGTATCTTGGGCATAACATAACATGAAAGTTTTTATGGCCACACTTTATTTTAATGTCCAGTTTTTACTACTAACTAACTATTTACTTAATTTTGCCTCAGTAATCTCCCAATTACTGCTTATTAATAGTTAGTAAGGCAGTTATTAAGTTTAGGTATTGGTTAAGATTATGTCCAATGTGGTCATGCAGAAAATGCAGAAACAGTCAATTATTCTAGTTATTCTAGTAATATGCATGCTAATAAGCAACTAGTTAATATGGAAAACTGGTCCTCCTTATACTAAAGTGTTACTGTTCTTCCTAACTACAAACCTTTAAACAGTAGTGTTCTTTTTCCTTTTCTTTTTTTTCAAACTTAAAGGGAAACTCAAGTACTAAGATATTCAGTTACAAAACAACCCCAAACTATTATTTTTCTCTCCCTCTCTTCTTGCACTCTTGGAACTGAAAGAACAAAATTAAAATCAGTTCATAACCCTAAGTGCCGATGTTACCCAAAGTAGACTATTATTATTCCGTTGGGTCCGTAATTGTATTTCAAAGATGCACAGTATCAAGTAGCATTCAATCCTTTTACATCAATTTGGATTAAATGAAAATGATAAGGTGTTCTCAGACTGCGAGCCCACATGAACGCGAGCAGTAAAAATGATTCACCACAGTCCATAATGAAGTGTTTTGTGTCTCCTCGAGTCGCGTGGCGCCTCATTACTGAGCTGCTGCCCTAGGTAAGCACTATATACGAAGCACGGGGTTCTGAGAACGGCTTTATGTGTCATTTCCTTAATCAGACCTTTAGAGCAGATGGCAAAAAATTATGTTCAATGACAGAATAAGATCTAATGTCTTGCTGGTAAGGGAATAATACGTCTTGATTACGTATTAGATAATATGAGCAATTATTTGAAGTTGTGGGAATGGGATTTTGTAAAACTTTGTTTGTTTATTTTTCTGTAGCAGGTAGAAGGAGCCGAACTAAATAAGCATGCCGATCTTCAACGCCCCTAGGGAATTAGACCCAGCTGCAATGTTTGTGCAAGGCTTTAATTCAGAGCGCAAACAGGGAATTCAACATCCCTGCTTAGCACCTATGTGCTTATAGAAGTGCCAGTGCTGACTATTTATCCTCGGTATAGCCGACTCAAAGCATTCGCATATCGCCGCAGGCTTGCACCTGCTTCCTTTGTGAGGAGAAATTATTAAGCCTCGTCGCCTGCATTATGAATTGTCATGCCAACTTCGCAACGTATGCATGCCAAGAGGAGCAAGAAACCTCACAAGTCCTGTTCCAGTCAAATGGCAGTAGTCTCCTCCGGTATACAGACCGCCAAAGGTCTCCCTGCAATCCTGACCCCTCATCCGTCTTAGTGGAGCTCTGGTTGCATGGGCTGCGCTCCTCCATGCTAGAAGCTGCCAACTGCTGCGTTTGCCAATGTTTGCTAAATGAAATGATTCCAAGTGTTGATCCCGACCAATGATGTTGCTGTTTAACAGTCCTTGCTCAACCTCGACTGATCTATCTGCATCAGTGTCTCTATCCGTTTGTGTAAAAGAGACAAATGTGTATCTATTCAGGTATTAGGGATGTAGAATAAGGTCATATAGAATAAGGTATTAATACGTCTCGGATAGTAATGTAGTAATATGCATGTTAATAAGCAACTAGTTAAGAGACCCTAAAATAAAGTGTTACCCAAATGTTTTTAATACTCTCCTACTCTTGCGTCAGTCAGCAATAGTTAATCTCTTAAAATTAAATAAAGGAAATAGTTACTACTTCTAACGCAAGTTGACTAAATTACTGAAGTAAAGTAAAATTTGCCTAGAATTATTTGTCTTAAAGACAGAATGTCATCTGATGAAAGGCAGAAACCAAATGGTTCAAGAGGTTAAGTACTGTATGCAATAATTTAAAGAAACATGATAATAATAATGTTACAAAATATTTCCATTTCAAATAGACAAGGCTATTTTGAACTGTCTAATCAAAGAATCTTAAAAATATTAACCAGAAATGTTTTTCAGGCACCAAATGGAAGCATATTAAAATGACTTTTAAAGGATCATGTGACACTCATGAATGAGTAATGGCTGCTGAAAATTCAGCATTGCCTTTGACAAGAATAAATATTTAGTCATTTAAAGTGTATTAAAATAGACACAGAAACCAGATTTTTTTTATTCGTGCAAACATTTCAAAATATGACTAAAATCTACTGCTAATTTAATAAGTATCTTACTGAGCATATACGACTTTAAAATATTAACACATACTGACTCCCCAGCAAACATTTAATTAACAAAAAGGGCTTATCTCTACAATTAAAAGAATGGATGCTAGCTAGCAAACTGCCATATTTAAATATCATGTCAGATATGCTGTATGCAAATCATGACATTAAATTGTTTACCAGCATTTACTTCTATACACTGTTTACCCTCATATCGTTTGCTTCCACATTCTTAACCCAGCAACATGAAATAGATCCCTGATAATCTTTGAGGATCAGTTGAAACAAGAACAACTTATCTAGAGAACTATTGTGACCTGACGTTTTTTGTTCTCTTTCTCTCCCTCTTCCTCTACAGTCATGTCCCAGCGCTCCAGCTAAAATACCTGACAGTCCTGCCATTGGCAGGAGTGACTCTAAGTGATCTTCAGACTCACAGGCTAATATTTGTGGAGGCATCGCCACTTCAGCTAGTGTCAGGACCGGGGGAATGTTGGAGGAAGGGGTAATGGTTTCACTAATCTTCTACGTGCTAGACATCCCATTAAAGTTGTAGGGACAAGATGTCAAGGGAACAATCAGTGACCACTTAGAGCCACACAAAGCAGGTGTCAGGGTTCTTTCACATGTAGAAATGAGAATATCTCTTCAGGTTACCCACTGGTGTCTACGAAAAAGCTGTGTGGTCAAATTGGGTGTCAACCACAGGTAAAGGCTTGACATTTGGAAGTGTGGCAGATAGGCAATACTCTTCTGTAGGCAGAATTACTTTTGTCACTTGGTATATGTGAGTCTGCTGCCCTGATGCTGATGGGGTGAGTCCTATTAAGAGACTCTTTGGAAACGGGATTCAAAGCGCTATTGCTTTTGATGCATGATTTGTTCAGAAACTGATCAAACTCAAAAGTCATTTTGATCGCTTCTGAACTCCAAAACTTTTGAGAGGCGTTTTAAACGATACTCTACCGGGCCCAGTCAACGAGTCTGTCTGAATATAGCCCCAATTATCTGTCCACTCGATATAAAAAAATGGTCTTTGTGTTAAACCGGCAATACCTGGGTGCCACTGATAAGCATTCACTGTCACCTGACAGATGTTTATTAGGGTTTGACAGCATACCAACCTTTTGGGTTAATTCACACTTAGGCTGCAATACTGATACACACTAGGTACAGTATGTGTGTGTGTGTGTGTGTGTGTGTGTGTGTTTGTGTGTGTGTGTGCGTAAAGTAACCTGTTCACATGTCTGGTTGAAACCAATCAAAACCTGGCAGGAGATGAACACTATTCATAGTGTTTAATTTCACTGTGTGAACACAGCGGTGCTTCACATTTACAAGCAGCAATCGATACGCTTTGAGCTTTCACAAAATCGCATGCTCAGCATATTCACAAGGACTGCTTACATTACATAAAAAAAAAAATGACCATGTGTTTTGATTTAATCTGATATTCTCTTTTAAGCCGAGCCTGTGGCCTGTTTTAATCCTGCATTTCAAATGTGGAAGAGATAAAAGTGTTATTATTTTATTTTGTTACTTGCCTCGAGGGCACTTACTTTCTAAGAATTTGTTTACCGTGAACAGAGATGTTGTGCTCAAGGACAGTAATTAGACATTTTACAACCCCCTTAAGAACAATAGAAGATCCCACAGAGCATTTCAGCAAGCAAGAAAGAAAGAAAGAAAGAAAGAAATGTTTCCCAACTGTAATTTAATTAATTTTTTTAATTTAATTTAATTTAATTTAATTTAATTTAATTTAATTTAATTTAATTTAATTTAATTTAATTTAATTTAATTTATAATTAATATAATATAATAATATAATAAAATATAATTTTTTGGAAATTTTTATAATTAAATTAATTTTATATAAAATAATCTTACTCATTTATTATGCATCAAACTGAAACGGTTTCTTACTTATTCAGTCTATTTTACATTCTATTTTATTTAAAAAGCAGTCAGGATATTCTTCAGACATTCACATATTGTGCTTAACAAAAGACAAAAAGCCAAAGGAGTTTGGAACAACATGAGCGTGAGTAAACAATGACAGAATTTTCATTATTGAGTGAACTATCCCTTTAAGTGCTGTGTAATTAGATTTGCTTGTGGTTCTAATACTTCAGATGCAACAAAAATCCACCAAACTCAGCAGCTCAGCATGAGGGGTTCAGGACTTGGCTTTAAGACAAAGTATAACTCTTCAGCTAGATGCCGCTAGCTTCAGAAGTAGGGAGGCTGCTTGGGTGGTGAGTTAAAACTAGCTCCTCTTATTGCATTGGACAGGGACTGGTTTAAAGTCATGCTAGCTTAGGTGCTAGAGTGATGCATTTGTCTCTCTGCATTAGATTCAGTTGGGTTCTTCACTTCGGAGCACACTGACACACAATGACAGTGCGAAGGTCATCTCACTAGGGGGAAATCATAGTTCAGACTCAATGTATACAAACATAAATTGTACACAAACACATACTGAATATATAAAAACGTATACTGTTACTGTTTTGAATCTGTCTTGGATGGGTTCTTACAGTAGTTCTTGCAAAATGAGGCGCAAACTTAAAAACACTTTCCACTAATTAATGTCCAAGAGTGAAAATACATTCATATTTCTTTCTATAACATCTGAAATCATAGTGTCTTGAAAGTGGTGAAAATTGTATTGAAAACATTTTAGATTAAAACGATTAATCTTTCTAGGGCTGGTTTTATGTATTATAAAGTATTAGAGTTAGTTAGAGTATTTCCATATCTGCATAATTTGACAAAATTACTTAGTTTGAATTCTGTTTACTGGCGATATTTACCATTTTTTTATTATCTCAAGTAAACTCAAAACTGACACACTGTTAAGATTATCATTGTTTTAAAATGCCAAATATGTTAGTTTTAATAAAAAATAAATCCCTGCTGTGGATATACAAATGAACCTTCAGTACACAAAATAACAAATCAAATAATAGCAAATGACAGCAATGCCTAAACAATGAGCAAACACGTTGACTACACACAAACACACAAAACAACTAAAACGAACCAGTCTAAACAGTACAGAGAAAAACATGGTTGACGTCGTCCTAGTAAGATGCAAAAGCAAAATATCAAATTTGTGTAATATTTGTATATGTTAATTGAAGTTTATTGTGTTTTAAAATTGTATTATTTATTTTAACCTAACCTGATTTAAAAAAAAAAATCATGTTATTAATTTTCTTTTTCTTTTTTCTCTCGAGGTGAGCTTATTATAAAAGTCAATTCCTCTATAGGCATATATATATATATATATATGTCAAAAGTCTTGGCTACAACAGAAAAAAAAAACTGCTGGCCTTTTCCTCACTAGGACAGATACAGTTCATTTAATATCAGGGCATGCTGTCACACTCTATAGGGCAAGTTGTCACAAAAGAACCTGCATTTAGCTAAATTTAAACAGAGTGTAATTGTACTTTGGACATAATGAGATAAAGCCCTTGTGACACCTTCTCTGTGTGACAACTAGCCCTTGTCCCCATATACTAAGGTTAAATAGAGCAAACCATTCAAATACAGCTGCAGTGCCTTATGGTCAGCGCGTAACGTATATGCATAGTGCCCATGCAGTTTGTTCAAATCTAAACATATCAAAACCTAAAAGGACTGCGCAAGACAGAGCCTGCAGTTGGTCGATTCCTACAAAACAACCAGTAAACCATACTGTAGTGTGAAATGTATTGAGGTGTAGCATTGTGCCCTGGGGAGCAAACATTGCATCACATCCCATTAGGATCTACACATGAAATACATGTAAGGTCACAACTGTCATGACTCCCCTCTGTGCACAGGGCCCTGCAGCATAAATAAGCATGTCCTAAGTTCTCAGGATGCTGAATGGCAGGGGTCAGACCTTATCTGGGCATCAGGACAGCTCTGCATTAAGACCCCAATGCCACCGTCCCTTGGCTAAGCTCATTATGCAAAACACAGCACGGCATGAGGGCCACATCCTGGTGACTAAACCCACATTGAAGATGCACTTCATGTTTTGAAACATCTATTTTAAGCTGATTCTGTCTGCAGCTTTGCACAGAGGACAGACGTCGGGCGCAGAAATCTCCAGTGACATTGAATCACCCCTTTCTGGCTGCTTTGTTTACGTACATCCCTCCAGAACACAGGTAGCCCACATTGGTTGGACTGTTTCTTTCTGGAGACGAGAAATATTGCAAAAATTGCACTTGAAGTCTTGGGTTTTTAATAAATAATACCTTATACAATATTGCTAAGCTAATAATGGACCTGAGATCCTGTGGCACACATGGTGCATCTATATTTTACTAAAGTTAAGGGAAGGGAATAACATATACACTCTATTAAATTCACTCCAACATGGTTGAATTTTGATTGAGCAGAGAAAACATTCTTAAAATCTTAATGGGATTTTGTTCAATTAACCTTATTTATAAAGTAATGTCTAAATGATTAGAAACAAACTAGACAGACTTTCATTGGCTGCGAGGCAACTTATCATTCCGACATTGCATGTCTATTTCATTATAATTCAGAAGACTTGCTCGGCGCACTCGAAAGTAATTGAGGCGATATTTTAAAACTGTAGCGTTAGCAGCTTTTTCTAAGATGTTTTTAAAATGTGATGATTTGTTCATGCATGAATATGGAGGATTTTCTCACTTCATGCTCTTGCATCCACAAACTGAGAGCATGCCTATTTAAATTCTTGCCTAATTTTTTCCCATAGACACTAATTAATTCCAATGAATATTCCCGGGCTTATATTTAGTCAGATATGATTTTTCTAGCCCGTTCTGAGAAGTAAAGACTGACACTATGAATTAATACTGATTAATTATTGTCCCTCTGTGGATGTTTCCGCTGTGACAGGATGACATGAGATGAATTAGCTTGACGTGTTTAACATGTATCTATATTTGACTTTTTCATGCTTATAAAAAGTCATATTAATGAGATAATCTTGTTTTTAAAATGTTAAATAAAAGCCCAGTATCTTGGAAATACTGGTCAAAGCGACCGCCAGAGTCCATATACTCAATAGGTTTTGCATGAGGGCCCAGCTGAACTTTTATCACCTCACTTGTAAGTTGTGTTTGCCCCCATCAGTAATGTCTGTCCCCCTCAGTTCTCTTCCATCTCAGATGACCCATCAGCCACACCACGATCAATCCCTCAAAGTGATTTGCCATTAACCTTGCCACTGTGAGGGACTTCTGTGGCCAGTGGCTGTAGCCCAGCAATTTTTCCGTTTTGGAGTTTGATAGGAAAATAATGAGAGGAATCCCTGTTGTAATCTTTAACAGTGAGGGGAACATTTGCAAGATCCACAGGCTCTAAAACGCTTGAATTACTTGACAGGGTACACTTCGCTGAAAGCCACCGTTTAAACCCTGTGGAATAGGAATGTCAATCCCAGTTTCCCCAAGAGGTAGGCAGCTAATTTTCCTCTGAGCACAATTATATAAGTCAATTACGTATGAACAGGCAGGGGGGGAAAAAAGAAGTGTGTTCTGTTAGGTTCGCATATGCTGTAGCATTACAAAACTGACTGAGACAAAAGCTCCCAAAAAAAACTTAAGGAACCTGTACTTTTGAATCACAAAGTACAATGACAGGAGAACACTGATTTTTTGCATTTATTGAACCTGGTATAGCTAAAAGATCATATATTGGATGATATAGCTGAAATAGAAAAAAATATATATATTAAACTCTTACTAAATAGAAACGTATCCCTAAAGCAGAACTTTATTTTTAAAAGTAAACTTGGATTATTTCAGTCGACATAAATTTTGCACAGCATGACTTGAAGATTCCTCAGACAATTTATCAGATGATTTCTTTAAGGATCTCAAAAAAATTGCCATTATTTTCAGAGTTTACTCTTGTTGTTTTGTCCAAGAAATTGCTTTGTAGCAAGTATATAAGTATACAGCCTAAACTCTAAAATTGCGTTCTAGGAAGACAGATATCGAGTCCAGGTTTTCAGCCTTCTCACAAACAACTTGTTTACTCTGTATAAATCGTAGAATTTGTCCAAGGTCTGACTAGTTAAAACTATTTTCTAGGGCTTGAGTGTGCCAGTACACTTGACTGCACTGATGTGTTTTCGCCAGTGTCCACAATTTGACACGTTATATCGTCCAAATGAATTTACTTTAATTTGCACTCTGCCATCAACATCACATTTAAATTGTGCTTTAAATGTAGGCCTCTGTGGGATACGGCTGTGTGAAGCCTGTAACTAATGTTCCATGAACAGCACGTTGCTTGAGCTTCCCTCGCAATGCAACTTCCTCTGGTTATTTAAATCCATCAGTGAGTCCTTAGCTGTCATGTAGGTCATGAAAGAGCAGAATGTCTCTTCTATCACCTGCCAAGCCAACTAGACAGAGCCAAATTTTTCTGATAAAACCACAATATTTCATCTCTAAACATTTCAGAAAAGTGGTTTAGATTTCATCTTTATATTTGCAGGCTTGGTTTATGTCCTCTGGTAAGTCCAATTAAACTTGTAAAGCCTGCAAATTTGTAAGCAAGGCATTTGGAAAGCTTCAAACCAAATAATTGGATGCCTTTAGAAGACAAAACTAAATATAAACTCACTTTGGCAATTAAAATTAGCCTTTTCTCTTACTTTAAAAGTTTATTTAGTCATCTACCCTTTCACTCTGCGATTTTTGACAGCCGCATCAATAATGGGAGTGTTTGTGTTCGGGGATCTCTAGCAGAAATGCACCTATTCCTTTTGGTTGTATCGCACAGGCTGTTTTTTGCGAGGTGCGTTAGCCCACCTTGTTCCTCTGGGAGCCAGTCCTGTTTGTTGTGTGTCTGATGTAAATGTCAAGCTCTTCGTACGTATGTTGCTCTGTTGTATTGAGCATGAATAGCCTCGGGGGAAGTTATGTCACTATCGATCTGGGGATATTTTCCTCACACTGATGTCCTATTCTTTCTGAATGCAGTTTCAACACAGTTTCAGCACTCTTGTCGGATGTGCTCAAGAGGTGGCCCTGGGATGAATGGTCTAGAAACCTGGGGATAGTTAAAGAAAAGAACCAGCAAGAGGCTATGTACTTCCAAAATGTCTGTATAATGGCTTAAAATGACAAATCTGAACCTGGAAAAAATAAAATAGCTAAAAACGAAGATTTAATTTTTTTGTCTGTTATCTTTCTCCCCAATAACTATGGTTTTAATGTTGCAATATAACATGTCTTCTGTGTTTTAATGGATATTCAAGTACCGGGCTTTATAATAATATAAAGAAAGAACATGCCATAAAGACTACATTCAGTTAATGAAACATCTGAAAATGCATAATTAATTAATAATTTCTTTTTTTACTTTTTTAATAAATATTGCCACTCTGTTTCTGTAAATAAAAAAATAGCAGTTTTGTTACTGCTTTCCCCGCAAAAAATCAGCAGGGAAGTACAACACTGATATTGATTTAATAAGAACAATTTCTATAGAGACTTCTCGGGACCTTTAGCAATTTCTTTTCAGGACCCTTTCTTTTGATGTTACAAATTGATTTGCCAGTGAGGGGAAGTGTATGCACCCAAGCACCATCCAACTCTTTGAGTTTTACCAGACACTATATAACCTACACCAAGAAGCCTCAACTTTAAGCCCCATAAAGAACCACTAGGTATAGTTATAACGAACCACTGGCCTAAGCCTTTTAAAAGTTGTATTTCCCCTTATGTAAGCTAAAAGTAAGCATTTTAAACAAACAGGCCTCTTGTGTATATCCTGAGTGTTCCCAAACCCCAGCAGCCACTCACTGCATTCAGAAAGCACTGGCTCTCTAAAGAGCAATGCACATTAAACTTCAAATGATCTCATTCCAACTGAGAATTTGGAGTACGTTTAAATTGGCGCCCATTATCAGAGTGACTCATTCCATGTACGGGCTACACAAAGTCATTACCAGAATTCTCACCACAGTGTAAACCCAAACTGAGTCTCTAAATGTACCCGGTCCCATTCAAAAATGGATAATGAAATTTATATTTAAAGTTTTTTGCATTTTAAAATAGATAAGATTGTATTTTTTTTAATAACGGGAAAGCGATATAGTCGCCATCGGTAATACTATCTGCTATCTATAAAAATTATGCGTGAGATACCCGGCACAGGTAATGCGCCAATGTATTCAAACATTCATATGAGTCGGTCCTTGACAAGTTATTAAAGATAAGGACTATGAGGAGTCCCTCTGGATTTTAGTGTCATCCTTTATATTAATGATTTCCTGGAGAGAGAAACTTGTTCTGCACTGAATTCATCTTGCCAAAGCTATGCTTTGTTTGATCGACATCCTCTTTGTTCCAAAGAGTTTGCATTTGTCATCCTCCAGCAGCACAGGTAATGATCAGACTGCATGATAATCATATTCAGTGTCACTCAAAAAACCATGACATATTATACATTACTCTATGTTTCTTTCTCCTGAGACAATTTTTCCCATTGACAATAGACTGTGACTACATGGCCCCTGGAGGATGGATATCATCTTGAGATGTTATTGGTAATTATTATACACCTGTGCTTAATCACCTTTTTTTTTTCAGAAATTCATCAGTGGTACATTGGTGGGTATTTTAGCTTTTTTTGTGCCCAGGTGTAACTAAACCAAGCTGCTAGTCTCCAAGTATGATCTGGCCATCTGTCAAGCAAAACCATCTGAACACTGTTACAACATTCTGCCAGTAGGTGGCAACGAATTGCTGCCTTTTTAATGCAAAAATTTAGTTAGAAATGCTGAAAAATATTATGTTATCCAGTATCCAGATGACCTATACTTTGGCATCATGGGATAGTAAGTCTCCATTGGATGCATGCTTCAAATTTTGCCAAAGAAGATTCATAATGTAGGTGTAACAAACAAAATGAGGCCGTAGGCCACATGACAGTGACAACATGATGAATCTATTTCCTCCAGACTACATTCACACTACATGCTGTATACTCTGTACTATTTTATTGCACTGGCTGTACCAAGAAGAATGAGGAAATCACAGATATGCTGTTTCGAAAAAACATCGGGAACGCTACAGTATATTGTTAGACCGCCCGCTCCCATTCAAATTACACCAGCCCCACCAGATGAAGTCATTCGCAAGCCGAGTATCCATGACGCCAGCACGGCATTTCTTTACTCCCCCATGGTCACGTAATGTATTTTAATGCA
>JAUMHG010000064.1:8637118-8655101 GCA_032359395.1 Enteromius anoplus
ATGTTCAGTGCTTTGCTACAATCTGTATTGTTAAAAGCGCTATATAAATAAAAGTGACTTGACTTGACTTGACTTTAAAAACCCTGATTTATTTAATATCAAATAACTTTATATATAGTATAATTCATTACTTATATATTTAGCATTAGCAAAAATATAATTCTTGTAAAAATTCTTGGGAGTATACAATCCATTAAACAAAAGAAGAAAGTGGTAAGAGTCTTTAAAAATTTCAGAAATATTTTTTAAACAAATAGTAAGAAAAGTTTGGCTTGCTTTACCAAAAGTTCAAGGTTTATGTGACAGTTCGTTAACCCTTCCTTCTGGAGTAACCTCTAATTAATTAGTTTTGCCGTTGTTTGGAGCCATTTTCATTTGCAGAGCAAAAACAGGCAAAGTAACTAGCAGTATTTGTCTAAAAATGTTAAGCAACTCGTTTTTAACATCTTATTTATTGAACTTTTTTATAAAAGGAATATCACACTAACAATTGTGTTGTTTTTCCAAAAGTAATTACAGCACTCTTGTTTGTGATATTGCTTAAATATTAGCATATTAAATTAACAATTACAAATGCAAAGGCTAAAAAATAAGACTATCACCTCCAAAATTGCCCCACCGGGAATATAACAAACCAAGCACACATTTTCCTTAAGCTAAAACAGCCTGACAACAACAGAGCATAGTTACACTACAGAACAAAACATCACTATGTGGTGCCTACATGATAGCAATGACTCATCATCCTCATCGTCATGCAGACTACACAATCAAAGAACTTAACAGGAGCTCTTCAGCGATGGATGCATGCTTATTCTCAAACTCGTTGCAATTACAAGGAGTTTGCTCAATGATTTGGCTCTAAACAAACACATTTGTTCAGTATTTGGTCATAGTGTGGAAATAAGACAAAGAAATCCTCAGTGGTCTTCTCTGTCCCAGTACAGCTGCTGTGAAACTTTACTCTAAATTAGCAGCAATAAAGAGCCACCGGTTATACGACTTTCCAGTTTTACTATAGGCCATTTCTAAGGTTAAGTGACTCATAATGTTTACAAAAGCTTGATGTTACAGAATTTCATTTGTTGGATAAAAATGTCCAGCAGCCTAGTAACAAAGTAAATATATAAATAAATAAAAACAGCTGTTCCTTTCCTGTTTGGTTGGAGTCTCAAAACCTTGTTATGCTCCATTTTCAGCATAAATTTATCTAGTTAACATTCGCTTTCAACTTAATGGCTGAAGCCACTTATCCACAGAAGAAGCAGCATGCATAATTAATGATATAATAATCATTAAAAAGATTAGGTTATTGATGCCACTCAATACATAATCTATAATTGCTTATTTCTTTCTCATAGAAAATGGCCTGAGAAGTTAACACCCTTTCTTGATTATCCCCTTTGATGAGTTCTTAAGACTAAGTGCCAGGTGTTGTACCATATCCAGACAAGCCGCAGTTTCCCTGCCAACAGTGGGCAAGAGAATAATTAACTCTGCGTCCCAATTAGAAAGACACAATCCTAGGAGAGCATTGAAAGATGTGAACCAAATAAGGTAGAGTATACTCAACAGGAGCGGCCCCAAAGGCCCCGATAAATACATTAGAATGAGAAAGGAATCAGATAAAAGACACAGTAAAGAAAAGAGAGCAAGAGGGACGCAAATCTAAGGCAAATGAAAAGAGGCTGATGGGATAACAGCTCTCCAGTAATGACCATTTCATTTATTCCTGCCCTTGGTTTCAAAGAGCTCTGTGGTTAGGATTTGAGCTTACCTATTAAATACTGTTTAATAGAATCTGTATTATATACTACCAGGCGTACTAAACTATAGCAAGTAAAGCAGTAGGCATAATTTTTGTAGGTTTTGGTTTTAAAAAGTCCAACTTGGTTTTATCAAAATATGTACCTCTGTGGAACACCGTTTTTACGAGCCTTACTGCATGTTTGCCACAGTTTCAAAGAGAAATGTCTGCTGAGTAGTGCTAAAACACAGGTTCAGTACATAAACCCTGGCACATTTTTAATATTATGTTGATATAGGAATGTATTAGAATTGAAATATCCATGAACTCTTGTTAATGCTTCATCATGTTGGAAACATGCCCTACAACAAATACAAACCTAAACCTACCCGAACAACTGATACAAAAATCATTTGTTGATGCAACCGTGCCATTTCTACTTCACAGATATACCCATATATGTGGCAGGGTATGTGTGATGCTAACGTTCAAAAGCATCCGTTTTCAAATATCCCAGCATAGTCTTATTGTTTATTGTTTATTGTCATAACATGGTATTCTTTAAGTAATTGTGTAATAAATTACACTTTATTAATAAAAACTGCACTGATATGTACTTGTTGGTAGATATTTCATGTCTCGTTAAAAAAGTGCAACAAAGTAAATACATGCCATGAAACCAGGTAGAAAAAGTCACACTTATAAATTACTTTCCAATTACTATCCATTTTTAGCTAAAATGTATTAAATTTAAATTAAATATTAAGTTAAGAAAACTGTTAACTGAAAACTGAAGGTCGTTGTGGGAAATAGCACTAGGAATGCTGTAAATATGCTACACGTTTTGGCAAGTGCTGTAGGTCATCTATGCATTCACATCTAATTATACTGTACATATATTGCATCAATAAATACTGTGGCTTGTTAGCAATCTATTCCAACATAGCCACTGAATAGATTTTACTCCCAACAAATACATTAATCTTTTGGAGACACATCCGATTACTTTTTAACAAAGAAACAGTAAGACCAAAATAATACATAACAAAAGAGTTGAGGAAAATGTGATTTAGCCTGATTTGCGCAAACACCCAATTAATGCGGGAGGAAAGACTAAATCAATTATGTAGTAACTAATCATAAATTCTATTGGCAAAAATCCGCTTGTGAGTTATTTATTATGGTAGGCCTCTGGAGGGGGCCTGTTTTAATAGGGTGAATTGTCTATCTTGATTTAGTAGGATACTTTCTCTTTTTTTAACTGTATAAAGGTGATTCAAAATCCAATTAACACTAAATCTCATCCTCGTGAGATGTTTAATGGGTTAGAAAAACTGCATGAAACAGGACTCAATTTATTATCATTTGAGTATAAAGGAAAGATGGTTAATTGTACATTCAGTAATTTTTAAATATGCTGTAAGTGATTCCGGTGCTTGAAAGAATGTTAATGATTAATAGCAGCTTGCATATTAGTTAAACCTGCCATTGGTTTTTAAGAAAGAGGAATGAACTCATTTACCAAGTTAATTTGTTTAATTTGTTGCGTGTTCCTGCAGCATTGCCCTCCAAGGAAATACTAAACCACAAAATAATGCATAAAAAATGCATAAAGCAGGACAGCTAACAATATATTGCTTCAATCTATTATGTGGTTCATTCAAAGACCTATTTATTTAAACAGTTTATAAACCTGACTACACAATCAAATGATAGCAAGAGACTACAGAAGCACAATATCACCGGGTTTGAACACCATTTGCAGGATTCAGGTTTGTTTTGACAGATCTTTACAGTGTTCTGAAGGATTGAGGTGACAGACCTCGTTTTACCTTATATTATCTGGCTCGCACCTGCATGCAGCCGCAGTTTGGCCTTAACATCTCTGTTGTCAGCGTGTAATGTGATATAAGCTGGGCACCTCGCAATAGAACACGAGATTGGTAAGTCCATGGCAGACAGGAAGTCAATATCTAAACAGCAGTCAAGCTAGGACCAGCCAGAAAAGCACCAACTTGGAATAAGAAAAAAATTAGAAGGCAAAATGGGAGCATAAGAGGGAAAACTGCAAATTGTAACGAGGTGTTTTCACTCTGATTCAATGTTAATTGCGAATAATGCTATGTTAGGTCCTCAACAAATCATGCTGTTGTGTTCTATTCTTATTCAGCTCATCAGCTCATCAGCCCATTGTGATTTAGAGGAGAGCAGCACATGCTCTGACTCATTTAGCTCACCTCTCCTCAATGCACTGAGGCAGAAGCTCACACAGCCACCATAAGTGATCAGTGAAATCAGTGGCATTTATTATTTTTTTGGATTGCATCCCTGCTGATTTCCATGATAGCCCAGCTGTGCAGCTTTTTTTGTTCTTTTAGATTCTGTTTTTGGGCTGGGCGAAATAAAACGGAATCGATTCAGACCACTGCTGGACCATTGGAAAGGTTGTTTCTCTCTTATACTGCACAACCTAAAAACACTGGAAATTAACACAGCAGTTAACACAAATTACCCCAATTTAGACAACTCGTTGAAATGTTTTGCGTTTTCCTGTGCTTGGGGGGCACGCGGTGTTCGAGCTAGACACCAAGCTCTGCCCTCTCAAGGGTCCGAACTACTAGTTCATAAGTCTTTATGAATGAGTCATTGAATCATTCACTAAACCAATTCGTCCTAAAACACCAATTCATTTAGATGCAAAACACATACAACTATTTATCGAATTATTTAGTATCTCATAATTTCGTTTTTTTGTTCTTCATAATTATCAAATCTGACTTATGTCGAAGACACTAAGTCATAATTATGTGGCAAAACCAAAATAAATGACAAGATATTGAGATAATAAGTCACAGTTATGAATTGTATGTCAGATTATGCTATTACACCATAATTATGAATTTCTCATAGTTAAGACTTATGTTGTCAATTGATTAATCATGATTAATCGCATCCAAAAGTTGTTGCTTACACAATACAGTGTATGTGTGCTGTATATATTTATTATGTATATACTATATAAATACACACACATGCATGTATACATTTCAGAAAAAAAAAAATTGTTTATTTATCAAAATATTATTATTTACTTATATTAGAATTGTGGAACACACACATATTTTATGCAAATATAAACTTTTATTTTGTATGCGATTAATCGTTTGACAGCACTATTTAAGACTTAGTATGCCAAAACCACAGGCACTTACAGTGACAGTAAATTCTTAATTTGTTATATAAAGTGTGTGCATTACATTTTTTCATGTCCTGGCAGTCAAAAGCCGATTTTTTATCTAAACATATCGGTTTCTTTTATGGTAAGCACTGAAACCAGTACAACTTTTCCAAAACAAGTACGGACTTCACAGCCATGACAGGATTGCGAAAGACGGCAAGAAAAAATGATGAATTAAACATACACCACCTAGAGTGCTGTAGACTAATGCAATTGAGAAAACGTCCTCTCCACCATCGACCCAGCTTGTCTAGAATTCACCTGCAGTGCATCCTCATCCTCTTCATTTAGTCAAGCCTTAGTCTATTGATATCATCATTTCTCTCACTTCACCAGAGGCTCTCCAGAATCGTAATTATGACAGCACTCGGGCTCGGCCTCGGATTGCACTTCCGAACGCTGTCAGTAATAGGTCATTTAACAGGCCTCATTCGCTGAGCTCCGCCGCAGCCAATCAGATGCCTGAACCGTGTCAGTTCCTGCCTCCAGGCTCAAGCTCACCTCTTCAGACTGACATTTATGGGTTTGAGACGGAGCCTGGAGGACCATCACGACTAAGATGAGTCTTAAAGATGGACTCTGTTTGAGTGCGTTTTATTTAGTTCTGTCGAAGGGACCTAAAAGCTTGGAGGCAACAGCTGTTGCCGCAGCTAACTGTGACTAATGTTGCAAAGCTGTGGATGTGGAAGTGAGGAATGCAAAGCCCTATACCTTCTGTTGTGATAATCCTACAGCAATGCTACAGTACAGCTAGCAATGATTTGTATGGTGTTGCTTTTTGTAAAGCCATGCATATTTACATTGATGAGCTGGAATGTACTGTACTGTAAATCCACCAAAAGAATGGCTAATATATTCCCAAACATTTGCATAGTTTTACATTTTTATGGATCGTGTCATGTTTCTGCCTTGGTCTGTGGGTTAGTATTTGACCAGAAACGCCTAACTGGGTCAGTGAAGGAGCGGGGGAGTTCCCATGGCAATGTGGCCGTGTAAATTTAGTCATCAACCTGCGTACGCCTTTCTATCTGCTACTAGAGTTGAACTCTTGCTCCCATCCGTTTGTTTTGAGGACAAAGTGTGTGTCATCATGGACGAGGTGGTGGATGTTATCCACACATGCGTGTAGGTAATATCACCACTGATTATTCGGAACTCAGAGGTCGTCTTTGCGGATGCTGTAATAGCTTGAATAATTCTCGTCGCTCTGGACCCGTGGCCCTCGGAGATTGTGACACACAGCTGCAGTTGTGTTTTTGACCCTGCACGTTTCTGGGTCAGCATGCAGTTATCAGTTCGGTAGCTCCAACATAAGCAAGAGTACAGAACAGCATTCCACAGCGCCTCAGAAAGTGTAGGCGGGTCTTTTCTTGCTGTGGCTAAATATCCAAGTTGAATCATGACCTCCAAGTATGACCCAAATGCAACAACCAACACATTAGTAAGATCTGAAGCAGTACTCTCTTATGCAACCCCATCATTAGAAAGCGAGACTAAATTCAATGCGGTACAACCGTGAAAGATATTAAAGGGAAAGCGGCTGAAATTAAATCTGATACCTGTAAGGCAAAGAATCCTTTTAGTCATTTGATTTGCCTCTCTTACTTAAATGGAAAGAATATCATAGTTTCTGCAAGTGAAATGTCTTTTAAATCACATTATAGTGGAAACAACAGAGAACGGTAAATTTTTTTGTACAGGTTGTAACACCTGTGTGGTTTCTCGTAATGCAACAAAGTCTGATAATGTTTGGAACGGGGCAGCCAAGATTGGTTTTCTTATAAGGAGATAACATCAAGACCTTGCTGGAGGCTATGGCATGTTAAATCCCATTTCCAAACTGGGGGAAGCTAATGGATTGTACGAAAAACAAAGGAAGACAATCATTTTGGGATTAGAGAGTCTCCTGTTAGATGCATAAATACATCTGTATAAATCATGACATTCGACATCCATAAAACCAATCATGAACAGATAGAAAAAAAGCTTATGAAAGCACAAACCAACAGTAGAGACATTTTGTGCCAAGTTTCCACTGGCAGGTCGACAGCTAGCCGTGAGGTAACAAAGATCGGCAGATTTTAGGATGAAAGCATGCATAACACGCTGAGAGATTTGATCGGGTGCTGTCGGAGGTTAAGCTGATTAAGATTGTCCTGCAATGCTGGTTCTGTCTCAGGTCCAGCACAGGTATTAAAACAAACAAAATCAGATTTCGACAATACAACCTCTTGAAAAAAGGTGGTATTTTGTAAAGTTTTGGTAAATGTTGGGTGATGGAATTTTTACGATTACGATTTTTACGAAGTCTTATTCAAAAATAAAATAAAATGTAAGCATAAAGGTTTACCTCTACCACCTAACCGTTAAGAAAAAATGTCTGCAATTGCAAAAAGGTTACAATTGTCAAAAAGTCTTGAAAAATTAACTTTCAGACCTCACAGGTGAGATGCGACAGTCAAATGATCACCCAAAGGAATGGGCTTTCACATCTGCCAGTCTTTCTTGACAAAATTGACAGAGACAGCAGCTCCCTGAAATATAAATATGTACTCTGAGTACCTTAAGGGTCGATCTAATCGATAAGCCTGTGGGAGCTCACTGTCACATTAAATATGAGGTTGAATGCTCTCGCTAAATAAATGGAAGGGAATGTCTCCGATTGGCTCAGCAGGAGTTCAGACTTCTCAGAAGGGGAGGGAATTGACAGGCGGTTATCAACTAATTCAGAGTTCCTTGTCAATCAGTATTGGACAACAAATACATTTTTTTTAAGCAGTAAAATTGATTTAATCTTGACCAAAGACATAGTTCACCTAAAAACAAAAAATAAATAAATAAAATACATGCATTCTCTGTCTGTCATTTAGTTTCAGGGTCATCAATTCAAACTTATATGCTTTTTTCCCCCACTGAACTTAAAAGGAAAGTTTTGAAGTGGCTCTTTTCAAAAAGCACCATGAAATAGTATATTACAGGTCTTCTGAAGCCATATAATGGATGTAGCTTGAAAACAGCTCTCAAATATGGGTCTTATGGTGAAGGCTGAATGTCTATAACATCAAACATTCTTGAATATCTCATGATCAAACACCATGATGTCCAGTCTGGTGAAGATTTTCACTTAATAATGGATACATTTCAGCTTGTTCATCACACAAAGCTATTGTATGACCTCAGAAAACTTGGAATATGCAGCCAAAGTCACGTGGTCTGGTCATTTTTGAGCTTGACAGACCATTTTATTGATTTTTTCATGCATTTATTTTTTGGATGAAAAATTGCTTTTCTATAAAAGTATAAATTATCTTTACCACTATAGTCTTGCATCCCCATCAGTAGTTGTTACAGAAATAATACAGAACTATTTTAGAGGCATATGTGCAAGCTGCAAGCGGCAGGGAAAGCAGGCGCTCCTGTGGACACTGCACATCAGTGCTGATTGCAGCTCACAGTACTTCCTGATTATGCTCCCATGGGCTAACAGTGGCATGACTTCTCCTGTAGCGTCCTTCTTTCTGTAGGGAACACCTGAGTGCAGTCCCCTACTGGAGCGGAAACCGGCATGCGCCAACCTTTCCGAACCCCTGCCAAGCAACACATATGTCTGCTTGTTTGCTCGCTAGCCAGGCCTTGAGGCAAAGTGCTAGATATCAACATGGAGTTTTAGCTGTATTTCTTTCTCTATTTTTATAGGTCTCCTATGCAGCCCACAGAAAAGTGATTCACAGACAGAAGAAAAACGTTCGGTCATACAGAACACATCTCACTGGGATGCTGCTGCAGAGTCTGGTCAAGAATGATAGGTCATGGTTGAATGAAGCCGGACATATTGTTATACTGTCCTCAAGATATGTCTGCATGGATATATTGAACTGTGTCTTTATAACTGAATCAAGGGATCTGTCCTAGGCCCTGGATCTGAACAATCTGAAATTGTAATATCACATATTGCATATGAAATATTTACCTTAAGGAATTGAAAGCAAATAAACCCAGTACAAAGTCCTATCTATCTATCTATCTATCTATCTATCTATATATCATCTGTCTGTCTGTAAAAACAACACAAAAAACATGAAAACAAAAATAGAGCACCAAAAACAAGTTTTAGGCTCTATTTTGTGTAATTAATCTGGATAGCATAAGAGGCTAAACAGAGACAAAAACACATTACAACATACCCACTTCCATCACATAAAACATTTCATTATGTAGTTTTACATTTTGAATTCAGTGCAGTGCTGACAATCACATGAGCAAGTGTTAGCTCAATGTACAAAGGGCATCTGGGGAATGCAGATAGATGGCTAAGCAGGATTGGAGTGGATGCTTGACATTTTGCAACTCTAGGGACAGTAGCCTACTGCACGTCCTTTTTGTTGCTCAGGATGGTTCTCGTGATGTATAGATGCGTCACACTCATTGCTTTTCTTGTGTTCTTACATTAACATCATACTGTAAGTTATAGACCAATTAGAACACAGAGAAGCCACAGTGCAGCCATAAAGACACACATATTCCTCCATAAATCTACTTTGGACCCAGAAAGACCTTTTGTTTTGATCATGGTCTGTGTCCTGCAGGGTTGCAATGTGTCTGTAAATTGCTACTTAGGAGCTTGTAATTTCCATTCACCTTTAAAGTGCCTGCTATGCTAAACGATACAGCCGCACAGTTCTGGGGTGGAAATAAAGAAGCTTATAGGCTTTACCTAGCAGGGACCAACCATAGACAGCCAGTTTGGCAAATCCCTGCAAATGCAACATCTGTGCTAATCAGGTTGCGTTGGAGGTTATGCTGCATTATTGGTCCTATCCATTAGGTTAATAGGATTTACACCGGTATGTTAGCAGACTCTGCCTTGTCTGCTTTAAACTGGGGTCTGTAAGGAACATTACGGACCGTATTTGCACTACACAAAGCCCAGAGTGACTAGTGAAATCAAAGCCTCTCAATACAAACGCCTTCCTCTAATCTCAGAAACTTATTTCTTCCATTAAACTTAATGAAAACATATAGATTACTGCATTTAAAGCCTCCAGGTACTGTATGAAACTCTAGCAGGGTTGAATAAATCAAGACCATAAAACATTGAGAACAGGTTTATTTTCCGACACTTATGAGTTCCAGCCTAAGATTCATAAAGTATTGCGCAGTTTATCAGCAGAAGGTCTCTTAAGTGATCAAATTACAATAAATGTCCAAATGTGATTTTGTTATCTTTTGTTTGACAGAAGTATCTTTCAATTTTAATCAGGAAAATCCAATTCAAAAGAAACTCATTTCATGAGGTCAGCGAGTAGATGAAAACAAAAAAAAAAGGCAGTCATTGTCTTTTTATCAATACTGGAAAAGTATCAGGATAACGCTGGCTGCAGAATAGCTATTCTTTGCACATCATTTCTTTTTTTTTTATCCTTATTTCCAAGAGCCTTATTTCATTTTCAAAGCATCAATTTTCTCTACTTTGCCCTCATTTTAATTGCCGTTTTTGCCATCCCTTGTCTCCACTCAAGTGCAATAATGAGATATTAAGATGATGGCATGAAACCAAACTTTTTGGCAGACGCCAACAACAAAATAGACCTTTTCATTGACATCCGCTTGATAAAGAAAATATTTGCAAAACAGAAACTGTAAAACCTTCCTGTGACACAGCTGATTACTCTGACCTTCCCTGAAAATTTAATGAAGCCAATCTGAGAAGCACTTAACGGGAATGCAGTTAAACATCAACACGAGTACAGTCCAAGTGGAGAAGTAAAAGTTTTAGGTTACACTAAGAGAGGCAACTTTCTCTATAAACAAGAGACTATTCCCTTCCTGTTGACTCTCAGTCTTAAATGTTGATCTTTTGAGCTTTCTCATCACTTGTCATTCAAATGTTCAAGAGGATGCAGTTGGAAACGTGGGTGGTTTTTGTCATCTTCGCATACAAAGAGAAATGCCATACACGAGGGGCTGAGCTGGTGGATTGACAAGCGGCACTTAAGATTCCTTGCTGAGCCTGTTTCATGTGCTTTATTCCTATACGTTGAATATTAATAGAAAAAAAAATTAACTACAACTCAACTCCCACAAACTTTCTCTTTTCATTTTTCTCTGTATCTTCAGCTGCTGACACCCTCTACAGTACACGAGTTAGTTCAAGGCATTGCTGAAGAACTGAACTCATGAAATGCCAGTATTTGCATGGGATATGAGATCACAGGATTCTTATTCCAAGGCACAGGACCGTCTTTTACCACATTTATATGCAAGGCCTCTTTTGTCCAAACCCCACAAGGCTTTCAAGTAGTTGAATCTAGATTCTACACAGCCCCCTGTGACAATGTCCTTGTTTTCAATGACAGTTTAAATGGTGGAGCGCTTGTCTGATTGTCCAAGGTTAAGATAAGATTGCCAATGCCAAGCAACCGGGCCTCTTCTGGATCAACCCATGGTCAACCGTTGTGGGTTTTTTGATGGCCAGTGCCGATGCTGATATTTTGGAAAGCAGGGTGGCTGATAGGTGGCAACATAAAATCGAGGCAATTTTATTTAAATTAATATTTTAAAAATCTGCAGTTATTTTGAAATGGAATCAAAAATAAATGTGTAAAATAACCTACCCAGTCTCGTGAGATAAATGTACCTGGGTACATTTTTTAGCGAGACACGAAATACGTTTAAATAAGTCCGTATCACTGCAGTTTTCAAAAGAAATAAACACTAGAGGCTGTAAAATGCTGACACTTTTTATTTCTTTTCACACAAAATTTGACTGATAAAGTGGTACTTGAAGAATATCATGTTCCTGTCCTTTCCTGTCCTGTAAATAAAGGCTTTGATCTGGAAGCATTTTCATGTTTCATGTGGGTTGCACAGTTTTTAAGTTTTATGGTACAAAATATATAATGTATAGTATAATATACCACCATCTTTTTTCCATTTTTTTTTTTTTTTTCGTTAGGTTCCAGTCTTTTCCTGTGTTATTTTATTTTTATTTTTAAGAGTTTTTTGTTTGCATTACAATATGACATGGAAATTATCTTATATATTTAAAATATATTTATCTGGCATTTCTCTCTCTTTTCTCTTTCTATCTTTTTTTGCATTACAAATGATCAGGATAACAATTAAAGTGAAAAGTTCAGAAGAATTTGTTAGTATTCTGCCATTTGCCTTAATCAAAGCATGCACAACACTCAGTTTCGACATGGATTACTGAGCTCAACTACATGAGCAGGTCTTGGCCTGCCATTATCTGTTAGCATGCGTCACAAGGTTATTCATTCCAGCATATAATAATGAAATTAGTTTTATAATAAGTGTTATAAAATCTTACAGCGAGTGACAGACTGAGAGATTTCTTATGCAAGTCTGGTAAGGTGATGGTAAGAAAAAAAAATCATTTGTTCAGAGTGCTGTACAGTATGTCTTCCTCACTGCAAAAATAATAGAGAATAAAGAATAACATACAACTGGTTTGAGAAACACCATAAACACAGTGACGCTAGCCACAGTATTCATCTTTGACGGCTTTTATATCTGTTCTTTATGAGAGAGAATGTCTCATGAATGTCTCAATACTTCATGGTCAAATGTACACATAAAGCCAACCAAGGATTTGCTTTGGTTTTGCTAGCCTATTGCATTTTTATGAGTGTCCATATGAAATTTTAGTCAGGCTCCATGCGGATGATATCCAGGAATTTCCCACACTCACGCAGGACAAACAAAATAAGAATTGAGGTGGTTATTGGAGGATTTCAGATATTGCAAGGACAAATACTGAATAAATATTGATTAGTTGCACATGGACATAATCTGTAATCTGATGAGATTGCTTCTTGTTTATCCAGTTTTGCAGGTTGCACGATTTTTAATTAGAATTTAACAAAGCCCTTAGAGAGTAATGCATTCTGTTATAACACAGCAAAGGATTCAGGATAGGGCTGGAATTAGTTCACAAACGAAGAGTGTTAATTGTAAGGTTATTATAAGAACATCCCAATTAAATGTTTGAACGTTCGGAAATGTTGTTAAACATTCTTTTAAAAACCATTTAACATTAGGGGGTTATTTTTATGATAGCGAAAATATAATTTTTTGTCATAAGATTAATACTGCTGAAAACCATACAGGACAAAGTACAACAGAAGATATGGCATGGCTAATTAGTTTGCCAATAGATTACAAGAATAAATGGAGATATGTGGAATATATATTTATTCAATAGTCAAAAACTCCTCATAAATTTTAATTGTTTTTATGTATAAATACAATTGTGTATACCACTTATGTAAACACTTCTGAATAAATAAATAAATAATGTGGTCCTGCTTTATATTAGGTGGCCTTAACACCTATGTATTTACATTTAAATTAATTAATTATTTGTTACAATTAACTTATGTGTACAGTACATACATGTTTTTACATTAGAATTATTTTTTTTTTTAATTACCTACATCTGAAATTCATTTTTGTACTTACATTTATAATTAGACTATTGACCCATCAGTAACATCACCCTTTAACCTTTACCACTAAACCTGTCCCTAATTTTTCCCATACCCCACCTCAATAACAGCAGAAGTGTTTTGCAATACAATAAAGGCTATTTAAATTTTTTGAAGAGATTTCATTTCCACTATTAGAATTTTAGAACATTATTAGAACATTTTATATTATATTATATATATATATTATATATATATAATTATTATTATTCTTTGTGTATGTACAATAACACTATACCATAAAGTGTTAAAGAGAAAAACTAAAATAGTTACAGATTTCAAATACAAGCTTTTTTAGCACAACAAAAATAAGCCAAATGACTTTGTTTATTATCACATTCAAATTCAGAGGAGCTTGTCCCAAAGCTCAGAACTGTTAGAATCTCAAGACAGCCACAAGAACAGCTGGTCTTCTTCTGTTGTGCATGTAAATTGCATTTCCATTATGGTTAATCAAGATGTTAACACTTCACTCCCAGCATCTAACATCATCTTATTAAGGAGAGAAGCACAGTACTATTCTTCATTCAGCTAACATTACTGTGATTTATTGAGCAAACATGTAGAGTCAAAATTCAGATGGGCTGCTTTTTAGGATGAGCCAGAACACAACAAAACATCTGCCAAGATGTATACTCAAGCAAGATTATGTAGAGTTCACGTTGTAATATTAGTATGCAGCATGTGCCAAAAAATGCTTTTAAATGTCATCTAAAGAGGGCTACACTGTAAACGAAGGTTAAAAATGAAGGCAACAGTTTAAATGCCTTTTCTTGAGCAGAATTTATCTGACTTTACTTACCTGTTTAAATTAAGTTTAAAATAGCTATGCCAACTCAAAAAGAGTGCATAGCCCTAAACATAGCACTAAACTGTTTACATATTTCATCACATGTGCATGGAGAAATGTGCATGTTTGTTGTCTTAAACAACTAAAATCATATGAACACACATCCTGACTTCGCAAGACAACAAGTTACGAAATGCGACAACAAAATCAACAACAACAGTGTAAATAAAACTTGCAAACAGTCAAACAGCCCAACCATATTAAGAATTCATGCCCCACTGCGTACTGGGAAGTCCAGCTTCAGAGTAACCGGTGTGTAGAGATAGTAAAATAAACATTGGCACTACAGAGATGCAAGACTCTGCAACTGTTTTGCTTCAGAAAATCACATTTCAACTAACATAAAACATTAATCATAAAGAAAATAAAACTTCTTTACAATCAACCACTGAAATGAATTTTATGATTAACAGAGCAACAAAATCTAAATATTTCAGTAGTCAATAGATCACTACACAATTTGATGGCAGGCTAAATCAACACAAAATATAGATGGTGTGTAAACAGAATGGTATAAAATTACAATATACGCTACATACATGCATGCATATATATATATATACTGTATATATATATATATATATGTGTGTGTGTGTGTGTGTGTGTATAGTAAATATAAGTAAACACAAAAATATTCTACTGTATTATTTACTAGATCTAAGAATGCTTTTTACAGTGTGAAAATGTTTTAAATCAAGGGAGAAAAATCAGATTTTAAACTCATGAGGGATGCCCTGCATCATGACTGGCACAAATGGTAATTCAATGTGAACATCACAGCCAAGGGAAGTGTGATTATGGGCATTTGTTCAGTCTGCAGGTGTGTGTGTGTGCGTGTGACACATCATTTCACCCATGTGGCAACAGACCGAATGTAAGTGAATGAACTAACGTGTTGTAAATGAGAAAAAAGAGACAGAATGAAACTCTGGAATACAGTATGTGTATCTTTGTGTGTGTGTGTGCTGGTTATGTTTACTGATGCGTACAGTGAAGCAGTTTGCACTCTGGGACTATGTCCGAAATCTTCAAAATACTGCCTTATCAGACCGCATAGAGAGACAGGACGGCATCAAGACAGGTTTGAATCTAATGCTGACATTACATCCTGTCAGATGGGATGCCTCTATCTGCTCAAGATTTTAGAAGAAAGCACAGATCTATCACTGCCTATACGATATCTTGGACCCTTTGAAACATGTTGTATTTTTCCCAGAATTAGTTTTTGAAACTTTCTGGATTGCAATTGTTTCTTTTTTTAAAAGTATTTTTAGTAAATTAATTGAAATAATAAAACCTTTTCCCACTGTAATATTTCTAGATTCAATTTTAGATTTTAGATTAATTACATTTCAGTCACTAAAAGGCATATTAAAAGGTATATCTAATCAACTGAATTCATAATTCAACTTTTACAATTAAAATCTGTGTTAATATTTTTTTGTGTGTATAATGTAATACAAGATGTAATCAAGTTTTAATGTGGTAATCAAATGAAGGCATGAAATAGTAATAACATATCCATAAAAACTGAATGAAAATGTAAAAGTTCCTTTAAATTTTCAGTTTTAAATAAACTGAAATTTGCTTGTGTCTGGAAATCGCGGGGCCCTACTGTAGATATCTCAGACCAATCCCCAGATGTGCATGCCATTTTGCACGAGTCTTGCATAGCCAGAGATTCACACAGATGGCAGAAGTTTAGGTAATCTTTGAATGGCTAAGGCCCGCCCAAAAGGCTATGTCTGACAGGTAAAGCAACCAATCATGTTTCATCATGCGCCCAAACGTTTTTTATGTTTTGAAAATGTCACCACAATTACAGGTGTGTAAAAATCATATATACTTCTTTCATGAGGTCCGATGATGACTTTGAAACTCCTGAAGAGTTTCCAGCTGAGTGTGCCTATGCATCAGACGTTCAGCCAGCGGGCCGTGGGCATGACGTCTGAGACTATTTGGCGACTGACTAAAAGGATGAAAAAGTCAATGTCGTCAATGATCCTAGTTTGACTGAGAAATAAAAAAACTGTTATTAAATATTCACTTGCTGATCCCAAAATCCTATTTGAATTTGTTCCAGATCTTCAGATGTGATGGTACAGTGCCTGGAAACCAATCTGAAACCAGTCTTCACACAAGAGCGCCTGACTGACCGGGCAGCTGCCGTCTTTTTGGAGCTTTGGATCCGTGCAGCCCTAGGCCTAGGCTGAAGCGCAAACCTGATTCATGGCATCTCTTCTCGCACCTGCAGGCAATCTTCTGACAGCCTAACTAGGCCACAGCAACAGATTGAGCCGTACCCCACAACCTCTTGTCATTTCATAGTACTAAGAGTTGCTCAGCTTGGCAGTGCTCAAAACAAATCTTCACATATTACATATCATATGAGCCCATAACGTTTTTTCTTTTGAGGCTACATATTTGTATGCAAGTCACAGATATACTTGTGTATCCATGAGACAACTTGCTTTTCCTGTGCATGTGATATGATTCCACAAAACTCCAAAATATTATTATAACAGCAATATACCCGAAGCTCAAACTGAAGAGCATAGCACTTCCAACACAAAGTTCATGAGATTAACTTCCTAGAATATGAATTGATATTTCTTGAAAGTAGCATAAGCTGATTTAAAATGCAGGTTTTATATGTGCAATCTTCATTAGGTATTTAAAAGGAGTACAGTAGTGACAGATGCTTTTGCAAACCAACCAGCTACATGGTGAAATTGTGCTTTCAAAAAGAAAAGAAAAAAACATTTAAAAAGGCACACACTTCAAGTTCAAGACTGTGGTATCAGCTTTAATAAGGAAAAGATGTACAACCCCATGAATCATTGTGAAAGGCAAACAATGGAGAAATGTAAAAACTTTTTTTTTTTTTTTTTTTGATTAATCTTTTGATTGTATACAGAAACAATATAGTTTATGTTGTTGCAAAATATAACTACATACAAAGTTTAAATGCAATGAGACGCTGACTACTATGTCATTTGCAATGCTTCATGGGAGTAGACAGGTACTAAAAAGTTTTCTTGCTTGTTCCTATTCTCTGACTAGTGCAGATTTCTTTGCAGAATCATGGGTAATGCAGTTTTTCCAGGAATTCCACTGTTGAACGGTTTAATAAAAAAAAAAAAAAAAAGAAATACTTTTAAAAAAAAGCATATCTTAAAGTGCCCCTATTATGCTTTTTCAAAAATTGTTGTTCATGTAGTGTGTCATGTGAACATAAACTATCTGTAAAGTTGTGACGCTGTCAGTGCACGATTAATAAAGTTATTGTCTATCAAAAAAAAAGAGTCAGCTCACATTCGCCTACACGAGTCGTCAGCAATTTGAATCTTTTCTCTCTTACCGAGCCACGTCACTGGGTAACATAATTTGCATAATGTCCGCCCACGTTCTATGTCGCGAACAACTTGCCCCGCCCACAAACAGTACAATTTCCGTGTGAATTACATTATTTGAAGACGCTGTTTCCAGTGAGAGTTAATTTGTTTTATATGCCCTTCTGAAAGATGAATCCACAAAGAATGAGTGATTAACATTCATTTTTTTAACAACACCTCAGCAGTACAGTCTCTTGTTGTGTTCGTGTCATTTTACTGATGACTGCTTTTCCAATCTTGGAGTAC
>JAUMHG010000064.1:8655201-8669748 GCA_032359395.1 Enteromius anoplus
TAAAATAAAATCTATTTTTAGAGAAAACTAAAGTGTTTTTTGACCTTGCATACACATAAACCTGTTTTAAGACACTCCTAAAACAATATTAGCCACCTTTAAAATGGCATAATAGGGGCACTTTAATTTGACAGTGGATAAACCAGCCCAGTCTCAAGGTATTTATTTGTGGCAGGGAGACATTTATTTCGTTATTTTCGTAAGTCCAGAATGCATGGATGCATCCAATGGAATCTTAGTTTAAAGAACGTGCTGGACCTACGAAAATAACGAAAAAAACGCGTCCCTGCCACGAATAAATAGATTAACTTAAATGCTGTGATTTAGTCACGAACTGCCGTGAGACTGGGTTGGGATAAACTTAACTCACAGCAGGTCTGTCTTCAGTGTTTTATAAATTATTGGTTTTTGTTACAAAAAATGTCCCCCCTTAGGGAATTTCACATCTGAAATATGAATGTTGCACTTTATAAGACTTAATATAGGCTAACTATAGCCTAATTGTTAAGAACAGGTCCCTTTATTTTCTTCAAGTGTTATTTCTGCCATTTTTGCATTTTATTACAATGGGACAGTGTAGAGTTGACAGAAAGCAAAATGGGGAGGGGAGGCAGGCTCAAGAAAGGTTGGGACTCGAACTCGGGATGCTCAACAACAAAACACTAAATTAATGTTGAGGTTTTTGGGTTCATCATTCTCAGCTCTTAAATGCCTGACAAAGGTCGCAAAACTGAAACCCTGCTGTTGCAGTAAATACTGGAGATGTTAAATCTGCATTCAATTTTTATTGTCTTTGTAATATTTCTCGAGTCCAACACACCTGCCCGCAGCCATTCAGGTGCACAAGGTTTTTTTATTTTGTTCTGTATTGTTCCAAAATCTCTTAAAATGCTGGATATATTGGTCTCAAACTCAAACAACTTAATACCACATAATACCTTATTGATTTGGTGAAAGCCCTATGAATTCTTAATTAAAATTCCCAATTGAATTCTCTGTTAAAAAGCGAGCATGTACGTGTCTTCTCACTCTCTATCAGCAGATGTTGGCGCACTCCTTTGAGAAACTTCAATATGTGCGTGAGGGTGTGTGTTTGTGAGTGTGTTTGTATGTGCTGCAGATCATGCGGAAACTGCTCTCCCCCACATTGACATTCACCCCTGTGCTCCCCTGCTGTCATCCTGTCAGCATCGTCACAGGCACTGGCCCTGCAAGGAGAGCTCCCAGACAGACAGACTGGGCAAAAGGGAGCTGTGGACTTCAGCAACATAACAACCGCCTTTCACCAAAAGCCCTGCTGACCAGCATCCAGCACCATGTCAACCCTCACCACAGAAACCAACAGTTCACACCACCCCCAGGGCTCACACTGTCAAACAGTGGCACAAAAGCCCATACAAACAAAACATTGAACCCAGAAAGTAGTTGGACACCTCAGTCACACTTAACAATGAATCTCTTTGCTTTATATAATAAAATCAAGCCGAGATACAATCTTGAAAAAAAATAAATAGCAAAAACATACTTGGGTCAAAGTTGTAACAACTTGACCACGCTATCCATTATCTATTAATTTATTCCTAGAACACATTGAAAATGCAGTTCAGGGATACACTGGCATGACAACACTTTCTTTATTTCATTATGTTTTTTTTTTTTTATTGTTTTTTTTTTTTTTCAGTCGAAAATGTTAGGGTGACACAACTGGTATCAGTAAATAAGACACCTTCGTTAAAAGAATGAAATTATTTAACCAGACTGGCATAATCTTTTTACTAGTTGTTAGGAAAATAAATATTTTTTTAAAAAGTTTCATTAATATTTGAAAAATTACCATTTGTCTGCAAAGCATTAAATAATTGCAGGAATCATGTAGGTGGAGGTAATTACATAGTGTCTAATTATATAGTGGTTCTAAATATTAGTATAAGTATTTAACCTACAAGTGTAAGCATTTAACCTTCTTGAAGAAGTCTGTTTATTTGATTAAAAACACTGTAAAAAGAGTAATATTGTTAAATATTATCATGTCCTCTGCACAATATGAGCACTAGATTTAAACTGTTGGTTTTTTTTTTTTCTGGCCCGAGCAAAAAGACACACAATTTTAACACTCTATTTCAATGTTTAATACTGTAAAGGCTGCTTTGACACGATTTGCATTGTAAAACACGTTATATAAATAAGGGTGACATGACTAATATTGGCTAATATGGCTAATATTACAATTTTAATAACAGATTAAACATATTTGTTTTCAGCAGCTATTTGTCCAGAAATCATTTGGTGTTTCCAGAAACACATCTTCTTATTTTCATCTTTGAAACGGCTGTGATACTTAACATTTTCTGTGGAATGCATACCAATTTTTCAGAAAAAAAAAAAATAAATAAATAAAAAAAAAAAAAATATATATATATATATATATATATATATATATATCAATATAAATCTTTTGTAACATTATACATTATTGTCTCTTTATCCATTTAATTCATCCTTGCTGAATCAAAACAACAACAACAAAAATCTTACTGACCGCAAAAGTTTAAAAAAGCAAGTGTTCAAATACTTATTTGGGACCACGGTATAGACCACCGTGAAAAACATTTTGGCACAAATATGGTTAGACAGATGCAAATACAGAAACACACGCTGTGGCACTGGCAAATCCAATGATAAAGCCATTGCCAAAGCCAGACACACCTGAGTGCTTTTCCATTACCAAGCCCTGTAGTAATTCACTGCTTAAATTCAACACAAAATACAAAAATGAGTTGGTGGCACATCAGGGCTCTGCCAATAACACGCCTTCAAAGAGCCACTCTTCACAGCAAAACTCCTGTTGAGCAGAACAGCAAAAACATCATTTCTCAGAAAAGTTTCGAACCAAATGAGGCATTTGATTTAACATTTCAGTTCATATCTTAACACTTAACACCAGCCGAGCGCTGCTCTCATGCTGCGTGTGCGCGTACAATCCCATAAACAACTGCTCAGATTTGCTGCTCTGCTCAATGCAATTTTGTCGCACGAACCAGCATTTTATTTACAGAGAATAAACAAAGGAAGTCACTATGCTGCACTGAGCCTAGTGTGGCTGAAATAGACCTTACGGGTCCACCCTGAGAAAGAAAAAACACACCCAGAGAAATGAAATATCGGCCTAACAGATAATGTACCACTGCGGCATTATTGGCTGGGTATTTTATCCGTTTTTGCTTGAGAGACATCGGTGGCAAAATTCTCCCTCTTCACTGACGCATTCGCGGGGCGGTGGGGAGGAGGGTGCTTATCAGAGAAAGGTGTCAGGGCAAAACATTGCACCGCAGCGGCTAGATACAGCACTAATGCAAGCAGCTCTCCTGTCAGAGGAGATGGAAGCAGACACAGAATATGCTTGGTGAAGGAGATTAGATAAAAATAACGGGATCCATCCCCGTGTCGTCCGGGGTGTAGCGGGTATCCTGATAAGGGATTCAGATTTATGTAAGGAGGGAGCAGAAGGAGCAAATATGACATTTTGGAAATGAAATAAGGCAGAGAAAAGAGGCAGATTTAAAGGTTGAGGCTTTGGGGGTTAACGTAAGCCCGGGAACAAAAGATAGCCACATAAGGGTGCTACACTGGCTGTTACACAACGTATGACATCAAAATCAATTTTCCTCATGAAAAGAGAAAGGTCTCTGTGCCAGGTTTTCTCGACGTCTTCCAACTGTGATCTTAACACATGCACTGTTAGAACAAGGACTGTCAAAAATTTTCAAAAATGAATTGCATGATTAATCAAATAAACTGCACATATTCGTATCAAATCCAAATGATCACGGCAGGCGAAAGCTTTAAATAGACAAAAAGTGGATTTCAAAGCCATCATATAATAACAGTGTTAGCTTTCCCCAGTGGGAATAGAAAACTTTACTAAAATACATTAGGTTTCCTGCAATAGTTTCTCAGCAGCACCGAAACAGCCACTGATTCTACAAAGCAAAAAATATAGTGTGATTACAAAATGAATGACAATGAGACTCTTATGAGCCTGTACTTATTACAACGCAAGCAGTGACATCCCATTCCTTAACAAATGACTAAGTTCCAGTTCTTTTAGTGAATTAAAAACGAAAAAACTAAACAAGTGATGTCCGATTCCTAAATGAATCACTCTACTGAACTGGTTCTTTTCATATAGAGCAAAACAAAGTCGGAATCCTGAACGAATGTCTCTGAGCCTGTTTTTTTTTTACTGAATGAAAGACTTTTTTAACTAATTTTTTCATTGAATCAAATAAAACAGTAAGAGTCAGATTTCTGAACAAATATCTCTAATGGGCCAGTTCTTTTCACTGAATTAATCTCACATCTAACTCTGAAGGTTTTTTAAGTAATACAGTCTGTTTTTATACTACCATTTTTCAAGTTAAGACAAGTTATTGGGTTACATTTATATCACTTTTTTTTGTTTTTAAATATTTCTAATATATTATTTCTAATATTTCTAAATATTTCTCATAGTTTCTAAAGATAAAAAATAATTACTAAGAAGAATCAAATCCAGAATTGTTAAGTTTTGCAAGTTCTCTGTAAACTTTTATTTTACCAAAACCCAGGCAATTCTCTTCCCAAGTCAAGACGCCGGTTTGGCTCATCCGGTTGCGGTCCCCTCTATCATTTAACACAAAAAGAGCCTCCCAACGGCCCTGGGCCATCCTTCTTTCACGATCAGAGCCATAGATTTGTAGCATGTTTTATTCATGAAGTTCTCTTTTGTACATGCCTGACCAAGTCTTTCCTCGCACACTTTAATCTGAGTAATCACTAGTGAGTTACGCATCTCTGCTCTTTCTTTTCAGTTCCATGGGGGACCAATTACAGGCTATTAAGAGAGAGAGACAAGACAAAAGCATGGGTAGGCGGAGACAGAGATGCAATCGTGATTTATAAGAAGCTTTCATGGTACGATGGCTGCTTGACATAAACACCCGGATATAGTTTGTTGTTGCTTCTACCATCTTTTCCCTCTTAAATTATTCATGCTGCTCCACTAAAAATTGGTAACATAAATAGAGGCATCAGAGCCAAGCCATTACACCACACCCAATGAGACCATTCCTGAGAGACGGCTCGAGAGCCAGAAAACGAATTTCTGCTGTCTTCTTAGGAAAATAGCTCACGGTGTGAAGATTCGAAAATCTCTCATTATTTCACTCTCCGTTTGATCAGCCTAATGCTGGAACTAATGCCAGCGGAGAATTAACGTGCATTAGTTCTACTGAAGGCTAGATTCAAAAGCACAATGTTTCCTTTTTTTTTTTTGCTGTTGTTGTTTTTTTTTTTACAGACATCATTTGTTTCAGAGTAATTTACCCCGAGAGGTTGCGGAAAACATCGGTGTGCTGCGTGCTCGACGGAAACCTCTAATAAATTGAAGTCCATATATCTTTGACTTCACGATTTGTCTTCTCAATCAGCTAATGCTTTCGAGCATCTTGGCTTGATGGGTTTCAAACAAATGCACACAACTTAGCACATGCTAGAGGATGTCATTTGAAAGGGGGCTAAAGAGTTTCCAGCTTAAATAATTCACAAGACCCTTTCAGTGTCAGTTAGTCAGTCATTCTGAATGTCCACTTTGTCCTTTTCAAGTCAAAGCATGTGGCATCCTCGCAAACCGCTCATGTCATTGACAAAAAAGTCCCATCCGCTCCCTGGACTCTGATCAACCTTGGTGACAAGATTGATGGCTGAATAAAACTCACAAATGACCGGACACTTTTGGACTCTCATCCACTCTCGATCCCCAAGCGGCAATACATGCACATACATAAACACACACACACACTTTCCCCTCTGGCCTTGTCCTGACACATCTCAGGTTGCAAAGCCGCTGGGGGATTTAAGTTTGACTGACAGGCAGCCATTTTTCTCCGGAGGGGGTGTCAAGGTTATTTTCCTTTTCTTCTGCATTACGCACAAAGTTCAAAATAAAAAGAAGACCAGGTCCTATGGGGAAATGTAACTTTATAATCAGGGCTTAACAATCAAAGCTTGGTAGCAAAAAGAACATGGCAGAAAATAGTATGCTTAACTGCTTTATTGAAAAGTAGGGTTTTTATGGGAGAAACAGCAATTTTGGACTCACGGCACACTGATTCTCGAGTTCAACTGTCAACGACAATGGGAAAAAAAGGTTTATGTGTCAAGGATTTTGTTCTGTGCAGCATGTTCTGAGGTATCTCTGCTGTTTCCATTGTCTCATAAAATGGTATTTTCACTCCATCTTGGTCAACACTGCTTGATGCATCAAAAAATATTGACAAAAGATGGAATTAATTTAGACCACAGGATGGTTTCAAACTGAGTTTAAGCTCTATCTATTGAACTGTCACCACAGAAAATTGCCATATTTTGCACACCACACATGTTATAAAACCAATAGCCATTTCATTTTTTGTTTCCAGCTATAAGCCACTTAAAATGCCAAATCATTTCTCAACAATTTGTGTGACTGAATTGGCACATGGTTGTGATAAGCACAATTACTTATCATTATAAAGAATTATGCTACCCAACAGAGCTTGTATAATGTTATTCATTGCTATTCAAAATGAAGAGTTTGATTTTGCCTAATTATAATTTCGTTTTGGTACATTTCAAAAGAGACATATCTGTAAATGTGTAATAGTTGTAGATATTAATGTTTAATATATCAGAAAACCAGCAATATAAATATCCATTTATATATTGTACACACAAATGGTTTGTCTCAGTGTTTAGTCAGTCAGCAACAATAAGTCTAGATCATAACTCATGATCTTTTATGCGACGGTTACATTTTAGTGCATTGTTCATGTAACGTGTTTAAGCAAAATATACAATATTCAACCGAAGATCTTTTAAGATGATGACAAAAAAAAGTAGTGATTGTAAAGGGCTTTTAGAAAATTAATATATCATTTTAATAGTTCAACCCTTGTGAAATAAATAATGTTATTCTGAAAACCATAGATGACAAAAGCAATTATATCTCATGGTTTATGCTAAATTATACAGTAACCAGTCCATTAGCAATTAAGGATCTTAAATATTCAGCATATTTCATGAAAAAGCCATGAGTTTAAAGCTTTGGAGGCAGAATGATTCATTCCTGTATTGTGACCTTTATTTCTGCCTCTGGCAATGCATTTCCCTCCAATCCCTAAAAAAAGCAATCGTATTTGAAACAAAACTGATATGAATGTAGCACTTGAGTGAGGCGCATCCAGGTAAAACAGAAAGAAACTAAATGCATCTTGTCTCAGGGTAATCCTTCTGTAGTTGTTGTCTTTCTGCCTCTACTGTATGTCCATGAACTTTCATTTAATATAAAAATCTAAATCATCTCAGTACCCAAAAATTACTGGAGAAGAAAAAAGTAAAAAATGACAAGGAGGGACGTGAGAAAATATGACCCTGAGAGGATGAGAATGCAGATAGGAAGAATGAATTGCTGCACCATTCCTTCCATCGTTAATAACTCTCTTATTTAAAAGAAAAAAAAAAGCAGCAGCCTGAACCAAGGCCAAGCTTTGCTGTGTGCCTTTTATGAGAGCCAATGAATGTACAGTTTTTGGAAACTGCCAATCATGCCATTCACCAGAATATCTATGCTGGCTTGCAAAATCTCTGCTTATCTTCCCTAGTAACCAGCAATTCCTTGGTGCTTTTGTTTTTATCTCAATTAGAAATGTCAGTGCTACGACGAGAAACATTTTTGGTGGAGAATCTATATTCATTAATCATGGCATCCCGTTTTCAAATAAACCTCATTCCACTCTGCTTTCATTGGAAATGGAGGGGTTTGGTAGCGCTAGAAATGTCCCCAAAAGGGATCAGAATCAACAAATTTAACGGTGTCGATACTGATTCCAGTTCTTCTTAAGGAAAGAATATTTGGAAAAGAATTCAACTTCTATATAATGCATAATATCAACAGAATTTGTAAACAATAATTGTCAAACAATGTGCATATGCAGTACACAGACTTAAGAATTCAGTCATTTAAGAGGCTGCATAAATGCTATCCAATAACTGTCCTCTCTATATTAAACAACAATACTGAACAATCAACATTTTAACAGATTTAGCCCGAAAAGTCAATTGTTCGAAAGGCACCATTTTTCACTACAAAGCATTTGTTTGGGTATCAGACTACTTTATGCAACTTAAGCTCATTGGAAATACGTGTCTTTTCATACATTTCTGCAAAAAAAAAAAAAAAATGTACGTACGAATAGCTGCAGTTTCCAGTTGAAATGAAGACTAGAGGCAGTAAAACTCCCACAACTCTCGTTCCTTTTACTTTTGAACGTTGTTGTCACATATACAGCTTCATATGTATAAGTTTTCTAGTTCAGTTGGTCTACTCTGTAGCTCATGTGATACAGCGTTGTACTTAGGTGGAGTTGTGGAGTTGCACATGTTCAGTTAATTTATTTGCATTTGTTTTTTTAATTCTTTCGTAGTATTTTGAATATGCAATTGCTTTATTTAAATAAAATAATGCCCAAAGACAAAGCTATTAAGTTTCTTATGAGTATATGTACACTAGCAGTGAAATTTACAGTGAAAATCTTACAAAATCTTGCCTAGTGCGCCAACTTGGTTAGGGCCGGGCCTGTTCCACGGTCACATATTAAACGAGACACTTCACTTTGAAACTGCGGCGTAACGTGAGGTAAGGTACAGGGTTGCAGAAATGTATGTAGAGGCACGTATTTCCAATGAGCCTGGGTTGACTTTAATTTACCCTATTATGGGTAATGAAAGATTCATAGTTTGGTTTTGGGAGTCCCCAACAACAGGTTAACATGCATGCACGGTGAAAAAACACTTTTATTGTCTTATAATATGCATTTATTGTTATCTTATTTGCTCAACTACTCCCAAACGATTTGTTCAAAGATTCATTTTTCCAAACCACTCCTTTGCGTGATGCTAGTATCCAGTGATTAGTCCAAGAGAGACAACAACTTTACACAGTGCATGTTCAGTTGTAAAACTTGGCAAGAAGTTTTCATTCTCTCAGAGTTGTGTTACACGCTGCATTAAAAGATCATTTTCAAAACTCCATAAGAGGGGTACTTTAACTAACAAAAATGGTTCATAGTTCTGCAATTGTGCAAAACTATTTTTTAGACTATAGATTAAATAGTCGACAGACTATTCTGTCTGGACTGGCAGGAGCATGATCCAAACAAACAACATTTCAGAACCAAAATGGAACTGCTTCTGAATAACAGGTTTTTGGTTCCCACATTCTTTTCAGGGCAAGTTAGAGGTTTGTGCGCTTTCTTAAACTCTACATTTTTGACAGTTAAATTTACTCCTATGGCGACAAGAACCAGACATGCTTCAATGTCTGCGTAACATAAACGCAGAGCAGCCAACGCAATACTTCACACCACTCACTTCCTATGGGCATTAATTTTAAGCAAAAGCACAGTGTGTGGAGCTCTCTGTCCCTCTATTTAAACGGCCCCTGCTCTCCCTCCTGTTCCGAAACAGTTCCCACTGCTTATTTATTTATATGCCACTTACAATCCTATTAGAGTGTTTATAAGACATGGCTTTATGATTCTTGCTATAATTCTGGGAAGAGGTTTTGCATATTCATTCATGACTCTTCATAGTGGCTCACAAGTCATTATCATATTCAGAAGCTGACTGAAAAGCTCTGCGGGGTTATTATCGTTAACTAAAACTAAACTAAAACCGTAAAAATGGATAGGTTACTTGAAATGAAATGAATGTTAACTCAAATGAAATAAAATGTAACAAGAAACCTAAACTTCTCATATTTTTAAGTTATTGTAACAACAGTGTTTTTCTTAGATTATGCCAATTCAGCCATTAAATGAAAAATGCTGCTCTGTCTTTATAATAAAACCACTGACTGACTTAATTTGCATGCCTGATGCATACTGATCAATGAAAATGAGAAGACAAAGTCCATATTTCCATTAGCCAGTTTTGTCTGCATCTACAGTATTTCTAAAAGCCTTTCTGTTAAAAAGACGAAAAATAGTGTCCTGTAGGGGTATATCTAAGAAAGAAGCCAGAGTGTCATGCTGTTAGTGTGTGTTTCAATGTGGGAATTACTGTGTGTGTGTGTGTTGAGCTTGTGTTCATGCTCTCTCCGAGCCCCCGCTCCGATATACTGTACATTTGCTGGCATACTGTACTGTAGATCTCATGCTATTTATGTATCAAAAGAGTTTAAAATTCTATACAAACATACATAAAGCTGCTTTGTCTGTCTGCTATTTTTTTCTCAGTTTTGAGTTGGTGTGAATGCCATAAAACTGAAGCCAGTTAGAACAGGACATCCTAGAATTACATGATGTATCACTGTTTCCAGCGCTATATAAAGCAATGTATCTGTGTCCTTTTTTGTCTTTGTTCCATTGCAAATTTGTTCCGCAAGATGTATACAACAACACATTTGCAACATTTATCCAATATAATAAGCCTATATTTGATAGTACTTTACAGTAAAGTTCTATTTGTAAACATTAGCTAACTACTGTATATTATCTAACATAAAGCATTTATTATTCTTAGTTCATATGGTTTCAAAGTGTACTATTACATAATTAAATTCAAAAGTTATATATGTTCATATTAATCAATGGAGCTAACAATGAAGTGCTGTATTTTTATTAAATAACGTCAACTGTAAAAATACTTCTCATTAATAGTTCATTAATGCATGAACTAATGTCATCTAATGGAACATTATTATAAAGTGTATGTGTTTTAAGTATCATGTGCTGCAGGACATTTTTTAAATGGCTTTAAAAATGTATCTTTAATACATTATACTAAGTGTTCACCTTTTTTTCATGAGGTTCTTGTTACACAACAGGTGTCATGAAGGTCACAGGCATAGTTTTAATTTAAGAAGATTAAAATCACAGTGTTTTCAAAAGGCGTTTTAAGATAATTTTGATTAGATGGACCAAAATAGTGATATCCAGTAGGTGTTTTTTTAGCTTGTTTGGCATATTTGAATTGCGACCCAGCTTACGTTCTGCCAAATATTTTCTCATCCAAATTCGAGGAGGCACTGCCTCGAAGAAAACGCCTCACAGACGGCCCAAACAGAGGATAGAAGCAGTAGTGATGTTGGCATTTCTCATAAACAGTCCGGGTGGTAATCGTCCTCGTAGATCACCAGGTGCCTTAATTAGTTTTATATTTGTTGTATAAAGCAAGGGTCTGTTTATTGTTCATTTACTTTGTGACTATTTGACAGCCTGCTTGGTTGCCATGGTGTTCTGATTACAGTATGCCTCTCGAATTTAAATTTTCACTCTCTGTCAAGGCAAGAGCACAGGACAACAGCCTCTCCCCACTAACCTCCAATCTACCCCTATCAGCATGCACATCCTCACACTTATGACACTGTCGGTGCATTCAAAACATCTCTGGAGAATCTTCCTTTCTGATTGGCTTATCTCCTCAAAGCCACAGTCCCACAAACATCACACTTGCATGAAGAATACGGTTGACCCGAGCAGGGCTAAAGCACTCCATTCTTTATTAATGCTTACTATGTAGATCAAGATAAAATAATGATCACTTTTAAATGTTTTTTTTTTACTCTGCACATTGAATGAATTTTCTTAATTTCAATATTCAAAATATTCAAGTCAAGTTCAACCAACAGCATTTAGTATGATGTTGATACCGAATAATTTTTTTACCATAATACTTCAAACTGCACAAAAATTACAATTTTAAATTGACAATACAGCAATCGAAAAAGGAGTATTTTGCAAAATTGCACAGTCACAGATCACATGACATATGCAAAAATTCATATGATCATTCTTAAATGTATTACAAGAAACACTTAATATGTGTTTGTTCTCAAGTTTAAAGGGCTTTACCTGCCACTAATGCTTAAACTGCAGCCTCGTTGTTTCTTAAGTATCTCTCCGTGCTGCATCTGTAAAAATAGATGCATACACGTCCTTTGTATAAATATATCCTAAATCCATCATATCTCGCCAAAATTCTTTGCTTTGACTTATCGCCAAAAGCAAAAGGTTATGTTTCAGCTGCATAACATTGGTTAATGGAAACTCCATCATTTCAAAAAACTTTTTATCAAAATTTTTCAAATATCGCCAAAGTTTTCCTCAAATCTGCAATGGAAGCATGGCTATTGTTATGGCAGCAAAACGGAAAACTGGGTTCAACTTCACACAAAAGGTTATTTGGTAATATTTTTTAAATGATATAAAAACACAAATTGAAGTCTTGTGGCTTTACTGTTGGAATATTTTAAAGGCCTCAACACTTCAGAATTATTCCACTGTAAACTGTAAGACATATTTATTTAAAATAGAAAAGAAGAGACAAGTTGAAATAAATTATGCTAAGTACTGTGACGTTATGCCGAAATGCTGTCGTTTGAATTGAACTTGTACTGAATTCTGAATGTTCCTGTAATATACAATGAATCATGCTCCTTCAGCGGGGTAAAATATGAATTAAAGGAATCTCAAATCATAAATAAAGCTAAAACGTAATCACAATTTCTAAGAGAAATCTCCCATCGCAACTAACAGATGTGGCCCGAGGAGAGAAAGAGGTCTGTAAGGTGGCTGCCATGCATCACGCAGGTGAGCACAGAATAATGTTGGACCTTTTCCATTTACTACTCACGATGCCAAGCACTCTGGGTGCAGTTACGCATGGGCACCTCTGGATCTGCCAACAAATCTGTTCTATTCTCCAGCCTGGCACTTGCTCCTCTCCTCTCTCAAAGCAAGCTTGAGATATAGCCACAGCAGTTCCCTATTCTTAAAAATCTATCAGTGACACATACAGGGAGAAGCTGTCAGATTAAAGCCATTGCGTCAGGCTGGATATTTTGAGAACATTTTCAGAGATTTAACCCCCAGGATGCTGCCGAAAAACACAAGATGGGAAAGGAAAAAAACAGGAGCAAACATTCCTCAATCCACCGTCTTTTGAAAAACTTTCAGTTGCACGCAACTGGGTTAACCTGAAATGGAAAGTATATTATCTAAGTTCGCCAAAGGAGCATTGTGTCATTTGCATTACTCCTAAACAAAACACATAAAAGAAAGAAAAGAAAAGTGCACGACCCTCACTCATCAAATTCTGCTAGGACGCTCGCTGACTAGAGCGATTCCTATCAAGGGAACAATCACGGTTGCCATGGCAACCATAAAGCATCATTCAAGGTCATTATTCACACGAAGCAAGAACAGAATATTTTATCGCATCCGAGTAGCCAGAGCGCAAGGATATCAGCGTGAATGTTCAAGCCATTAAAACATGAGATTTATGGGTAATGATCGGGCCCATAGAGCACGGCTACAAGACATATGACCCCCTCCCACCAGCCACCATGTCATCGATCCACACCGCAATGAGTTTGTCTTCCCAGTCATTTTCCGACATGACACCGCTGCCTCAGAGGCTTTGCCTGATAAAAACAAAAGATGCAGGCTCCCATAAGGGGGGGGATGCACATGAGCAATTACATGGCCGATCCGCCATTCTTGATCTAGGTTTGAAATGGGAGTTCCCCACCTTTCTTCTTACATTTATACCTTTGCAAATGCTCCTTTTTGACATTTCACTCACTTCACTGGAGGCAAAGTTTTGGCAGAAGAGGCTGCCATGGTTCCCTACATCAAAGTTTGATTCATCAGAGAGAGAGACTGCGATCCTGAGGGAGAAGCTGCAGGCATGCGAGTGGAACTGAAAAGCACTGACAGTTGTAACAGTGAACTAAGCCACTTGAGCCGGGGAACCAAAACCCAGAGCCACAATATAAAAGGATGTGATAAAGAGACATTTAACAACTTAGTTTAACACTTAACAACTTGAGCAGATGTGAAAAATTTTAAAAATGGATTCCGGAAATGATCGCTCAAACAAAGCATTCTTTTGTAAAAGGGGTTGTCTGTTACAAAATTACAACTCAGCCAGCAATCATATTCATCTGTGGAACACAATAAAATATTTTTACGTTTAAGTTTGAATTCATTTGAGATTAGTTAGAATTTTTACCAAAAATGCATTTCATGCTCACCGAGGCTGCATTTATTTGATTCCGTTTATTTGACAATACAGTAAAGGCAGTAGTATTGTGAAATATTATTAGAGTTTAAATTTACTGTTTTATATATTGATATATAAATATATTTGTAATATATTTTAAGGTACTCCTGAGCTATTTATTTTCAGCAGCCATATCTCTAGTCTTCATAATCACGATTCTTAAAATAATCTAATATGATGTATGCGTGCAACAGAAACCTTTCTTATCAATGTTGACAGTTGTGGTACTTTTATTATTATTATTATTATTAGAATTATTAGAAATGCTGATATAATTCCTATCATTTATTTAATTTCTTAACATTTAACAGTTACATTTTTATTTTTACATTTACATATTTATCTAACATATATATATATATATATAGAGAGAGAGAGAGAGAGAGACAGAATCAACATTAAATA
>JAUMHG010000064.1:8689976-8706144 GCA_032359395.1 Enteromius anoplus
ACAGATTTCTACTGTCCAGCGTGAACGATGGAGGGATTAGGCATTCAACCTTATATGTTTGAGCCTGTATCAGACGACCCTTCTGACTTTTTCAGTCGTATTTTGCAAACACTTGATTTATATAAGTAGGAAACGATTGTTTGACACTCACAGTATGTTATGTCCATGTACTGAACTGTTATTATTTAAGCCAAGGTAAATTCATTTTTTTATTCCATGGCACCTTTCTATTAAAAGAATCAAATAGCAACATTTATTTTTTGTAATGTTTTTCAATGTCTTAGTGTTACACATGCCTCACTGAACTTAAAAACCTTTGAAGAACATTGTATATAATAATAATAATAATAATATTATTATAAACATGAAAAATAGAAATTAAAATGAATGCTTTTTGTTAACTGTTTTGGGATATAAATGCTAAAGTGCCCCTATTATGCCTTTTCAAATTTGTGTGAACATGAACTATCTGCAAAGTTGTGACACCGACAGTGCACGATAAATAAAGTTATTGTCTATCAAAAGTTGGCTCACATTCGCCTAAACGAGTCGTCAGCAATTTGAATCGTTTTCTGTTACAGATCCATGTCACAAAGTAACATATTTGCATAATGCGGACAACTGCCCACCCACAAACAGTACAATCTCCAAGTGGATTACATCATGTCAAGAAGACGCTGTATCCTGTGAGAGTAAATTTGTTTTATATGCCCTTCTGAAAGATTAATCTACAAAGAATGAGTGGTTAACATAAATCTTTTTAACAACTAAACAACTTTTTCACCTAATTTTACTGATGACTGCTTTTCCAATCTTGGAGTACAACGCGATATTCTCAAACGCTTGGTCTTAAAAGATGAATCAGTGCCAGTTTACGTGGACCGGCTTGCTCCTCTAAACTTCTACCTGTGAGTATGATTAATAACTGATATTATTTAAGCCAAGGTAAATTCATTTTTTTATTCCATGGCACCTTTAAAATTTCTTTAGAAAACAATTATAAACTCTTCTTGTTGCCATTTTATTATTTCTATTAAAAGAATCAAATAGCAACATTTATTTTTTGTAATGTTTTTCAATGTCTTAGTGTTACACATGCCTCACTGAACTTAAAAACCTTTGAAGAACATTGTATATAATAATAATATTATTATTATTACGCAATCAAAATGGATCAAGAACAAGGACTTTGATCCAGAAAGCTCCAGCATGTGGTTGAGTTATGTGGAGATTATCCTATTTCAGTTGGTAAGAGATGGAGCAAGTTCACTTTGGAATCAGATAGTACAAATGAACTGGCAATTTTTATTTTTTATTATTTTTTTTACTTTTTGTAAGTCATAATGCCATAACTGTTCTCTTTAAAAAAAAAATACCTAAATGAATAAATACAGTCGCTAATAACGATAAAAAAACAAAAGCCATGACTGTCATTCAGCGATTAACGGCTTTGAAAAAACATGAGAGGGGAAGTCGTTCCCCAAGTGAATTATTCAATTAACGGAACATTCCTTAAATCTTCGACGCACAATTATTAAGCCGATAAATATCATAAAAGCAATGGGTTTCACTTTCACCAAGGTAAGTCTCTCCTGCGGAGCTAAGAAACCTGCAGCATCCAAATGCGCTTACCGTGTTTCCCGAGGACACACCTGCCTCTGATACATTTACCTCGGCAAGACAAGTTTAAGACAATCCAAAATATTAACTCCTCATTTAAAAGCATTTTTGCGCCGGCAGTTTACCCATTTTTAGCAAGCTAAACCTGTTTCAGGACGCCATGTTAGCTTTATCTCCATGTGCGCGCGAAACAGTGATCTTAGAAACTGGCAAAAAAAATGTCCAGAGACAACTTTGCGTCATATCTCGGATTACAGAGAGAAGGTAAACAAGTCATTTTGTAATACATTTGGTATAAATGGAATAACATCAACAGCAGTTGACCAGCTAGCATGTGCTAAAACTACAAACGCTAGCAGGTTAGCATGTGATGATGATACAAAGAACACAGTTAAAGGGACACAACTACATGAACTTACACGAGACTTCAATTAACATTAAGACGTTGGTTAATACACCGTGACATAAAGAGCATATAGACATATCAATGGTTACATAAACGTTTAATAGGCCTGGTTAACCGCTTTAGAGAAGGTTTAAACATTTGATATACGTTTTTGACATGCAAATATAAACCCATTATTGTCCATTTACCAACAAGTCACACCATTAAGAGCCAAGAATGATGTGTGTTTACTTACATAGTAATGTAAAGACGCATTATCAGATTGTGTGAAATAAAGCAGTACAACAGGGCACAAGTGATGTGGGTGAGGGGAATTAACTAGTTTATTCACCTATTTGTGTGTTAATATTGTTTATGCTTTAGTTGACGTGTTAAATAGAGAAACCAGTACCTTTTTCTTCTCCATATTGCGCACTTTCTTTTCAAGAACCAGCAGCAACTGCTTTAGGGCTTCTGACTGGGTTCCTATCAGCTGGTTGCTGGCTGTGATTTGGTTCATTGATCCGGGAGCAGATCCCAAGTCTGGGCTTGCAGACTTCACAGTCCTGGTGCCATTTGTTGCCGAGGGCATCTGATCAAGAATAAGTTTTAATATTGGAATAGAACGAAAAAAATAAGATACTGAAAACAGTCGATTGAATTGCAGTGAGATTCTCGTAAATTGACGCGGAACAAGATCGGTGATGGTTTCATTTTCAATCATATCACTACCATCTACCAATCTGATCGACCAAATCTTTAAGGTATGATACCAAGATATTAATCGTACATGTTCAAAATGATAAAGTAATCAAGTGATTCTATTACATAATGAATTGGTACAGACAAGATTTTGTCTGATAGTAGCAAATATTCGCGGCAGGAGAGTACTTTTATGAATAAAATCATATCCGAGTCTATTTATATTTTTAAATCCAAACTAATTCTACATGTATCACAAGCGCTAGAAGTAGACTGCAAAAATTCCAAAACACTGTCGTAGCAACCCATTGTCCACATTTAGACTGAAACGGTGTCCAAGTCGTCACAAGATCTAGACTGTATAATGTTAATGACTGTAACTTGGGTTCAGATATGTGCTCACCTTTATGCGCAATATGTCCACAAGGGAGAAAAGTAATGTTCTGAAGGCAAATAAGCCGAAGCGTGGATTGTGTTGCTTTTAATTTATCTTCCAATTTACTGTGGGATCCGCCCCGCCGGCCTCTCCGACAACTGAGAGCGAGTGAAAGACGAGGAAAAGGTTTATAATGAGGAAGGGCCCCGTTTAAAGGCGACCAGGATTATGCCTGTGCATTACTCACATGTATATGCAGGCTATTATTCTGTGTACTTCTTGTCTGTTGAATATTCAACTAGAATTGAGGAGAACTAGTGAAACACATAGGAAAGAGTTACCAAGCTTGCAGAAAATACAAAGATTTTATTCAGTTGCAAAGCAGGCATGCAATGACTTCCTCGTTTGGATTTGTCGCTGAGCGCGTGCGAAAACTAACAGGATGGCTTTATATAAACACGAAGAAAGGGAAAAGGGATTGCAATTTTGAAATTTAGTATTTTGTTTTTGGGACTGTGTTTATTTTATTTTGTTGATAAGGCTTTCTTTTTTTTTTTTCAATAGCATGCCAAATTACGATTATATCATGCTAAACATGCATTGAACTTCCCCGATTCGCCAATTCTTAACTTTATTATTCACTTTATTCTTCATGGATTTATTTTTAGCCTGTTTATAAGGCATCTCGTTTTTAAACGGCCTAACAAGTCCTTACAACATTACATCGTTACTTAATGTAATTCAAACTATGATCCAACAGATGGCACTAAATAGATGGAAGTGAATGAATGCATTTAACTCGAACTTTCTTTCCATCCACCGCCTTCTTAAAAGAGGAAAAATAGAAATAAAAATGAAAAATAAATAAATAAAATATGTATAAGCAAAAAGTAAACGTATATGCAATAAATTTTTTTTTTTTTTTTATTATTCACATTTTCTCATTTATTTATTAGTTTTCTTTAATACATTATGTAAGCCTATTTATTTGTGCTAAATAAATTCTGTTCTTTTGCATATCTTTTCAAGCTTATGAAGCATTTATACCTTGCAAGAGGTATTTACATTGCAAAAAAAGAAGTTGTATAGGCTATATAAAAATAAAGCTTGTTTCTTCTGTAAAACCCATAAACTATTCAAAAACCATGTGAATGCAGATGCATGAGGTTTTGTTTGGCAAATACAGGAAGCAGTTAACATGGTTGCTCTGCTCTTTGATAGCACTGTTCTATTGAAAGGGTGTTTTCTTTCAGGAATAATACTGATTAGAGAAAGATCTCATGGGAGAGTGAAGCTCACTTTCAATGAGTGACTCATTTCCGCTCTCTATTGTGTTTAGTAACAGCAGCAGCAGTCCTCAACTTAAACATTTCAAGTCCATTAATATATCTATCAGCGTCACAAAAAAATAGGTATCTACTTGATCACTGGTCATCTGAAGTTTACAATCAACAAACTACAAATAATAGTGTTCGCTCAAGCTTCTCAAAAATGAACCAACAAAGATGAGATTAGGCAGGAAGCATAGCCTGGCTATTGCTGTTTCAGAGTATATGCAATCAGAGAGTCAACAACACATCCAGGCTCTCTCTTTACAGGAAATTCGCCTTACTGTGATTACTCGGCCTGTCGTGGATCTCTTCTCCAGTATGCTAAAGGCAGCCTGGGCCATAATTAACACAGAACATGTCAAACATATTCAGTGAGAGGATGTGTTTCAGTTTTTTGTTATGTAGAGAAGGCATGTTCCATGACAAATGATCAGTCAATCCAATGGCATTTCCTATTAGGGCTGGGCTGCTCCCAGTTCACAGTGTAGAGGTGTGCCCGATTCGCTTACAAAAGCAAATAGCGAGCACTTTCCACGGTAGTCCGTGTTAACTACAATAGTTGACGTATTCTCTCAGAAAGCACATCTAGTAATTTCAGAAAGTATAGTTTTGGTACAAGCTCTGTGGAGCGCTGCAGCAGTAGACCAATCACAAAGGACTGCGCCATCTGACCAATCACAGCCGTGAGGGCTCACGGAGAAGCGGGGTTTAGACAGACTGATTCTTCTAACTGCTTCACACGAGTCGTTTACGAATCATTTAGAAATGGGGTCAAATTAAATCTATTTTTTGGAGAAAACCTTGCATACATGTAAACCTGTTTTAAAATACAATGTTATGTTAGCAACCTTTAAAATGGCATAATAGGGGCACTTTAAGATTCTGTTAAATTTATTTTGGTTCCATGCTTAAATGTATTTTAGTTCCTACAGAAACTCTAGTTGAATTCAGTTTTTCAGAAATGTATTCCTTAGATAAAGAATAGTTTTACTTTGCACACTATTTTGTCTTATGTCAGTACATGACACACAGCATTGTTAGAAAGGTAACATTTCTTTCATACAGAGATGTTGCAAGCCATGTTGATATGTTTACTACATCCCTAACCATTTATGAAGGAAACCCACCCCGAGTTAAGAAAGCTTTTCCTGCCAAGTAGATGAGTTGACAGTCAGTGGTTTCCGAGGCGCTGTCTCTAAAGCCCTTCTTCTATCAAGGGGGGCAATCTGGAGTTATCCAACCAATCAGAGTCCAGCAGGGTGATCAAGTGAAACGAGTAGGAAGTCAGCATGGCTTATACCACCCCCTGCCAAGGTTCATCTGTGCTTATTTCCTGTACATCCTTTGGGTTTGCTGTGTCCAATCCACAGGAAACAGTGGACGCCTTATGCACACAGTTTAACAGCTATTAAAAACTAACTGTCAATGCAAACAAGTAAATGTTTTAGTTTAGTTTTGTTTATGACTGTAAATAAATGTATATAAATAAGAACACATGCACAGACAAGCACACACTAAAGATTTGAAAATGTTTTTATTTTAAATCTCTTGTGCTCTCCAAGTTTTCAGTTTTTTATTTAAATATAGTACACTGTTTCTATAAAATTGTGAAATATTACTAAAGTTTAAATAACTGTGTTTTTTTGTGTAATTTATTTCTGTAATGGCAACCCTGAATTTTCAGTGTCTTTAGTGTCACGTTCTAAAGAAATTATTTTAATTCCTATTTTGGCTCTCAGTTATGAATGATTATTAGTGTTCAAATATGAATAATGGTTCTTAATATTATCAGTCCTGAAAACTATTTTTGCTGTTTATTTTTATATATATTTTTTTTTTGGAAAGTGTGATCCATCTTTTATTTGGGATTCTTTGATGAATATAAAATTCAACAAAGGACATTGATTTAAAACAGAAACCTTTTGTAACATTATATATGTCTTAACTGTCACATTTGACCAATTTAATGTATCCTCACTTAATAAAATATATAAATATATATTTTTTTCTTTTTCTATTTATTTAAAACATTTTGAATAGCTGTGCATCGTGGTAGGCGCACACACACACACACACACACACACACACACACATATATATATATATGTATATGTTTTGCAAATTAATTGAAAAAACTTTCCATTTGTTAGAATGAAATTTCGTTTTTCAGAAAATTGTAGCTGCAGGGCGATCATTGACCTCACATGGTTAAGGCCAGATTGGCACAGGCAACATTTGGCTGAGATGTTTGGGACCCATTGAGTGTCCCAGCAGTTTTGTGCTGGGTGTTTTATCTCCTGGCCCAGTAATGCTGCTGACACTACCCGAGCTACTCTGGCTGGAGATAAGAGGAGTTTTCCCTAACGACATCAAGTAGAAATGACTGTGAGGAGATAGATCAGCAGAAAATGTCTCAAAAGAGCTGTTTACTGTGTGCACTGCAATTACAGATTGATGTGTTTTCATATGATTATGCCTTTAACAATATAAAAACATTGTAAATTAGGGCACAGGTTTTTAATCTTCTAGATTATACAGACCCCCATGATTATGCATGTGAAGGACCCCATCATAAAATTTAACACCATTATTATTTTTTTTATGAAGGCTCAATTTAGACTGTAGAAAGTAAATATAATAATGTGACCCAGGACAACAAACCCAGTTTTAAGTAGCAATAGCCAACAATACATTTTATGGGTCAAAATGATCAAATTTCTTTTATGCTAAAATCTGTAAATATTAAGTAAAGATATTTCCTACCATAAACGTATTTTTTGCTTAGTAGTATGCATTGCTAAGCACTTCATTTTAACAGATTTTCAAATTGTTGTATCTCAGGGGGAAAAAGGCCCTAGACAATGTATAAAGCCTTATTTTAAATAATTGAACCTTATGACTGGTTTTGGGGTACAGGGTCACATGGGTCAAATATTATTTGAAAAATATATAGATTGCATAATTTTTTTTATCTCATTTTTATTTTATTTTTATTATATGTTATAATAAATTCATAATCCAGTTTGTTATTATTTATTTAATACATTTATTTATATAATTATTTGATACATTTATTTATAACAAATGTTCATTTATTTTATTAGTTTGTTTTAATTTTATTTTTAATGTTTAAATAATGTATATATAAGACAGTTGTTATAGGGTCTCATACTCAGAATCTTTTGAAGTTCTACGTCACTATATCCCAGGAAAAAAACATGTTTTGAATTAACTATAAACTTTTACAAAATTATATTTAATCAAATATCTAAAATAAATGATAGAATTTATTACAAAGCCATATCACAATTAAATTGTACAAATGATGAGAATACTACTTCTTACATCTAAATAACCTAATTACTGACCGGCTGCCTTCAACATGAGACCAGGTCCCTCTTGCAGTGTTGAGCTGTGTCCTTGGATTTCCCTGTGCTTTCCTAAACATTCACGCACTGTTAATTATATGTGTTTGCAGCTTTTTCCTCAACCTCTTTCATGTTTGGATGACAGGTATTCGATAAGGAGCCTTTCTGTTTAAACTCGTGACCCCTCCAGTCACGAGCCGACGGCTATATAATTGACTGGTGACTAGCGGCATGTAGGAGCGCTATTTCCTCTCATTGTCGAGCGGTCGTGAGCAGGAAGTCGGAAAAGAAAGCAGAAACTGAGGGGGCAGGGCCATTTAAAAATACCTGCTACCCTACAATAACGGGACCACAGACAGCAGCCCTACGGGACAGTGCTGTAGAGACTCGGAGGAGAAACCACGCTTGACGCAAACGCAGTCGCGCTGGAGTAACTAAACAACGCGGCTGGGGGACATCTGTCTGTCACCACGTATTACTCAGATACACAGAGGCTAGGATGAGGATTGAATGCGGGAAGACAGAAATTGAATGCAAAGAAGCTACGTTTGGTGCACTTGGTATTTAGCGTGCATAATGTGTGCTGTAGGTTAAAGAAGGCAGCAAAGCAGGTGCATCTTTGAAGGCAGTTCATTTAGCAGGACGTTGATGGTCTTTCAGCACCGCAGACGGCGAGTGTGGGACGTATTTGCCTGGAAGTGCGCATATCAAATTATTCCTGAGCAATATTTAATATGGCATCTACAATTGAACGAAAAACACTGGAAACGAATGAGTAAGTAAGACCTTTTTTTATTTGTAATTGTTGTTTTTGTTTGTAGACTGCAAGTACAACCGCAATAGCCTATTGGATCATATAACAGTGTGTGCGCTTAGTTTAATAAATATAGGTCACAGTACAATATCAGATTTGGACTTCATTTAAAGTCGCATTAACTGGCATGACGCGTTTTCAGGAACTGAGAGCAGGAAAGTTACTATCTACGCATTAATAATCCAATAAAACGCTACATTTGCAAAATAAGAAGAATAATGAAATAATTCAATAAATAAATACAAGTTAGGCTGTGTTTTAATGCCCCACAGTTGTAGCTGATATAGGAAACTTTTTAGGATTTTTTTTTTAAATCCTAAAGAAAGTTGCAACAAAGTAACATCATGTTGTATATTGTTACCCATTTTTATTGGTGGGTAAAGAAATTACATTTCAAGAAAATGTTGTCTTGTTACATGTACATATGCTTATGATTATTTACAAGACTCATAATCTTAATAATAGGCTACAGTCATAGACACGTTAAATATTATATGTACTAAAAATGGCAATTGTATCTGAATATTGAAGTTTAGACAAAGACTTATTCAGAGTGGATTAAACAGCTATGATCATGTGACTATGTAAACAAATGTGAATTTAAAACATACAGACTTTTGCTTATATGTAACAATGCTGTAAAAAAATAAAATAAAATAAACAGTCAAAAAATGCCAGCGCGAAAAAATGGTCTGAGTATGTGTGTGCAGCGACCCAAATCGCCTCATTTGCTCACTGCACTTTACATTTTCTCCCTTGGGACCATGTGGCAGTAGTTACAGCGTAAGAGCATAAACAGCATAAAATGTAGGTTATTCTAAAAAAAAAAAAGAAAAGAAAAGAAAAAATGTATCGCATCTAATTGCCAATTTTATCCGTATGGAACACACGTAACCAAGAAAGTGTCAATAAAATACGCACTAGTGCCATCTGGCGTTCGTAATGGTCTATCGCATATTTGAATGTAAACGCTAATCCACAGGGAGCCCGTCGACGAGGTGCTTCAGATGCCGCCGTCGCTGCTGACCTGCGGCGGCTGTCAGCAGAGCATCGGGGACCGGTTCTTCCTCAAGGCCATAGAGCAGTACTGGCACGAAGACTGCCTGAGCTGTGACCTCTGCGGCTGCCGCTTAGGGGAGGTGGGCCGCAGGCTCTACTACAAACTTGGCAGGAAGCTGTGCAGGAGAGACTACCTTAGGTAAGACTGGCAGGCCTGGATTGAACTTTAGTTCATTATTAACGCTGTGAAGCCTGACATATGTAATAACAATATAAAAAAATAAAAATAAATGGAGTTTATAAATAAAATAAATTTTCAAATGTGTTTTCGGCGGTATGCTTTTATGGCTCATATAGTATGATATTGGAATCTACAGCCTATTGTAGGAGCAGAAAATTGTGGCAGGGAAATATAATACAGTGCTATACAATGATGACTGAGATATTAACACTCTGATTTGTGGCCCACGACCAAAAAAAAAAGTCATTAAGGTCATTTTTTTAAAAAGTTAGGATTCATACTTCTGAATAAGTGTTTCGTTGATGTATGGTTTGTTAGGATAGGACAATATTTGATTGTATTTTTGGGAAATTTGGAATATGAGGAAGCAAAAAATCTAACCCTATTACCAATCAAAAATTACATTTTGATGATTTTATGGTAGGAATTGACAAATTATCTACATGAACTGCTTCAGTCAAGTAAGGGTTCAACCTGAAATACTGCTTAGGTATACTAAATATTGTAACAGAAATGTATACTTATGTTTACTTTATAAAATCTGTAAAGATATCACAGCAAAAAGACATGATAACCACAACCTAGCCAAGTTTGATCATGTACCGAAGTGCATTATTGGCAAATCATAATTGATTAGTAAAAGGACAAACATGTATTGCATGTATATGTCTGCATTGCCTCACATTAAAACAAATATTATTGTGACGCATCTTGCACATAACTATAAAATCAAATATTAAAATCAGGTGGTTGTTTTATCAAAACCTCTTTCAAGGGCAAATATATTTATGTCTCCTTTTCTGCAGGCTGTTTGGTCAGGACGGTCTCTGTGCTTCCTGTGAAAAGAGGATCCGGGCTTTTGAAATGACCATGCGTGTCCGTGACAAAGTCTATCACCTCGAGTGCTTCAAATGCGCTGCTTGTCAGAAACACTTCTGCGTTGGAGACCGCTACCTGCTCATCAATTCGGACATTGTGTGTGAGCAGGACATTTTTGAGTGGACCAAAATGAATGGCAGCCTAGTATAGTGTTCTGCTAAAGTCCTCAACGAAAGGTAATATTCTGTCAACATTTGGAATAAACCCTTTAATGAAAAAAACGAATAATTATAATTATCCTTCTGGCTCTAGGAGCCACCGCCATGGACATGTTATAGACTTATATTTGAGAAAAATCGCCACCAGCAACATACACTTGTTTTTCTATTGGTGTATTTTTAATAACAGCATAAATACAGTTTGTAATGCATTGCAATAAAAGCTGATTCCCTTTGCTACTTTCACAGAAAGTTCGATTTGGACTATAGTGTTATTTGTTTTGAAGTAACACAATGTGAGAACTTTCTTAGAGCCCGAATAAAGAAAATGACTCGTATACTCTTGTAAACTTCTTCCTCACAGGAGACAGACCCACATTACAAGACAGAAATAGATTGCTTATAGCAAATACAGTAACACTTAGGAAACAAATATTCATTTTCAAATATTTCATCTTCTCAATAAACTGCTAATTTGTTGCTTATTAATAATTAGTAAAGTGCTTGTTAAGTTAAGAGATATAAAATATGGTCATGCAGTATAAGGCATTAATATGTGCCTAATATTAAGCAACCAATACACTAATAATATGCAAGCTTATTAATAGTGATAATTTCCTAAAATAAAAAATTATGCTATTTAAATACAGGCTTCACACAATAATGTACAGAAGTGTGCAAATGTTCGGGGGTATTCTTTCCATTTATGTAAAGGAAAATAATTTTTATTTGATTAAAAATTATTTAAAAAATCGTTTTTTTCAACGTGTTTTAAAATTGTCAATTATTTCTGATGCCAAAACGGAATTAGTAGCCATTACTCCAGTCTTCAGTGTCACATGATCTTTCAGAAATCATTATAATATGCTGATTTAGCGTTGTTTAAATTTTTTTTGGACAAACATGATACTTTACTTTTTTAGCGATTCTTCGATTAATTTAATGTTCAGCAAAACAGTATTTGTAAATATATATATATATAGTTTGTAATGATGTAAAACTCTTTACTGTCACTTTTGATCAGTGTAGTACACCCTATTAATAACAATAATCTGTATCAAAATTAAATTAGTTGTTGTAGTTATTTAATAGAATTTCTGAGCAGCTCACTTAAGTAAACACCACTGTCATATACACTAGCAGCCCTACAAACTGAGAAATGAGAACAGTTGTCAGATACAGCCTGATTCATGTCTGATGCTATAGAGAGAAAGTTCTCATATATCCAGTTATGTAGCTTTCTTCAAAACACTTGAAGGATACAGTGACAAATCCATAAACAAAATAAAGCAACTCACATATAATGTATGCCATATTGTCCTTTATATTTATACCCTTCTGGGGGTTCACAGAGCTCTTTCATTCGGCGTGAGGGGAACACATCTGAAAGCCACAGGTTCTAAACAGAGCTAGAACGCTATTGTGTGTTTTCCATCCCACTGCCCAGCTTTGAAGGAGTTCTGAGCTTTTCCAGAAGCCAGTCTTGAGACAGGAGTGAATGCTACTAACCTGGTTTGGGTGGATCGACCAAACTCACGCTACACAGTCACAGATATTTTTACAGTTAGTTGTGCCACCTCTGCGGGCTGCCTCTAGGGAATTTATGATTCAATACAGGCCACCCTGCCACGAAGGGAAATTGTTAGGAACATTTTGTGAAAAGTGGCGCTATTGATCAGTGGCATTGGTGTTCTCGCTTTAAACAGAGGGGGGCGCCAGATATCCAAACAAATGTTCGATATCAAATACAGACAGCGTGTGAACTACTGACATGCAAACGTATGGCATGTACGATTCCCTTAAAATGTAAGCATCTGAGTTTACTAGAAAAGTACATAAATTTTGATATAATAACTGAAGATGAAATTAAAAACATTTTTATTTAAGGAAACTTTTATATTCATACATGTTTTCATAAATGCCTTATTGTTTTCTCTTTTGTAAAAATAATTCGGAAGATTCCGTAAATCTTTGAGTTTTACTAAATTAAAAAGAGAAAGAAGAATGTTTAGTTTATTTATGAAATATACTGTAAGATTTTAAGAATACAAGCTTCCAAATGTGAAGCCTCTTGTTTTGTGTGTGTTTGCATTTTCATATTGCATTTGTTGCCTTTTTGATTTCATAAATAAAAAGACATTATGTGCATATAATTTTATTCTTTATATGTTCATTTGTTTGTTATTTAATTTTTATCTACTCTATTACATCTTTATGGCCATGTATCCTGCAGTATTTTACATAAATATCTATCTGGATGTAAGTTTACATTTTTAAAAAGGTATATATGAGCAGTATTGGGGCTTGTTGTCACACCTTTCTCAGGCTGTATTAATTTTTAGATAGATTAGTCTATCATTTCTGCAGAGACAGAATAGCTCACCCAAACAAGAAAATTTGCGTTTAGCTTACAAATTTGCATAAAAGCATCAAAATATTAAGCATCAGCCTAGCGAAGATAGGTTTGTTTTTACTGGAAAAAATGTATCACTTACTCAGTATTGGCTTCTCATTAAATAAGTGCAGTTCTCACTTTACAAGACATTAATGATTATCTGTGGATCACTGCAGTAAGACCCACTGGTGTGTAAGTGATGCAACTCAAAATTTCAACAAATCCAAAAACAAACTTATTCACTCTTCCGATGATTTTCAGCAAATTTTCATTTTTGTGTGAACTACTTAAAGATATTCCCATAGTTTTGAACACGCATACCTGATCTTTTGGATAATGTTTGAAAATAGATGTGAGGACCAGCCCTATTTGGTCATTTATCTGTACTGTTGTGGGACATAAACCATGAATGAGTCTTTTTTAAATGACATTCTTGACTACTGTTATTGTTCAATTTGGCCTAAATGTTTTAAATCGCCTCCCTTTTTCCCTCATTTACGTTTTAAGTCATCTGAGCTCAAGATCTGCTTGGCAGAGTGTCCAGACTTACAAAAAACAAGATCCAAAAATCATGTAACAATTACAAAGCAAATTAGTCTTTATTACTCTAAACCTTCATTAAGATTTCCATACCCACAGAAAAGTCTACTTTCTGATATGAAGCAAGAAAATATTAGCTGATGCAGCTCTATTGCGGAACATAAATTTTCTTTCATTCCATCAATGGCTTTTACACATGTTTCTGGAGATGTAAGTTATTCCGAAATGCTCCCCATATGTAAGTGTTTCGGGATTGGACTGGCCCACAACTGGAGCTTCTTCTGTAAGGCCCTCTCTGATGGTAAAGATTAAAGGTTTTAAAGACACACATGAACATTTGAGCTACAGAGACTCTTTGAAAACCTTTCAGTCCTGCTGGACTTAACCTAGGAATTTGAATCTTGGGTGCATCTTAAAAGGCTTACACATTAGTGTAAAGGCAGATAAAGGCACTGTCAAAAAAAAAAAAAAAAAAACTTGGTCTGGAGTCCAGCTGTCTGAAGCTTGAAGGCTCTATCATATATAAGAATGTCTGAATGTATAGTACATAGGTTAATGGGTAACACTTTAGAATAGGTAACACTTGTTAACTATTAACTGTGAATTTTCCCACTATAAATATTACGATAAATACTTAAATTTGCTGCTTATTAATAGTAGGTAGTTTATAAGTTTCGGTACTGGGTAGGATTAGAGATGTAGCTTGCTCACCAATGGGTTCTCTGCAGTGAATGAGTGCCGTCAGAATGAGAGTCTAAACAGCTGATAAAACATAACCTCTATCTAAATAACTAGTCCTTTGTACAAAATATTGCTTTTCCAGTGAAAACGTCATTTCTTTTGAACCAAGAGAGAAATGTGCACAGAACAAGCACGGTTTACAAGCAAAAACAGTTCTAAACAAATATATGGGTTTTGATGTGAGAGGACAACAGCAGATGCACTACGGATGGGCATTGTTATGGTTTAAAAATTCATATTTTGTCCAGAAGAGATGGTTTACGTTAATTATGGAATAGTTTCTTACAGAAATGCAGCTTTTAGCTTCACAAGATGTTAACTGATGAACTGGAGTCAGTGTTTTTATCAGCTGTTTAGACTCTCATTCTGACGGCACTAAATTCACTGAAGAGGATCCATTGCTGAGCAAATGATGTAATACTAAAGTTCCCCAAATCTGTTCTGATGAAGAAAGAAACTAATCTTGGCTGGCCTGGAAATGAGTACATTTTATGCAAATTTGTAATTTTGGGGTGAACTAAATCCTTCACAAGGACAACATGTCTGGTCTCATAGGTCTACATGTGTATATGATACGATTCCAGTCAAATTCTGTGGAAAAAAACATGAATGCTCTAATAAAATGTTAAACCTGAGATCAAACCCACAGTAAAGTATCTATAAGATAGCATAAGATAGATTGCAGCGGTACAATCTTTAAAAACCCACAAATCTGGACATGGAAAATGTAAAGTACATAGAACATCCACATGTGCATCTGCAGTTCATTATGAACTGGCTATGCTTTGTTCAAAGGTGCTGTCATACAGTCTTTTGAAACTCCATATTGATGTGCCCATTGTGTTCCATAGATTTGTTATTTGCTGCAATTATTTTTGGCTGGCAAACTCTCGGGTATCATTTTGCACATGTGGATTAGGAAACAAAATGATTTTACGTGACTATGAAAAATTCGGCAAAGCCTATAATGACAGGGTAAATGTTCTGTGAGAAAACTGGCTAAGGTCTATGCTTCGAAAAAATGAAACTGGGATAAACAGACGGGTGATAAAACATCACTAAACCAAATCCTGTCCAAAACAGGGAAGAAATGTTTTTCATTATCTAGGGAATTTTCTACGATCTATTATTTATCCCATCTGCATCTTTCCCTCCAACTTTCTGACTCCACTTTATCTCCACAGCTCATTTCTGTTTGATACTTGAATCTGCGTGGATTTTGTTCTTCTGTATCGTCTTCTAAGCTGCCTCGAAACATTTTTCACAACACGTAATTGTTTACAGAAAGAGCGTTCCAAATTTTACAACTTTCCCCCCTCATCTATGATGATTTACAGTTAACAGACTAGCTCATAACATAAATATGAACCAAAAGTTGAGGAAGATGGGTCATTTTCAGCGGTGGTGATTCCACATTGCAGTGGAAGAGTGCACTACATTTTTAACTGAATATCAGATATTTATTTTATGCTTCAGGGGTAAACATTTCTTTATTGTTTGATTAGTACCAACATATATATATATATATACTTATATATGTACACACAGTACAGGCCAAAAGTTTGGACACACCTTCTCATTCAATGTGTTTTCTTTATTTTCATGACCATTTACATTGG
>JAUMHG010000064.1:8720062-8735091 GCA_032359395.1 Enteromius anoplus
AATTTAAATCTACAGTAAGTTACTGGCAAACAGCTGCCAGTAATACTGTAATTTCTACAGATTTTTTTAACAGTGTGTAATACATCTTTTACAATTTTCAGAGAATAATGTTTTTTAAATTGTTAGCGATAACAAATTCCTGGGTGTAGGCAGGCATGAAGATATGACATAATCACCATGGATCCCTTTCTTGAAGATATTATGGTTAGAAGATGCACAGACAGTGCTGTACTTATAGAGCGTTTTTCCTGTCTGCAGTTTGAGGAGAGCGAACACTGCATAGTTCCCTTCATTCTTGGAGAGTATTTGTGGTTTGTGCTGTAGATGTCAGGGGTAAGATAAAACCTCAAGCAAAGTGTGATTGACCAGCAGGAGAACACTGCAAAGCTGAGAATCTAGACTTCTGATCAACACAGAGAAAAGGGAAGATGTACTCTGACTCAAGACAGCACTCCCTCAAGTCGATGGTAAACTTGTCATGTGATCACGGCACCTATATTCTAAATATGAGAGGCCAATCAGAGACCTGGAATGCTAGAGTGACAGTAACAGCATGTTTGAAACTGTTAAAAACAATAATACATTTACAACTTTTCTTATTGCACATAAGAACTGACCTGAGTATTTAGTTGTTTTAAATCATCAGTTTTATAGTAGTACTACTTCAAAAAGAATGAATACCAGGGTTAATCCCCAACTAATTCTGTAATCTGACAGTGCTTTTTAATATCATTTTTAGATTTGATACATTTTTGTAAATATTAATGAAGTCCAAAGCATAAAGTCTCTCTGAGTGATTCATGACTTGCAGCAGGGAGTAGGGCATTATTCAGAGGTAGATGTGTGGTATTGACTCCCAGAGATATCATTCCAGCTTTCATTCCCACACCACTGGGAGACCTAAAACGACAATCGCTGACTGGTTTATGTAACCTTTGACACGTGCAAATAAACCAGCATTCAACAACTGAGAGGTTATTAAGTTGGTTGATTAAACATCTACTGTAGCAATCCTCTGGGCTTGAAACTTAAATGTTTTGCGCAATTGATTAATTCTGCACACTGTTTAGTGGTTAAGTGTGCGATAGCAGTTTTCAGAGCTGTGACATCGTGGACAAAATATTTAAATGAAATTTAAGGGACAGTTCACTTAAAATTCTGTCATTAATTGCTCACCCTCGTGTCGTTCTAAACCCTGTAAGACCTCTGTTCATCTTCAGAACACAAATTAAGATATTTTTAATGAAATCTGAGAGCTTTCTGACCCTCCATAGAGAGCAGCACAAATGAAATGTTCCCAGACCCAGAAATGTCGTAAGGACATCAATAAAACAATGTGTGACATCAGTGGCTCGATTTGAATTTTGCGAAGCTACGAGAATACTTTCCGCTGAGCGTAATCAGTGTTATCACATTGGAAAACGTCTGCATGTGTCATGGTACTCCCCAAAATGGCAGAAGACAGTAACTTAGGGGAGAAAAATTGTGGAATAAAGTTGTTATTTTTGTTTTCTTTGTGCTCAAAAAGTATTCTCATATCTGTTCAAAATTGAGTTCTAATCACATGGACTGTTTTACTGATGTCCTTATTATGTTTCTGGGTCAGGGAACATTTCAGTTGCATTGCTGTTTACCTAGCACCAGAGAGCTCTCTGATTTCATCAAAAATATTGAGATTTTTGTTCAGAAGATGAAATGTCTTTCAGGTTTGCAGCCACGTGTGCTACAGCAAGAGTTCACAATGCTACACTCTTGAAGTAACCATTATGTTTACCTCAGCACATACTACCGATTTCTCTGCGTTACTTATTTGAAAAAAAGTAACTTAGATATTGTATTGTAAATTAAATACATAATACATTGCTTTAGTTACTTGAAAAATAGGGATCTGATTATAACTCATTATGACACTCCAACACTGATACTCAATAACTAAGCTTACCAACTACCTTACCAATTATTAATAAGAGGTAATAAAGTAAAGTTACTTAACATTGAGAATGGGATATATATATATATATATATATTACAACATGACAGAGTATTAAGGGTTAACATAAGTATTATGTGAGACACACACATATACTGTACAGTAAATATATATATATTATATATACACAGGCATACACATATCTCTATACATATTGAGCTGTATAGGCAAAATACTTTACTCCACAGTGCATGATTACGGTATTTACATCCTCCTCATGAGCTATTTTAAGTTATAGTGTGCATCTGGGAGTCAAGTCTTGGAGACAGAAAGCTGGCATGGTTCTGCGGTATATGGGAGTCATGTGTGAGGTCAATATATCAGGAGTCAGATTTAACGGAAACACTGTCCTGGTTTCCCACAGAATCCACATTCCTGGGCGGCTCGCGGGCATTGATCTCCTCACAGGAACATCTGGAAGTTTTGCTTCTGCACAGATACCTGTATCTGCAACCCACAGTATAGTGTGAATTAACCTCACAGTTAATCAGCTGGAGGTCTTATTTGTTTAGATTAGGAAACTTATATTACAACGTTCTTGTTACAAAATAAAACCTTATTGAAAATAATAATTTTCATTGGCATCCACAGTTTCATGAAGAATCCATGGATTTAATATCCACAGAATGACATTTTTCTCCCTAAAATCACATGAATTTTACCGACCGACGGTGTTTTTGTGATTTACAGGGTGTTATATATCAAGAGCTGACCTAGACCATCATGTTCTCTAAAAGCTAATGAGTGCCCTGGTGCTTTACAGCTAGTTAAATCATACTTTGATGTTTTTCTCCTTGTTTCTTGCGGTGATTGAATAGCCCCTTCAGTAAACATCTGACCTCTGCTAATTCAAAGACGCAGTCGACTCCATCAGGACGGAGTTAGTGTTCTCAGGGGAGCGACTGCTAAAAGCATATACTCCAATTGAACAGTTTGCCTGGGTGTGAATTGATTATTTAAAAGTGGTATTAGTGTAACCACCAGTTTACAGAGAGGAAAATACAAGAATATGTTCTAGGCCGGAGGATTTTTGCAATATCAACATCAATGTACAGAAGGAGACCAAAAAATGTGATTTTTCTTATTATTAGATTTGTTTCCAATTAGGAAAATCATTCATTTTTATATAAATATTGTCATATGATAGGGATTGCAGCTTGTAGGCAGGCATTTAGTACTAGTTGTGTATTCTTGTAGAATTCTTGCATCTCAAGTAGTACAGCATTGTGCTAACAAAGCAAGGATCAATTAAATGTATACCATGCAATGTAATTCGCTTTGAACAAAAGCGTCTGCCAAATGCATAAATGTAATCTATTTAGCTGCCCAGATGTAACAGGTTATATCCTCATAGAGTTGATACTGTATTTACAGAGATTCCTTTTTACTAGTGCGGCTTTGAGCGAAATATTTTATCCCAGGCTACTACAGGAGAACTGGTTCTGAAATAAATGTGCTGTAAGTCACTGTGGCTGAAGGGATCTGCTAAATAATGAGTAACCGTTGGGCAATAAAGCTAAGTCAAGGCACTGTTGAATTCTGTTGAAGTGCTGAGGCACTGTGTCAACGAGTGCTGTTATATATCAAGTGGCACAGACTATGTAACTCAAATGCAGGCTTTCTGCTTCGTTTCGAATAGAACTTTTTGCCGCTTTTTTAAAAAGTGTCTCCCAGTCATTATTTGGATTCTGCATTCTGTATTCTGTAGCAAGCAAACATCAACAACACAGAGCATCTCTTAAATCCCCAAACATTTGGACAGTTATCAAACCCAGACTATTGCTGTCAATGCAAAATGGCTGCCAAACCCGAGGAGCTTTGGCTCTGAAATGCAAAACATGCAATGGCACTCTTTAAAAACTTTGGTGGTACGCAGATTCAGCATAACATTGGCTACAAAGCCAGTGAAAGACAGCAGGGTGGGACTGAAAGTGCTCACCACAGCAATTATGATCAGTTCTCTGCCAAACACAGGGAGACTATGTTATCACAAAATGTTATGACAGAGAACTGATATTCTAAACCAGAGGTGCTCAAACTGGAGCCCTGAGGCTAAAGTTGGACCATGATTCTGACCTGCCATGCCATATTACCATATGCCATATTACAGGAAAGTGCATCCTACTGAGGCATATCTTCACTTCTCATTTATATATATATATATATATATATTTATATATAATTTATTTATTCATTTATTTTTTATTAAGAATCACAATCTAAGGCTATTGACACTGACAGTAATATACATTTTCATTTTTAATACATTTTAATATAATATACAATATTTGGATGTAATGCAACAATTGGATACTTTTGGCACATAACAATCAATAAACAACAAATATGTCTTTAATAACATTTTATCAAAGCTATAAATAGTGCCAGGTTTATAAGGAGGGAACAGTGTCATAGCAGAGCATAAGATAAAATATGAGGCATTTGAGATGAAAAAGAATTCATGGTAAATATGTAGTTGTCTTTAACTGCTATGCAATTATCATTAATTTTCTTTTGTATGGACATGATGTAAGCTATATATTGTGTTCATGATGTAAAATATTCAACACAGTCTCACAACCAATGGACAACCACGAATCAGCCACCTCATAAAATATATACGAATTGTCTGGGCAGAAAATATTGTATTGTTGTTAAGATGAGATATGGATAAGATTATGGGCAAAGTTCCTGGTTAGGTTAGGTTTAAGCCATAGTTTGCTAAATGAATGAATTGCATGACAGAAAAAGGTTCAGACTGGGACTATAACACCCTAAACACCCAGATACGCTGTTGAAAAGACCACGGGATTGAGGCTCAGTAAAGCATGATTTGAACAGACATGTTTTGTTTATTTACTTAGAATCCTGGCATGTTTGTACTTTCACCAAGATACTAATTCAGCCATTCAACATATTTTCAAGTTAAAGAAAGGCTTGTTATACAGTAAAGGGCCAACAGGTGACAACAGAAACCCCTTTATGTTTAAATAAAGAATATTTGTAGGAATGGATGAAGGTTTTTGTGAGTGGTGTTTAGTGTTTACCTGTGTCCATACTTCTTCAACATTGCTACAGTTAGTTACATTGCTTTTCTAAACGATTGGTAATGTGTTGAGAAACAGGAGAACAGAAACTGTCCTATAGTTTGGGCAAACTAAATTCACAATAAATTAATTGAAATATGTCTATTTCTAGGTAAAGATGACACTGGACTGACAGACACAGAGATGCCTCAGTCTGCCGATCCCACAGGTATTGATAGTAGTTACATCAATGTGAAAGACTCCGGGGTCAAAGGTCAAGCAGAACGGCCTGTCTCTGAGCTCGGCAGTCCTCTGGACAAGAGTGAAGCCGAGAGCAACAAAGGCAAGAAGAGACGGAACCGGACCACCTTCACCAGCTATCAGCTGGAGGAGCTGGAGAAAGTTTTCCAGAAGACACATTACCCAGATGTCTACGCTCGAGAACAACTAGCCCTCAGGACAGACCTCACAGAAGCAAGGGTGCAGGTAGGCCTGCTCAGCCCATCCTTGTAAGAATGGGATATACTTGATGTGTAAAGTACATTAAAATATGCTTTAAATTGATATACACTTCAGAAGAGCTGCGGTAGTTTACAAATGAATAGTGAACATTATTTTAATTTCTACGAAGTCTTTCAGTTCTTACAAAACAGTGACTTGTTCTTCTGTTTATAAAACAGCAATATTATTATTTTAACTATTACTATAAAACACGACCACTTTCATTGATATATAATATATAAAACAATTTACTACATTATATTAAAATAATAGTTCATCCTTTAAAAAAAAAAAATAATATAATTATTTATATATTACTAGTATTACTTATTTTTATTAAATATTATCACTTTTTCATCTATATCATACAAAAATAATACAATATTATACAAAAAATATTTTAAAATAATATTTATAATGACCCTACAGAGGATGACCAGTTTGGCGAATGCATGGATGGGTAATATTTTATAATTTTATACAATAATAATAATTATTATCATTAATATTATTATTATTTTAGCAATACTCTCAGTAAATAAGAATGCATTTTCTAGGAGCTCCATTTAATTCCATTAAAACTCAGCGTACAAAGTCTGTAGATTCCTCTCTGCTAAAAAAAAAGCACAATAGTCTTTATTGTGCAAGACTCAGATCTCAATTCATGACAGAGAAGTTGGACCCAAATATTTTTTCCAAACTTCTAGGCCCTGTTTAATGTACCTCTCTACACCACAGTCTTTAAGGATGTTAAGAAGAGTTAGGGAGGAAAAAACACACATTCTCTGGCAGGGGAAGAAAACACAGTTTGAGATGCCATAATCAATTTCCATGCAGAGAGTGAGGCATCGTCAGGAACCTGGCCATGTTTGAAGCCACAGTGCAGTAACTGCATCCATTTAGAGTCCAAACAGAACCAACTATCACACACACATGAGTTTAATTACCTCTGTAGTCTGACAACACAGTGCAGACTTTGGTGAGTGACTACAGGGTTTGACCCGTATTTCAAAAACATACCTACAGACATACGTAACTGAGATGAGCCCCTCCTGCTTTCTTCTTCATCGCTGTTGGATGTTGCTCTATGCTGCTCGCTCTCTCTATCAGACAGGACTTTTCGCCCTCAACACTCTGTAAAACAGGATGTTTTGGATGATATCATAGCTTTTGTCCTCGGGACATACTTGGAATGTAATTTGGTATCTTTTTATTTTCTAAACATGCATATTGAGATGCGAGCGTATATGTGTAGTGAAGCAAACATGTAACGTGTGCTTATACATAGCAACATACAATGAGAGTATGTGTATGTGTGTGGATCCGCACAAAAGGTCCACTGCTTCAGTCTGTGGGTCTCTGAGAGGTCAGAGGGGGCAGCTCTGGCAAGCCGGGGGCTTAGGCGTCAGGAAATTAAACATGAAATGTAAACAAACTCCAGCCTGAATGTTCTCCTCTTTCACTTTCTAACATCCTTATTTCCCTTCAGATTTTGAGTTTGAAGAAAAGAAAGAGAGAAGGAGAAAGACTGCATCTGAGAGTGATGAAAAAACTGTAGACAAACTCAGAGTAATAAGAAAAATTAATATCATAAAATAATTGCAACGTTAACTTGCAGTTCTGAGAAAAGGACAAAATTGTGGGTTGTTACCTTAAAATTGCATTTAAATTTGAAATTGTGAGAAGTAAACACAGAATGGCAAGATGGTAATTTTCAAGATATAAACGTACAATTGCGAGAAATAATTAGAATTGTTATAAATTTTGCAATTTGGAGAAAAAATATGAATTGTAAGATGTTAACTCAAAATTGCCAGAAATAACGTCAAAATTGTAAACTTGAAATTGTGAGAAAAAGTTGAAATTGCAAGGTGCAAAATTCAGCCCAGTCTCACGGCAATTTGTACATATTTTACGAGGTGATTAATTTGTCGAAGTTCATATGATATCACTCATGAATTCTTAATATTTTTGCTAAATCGTACGTATTTTACAAGTTGCCAATTTGTATGTATTTGTACAAATTACCTACACCTAACCCCACCCCTAAACCTACCCGTCACTGGGGTTTTGGCTAATCGTACAAATTTGCACGAATTTGCCACTTCGTACGAATACGTACGATGCGGTCGTGAGACTGTCGGCAAAATTGCAAGGTATAAACTCACAATTGTGAAAAAAGAAGGTTACCATTGTGTTAAAAATGTGCAATTTTAAAAGGTCAAAATAAAAAAATTGCACTTGCGAGAAATAAAGTCTGAATTGTTATAAACCGCAAAAAAATAAATAAATAATAAAATAAAAATATATTTTTAGAATTGTAAGAAACAAGTCACAATTACTTTGTTACTGTTTTAATATGCTGCAGAAAGTGGCTTCCATACTTCTTTCTATTTTATATAATCCCTTACAGTCTGCTCAGCTGGTTTAGTTTAGCCATTAAACCCAATGTTTAATGTAAAAAAGATTTACATCGTACAATGTCCTTCAATTCATCTTCAGCACATTTCCTCCCTTGTAGAGAAAAGAGGAACAATATAAATACAGAAAGTATACAGATGCTGCTCGGGTCGTTGATCTTTGGTCATTATCTCTGATTGCTCTAAATTCGCAGTCCAAGGAAAAACAATATAAATGTCCAAAGAGACAGGGATTAAATTACAAAGATTCCCAAAACAGATGACATGATCATAATGGCACTTGGATGTCAGGAGCAGGCCTTGACATTGGCCTGAAAGATCAAATTACTTCATATACAAATGGCTCCTAGAAGACAACTTTAGCTAATTCTAGCAATATATTTTGTAGTTCAAATAAAGAAAAGTGGAAACGCATTGTATGTTTTGTAATTTTATGGTTCCCCGTTCTAGTGACCGCAGTGTGCCATAGTCTGTTACCCTGTCTAGGGCTCTTGGGGCTTTTGGAAACTGTAGTGTGATTGGACAGATACATCCCACAATGCTACGAGTTTAACAAGCAAGAGCAGATATATTATGTCCAGTAAGATTTGAGAAAATAATTGGAAAAAAAAGAAGAAGAAAAAAGAATATATATAAAATATAAAACCTTTACTTACAAATCATGGCAGAAGCATAAGGTCTGAGAGTGCTCAGCTGTGGTTTGGGGTTGTTGGTTTGTGTCACGGAGCACTAACAGCGGATCCGAACTGGCCTCATTGTGATTGATGAGGTGGACCTGTTCCAGACATAAGCGAGGCTGGACCCACTGGCTGAAGGGAGACAGAGGAACAGCTATCAAAGAGCAGAGCTCCAACCTGTGCTGGCAGGGGAGAGTTCAAATCCATACATAAATAGTGCATTGCGGACAGCACATTAAAGAAGTCAGCTGAGGAGCCGTGGCGTGGCTTTCATGTGCTTTACGATTTATGGCTTTGCATGTGCTCAGTTTTTCACTACAAGACACCAGGAGGAGAATCCAGTTCTCAGTAGCCTTTAGTAATAATGTTCACTATTGTAAGATGCATCAGTAATTCAGTATAAAAATAGAAACAGCATGAAGTTTATACACTAGAATACAGAATGTCTTCACTCCAAATCTTGGGCTTTTGCAGACAGACATTTCAAATGATCAGATATTTGGCCTATTTTTTGCAGGTGTGGTTTCAGAATCGCCGGGCCAAATGGAGAAAAAGAGAACGGTTTGGTCAGATGCAGCAGGTTCGAACACACTTCTCAACAGCTTATGAGCTTCCTCTTCTTACACGACCAGAAAATTATGCACAGGTAAAAGGAAATTCTGTATTACCGGTCATAAATGTGTATTTATATACAAATGTAGCTGCTCAAATAAAAAAAATGCTTTTATTGCTTAGACCTTAAAAGTGATGTGACGTGCAGAAAAAGTGATATTGCATTTATACAAGTTTAATGATCAAGACATTTATATTTACATCTTATGTTTTATCCACAATATTTACAGTAGCAGCATACTTGAATGAATCAGCGTTTTCGTTTAGTGAATGATTCACTTTTGTGTAAAACAGTTGAGTGAATAGTTCAGTGACTCACTCATAAAGCAGAGGCTGCATCTGAAACTGCAAGTTATTATTACACGGCAACTGTGTTTTTCACATGACAGTAGCTTATTAGGATGCAGCCATACACTTGTGAATGAATCAGCATTATAAATGAATCATTTGAGCGAATGATTCAAATGTCTCCCTCATACTTTTAAATATGTTTAAATGCTTAAAGGGCATTTAAACATATTTAACATTTAAACCCTCATGTCGTTCCAAACCTGTAAGAACTCATCTTCGGAACACAAATTAAGATATTATTGATTAAATCAAAGAGTCATCTGACCTTCCATTGACAGCAACAAAACTGAAATGATCCCAGGTATAGAAACGTAGTAAAGAACTTTCATTTTGAGGTGAACTTACCGTTTAAATTAGTTTTTCTTTGTTTATTTTTTAGATTCAGAACCCGTCATGGTTAGGTGGCAGCAGTGCAGCCTCACCAGTACCTGGCTGTGTGGTCCCTTGTGATACTGTAGCTTCCTGCATGACACCTCACCCTCACTCTGCTAGTGGTGTGTCTGATTTCCTTGGTATGCCGAGTCCAGGTGGGAACATGGGACAGACACACATGGGCAGTCTTTTTGGCAATTCCGGAGTGGGTGGAAGCATTAATGGATTTGATCTCAGCATCGAACCTGATCGCAAGTCCTCCAGCATCGCCAGCCTGCGTATGAAAGCAAAGGAGCACAGCGCTGCAATCACATGGGCCACATGATGCCTTCATCTGGGACACAGAAGACCAGACAACCTCAGCCCTAAGCTGTCAGCACTAATGAGGTGAACGTTTATGCCATCTGGAGCCAATATGAACATGAGAAATGGAGGCTAGAGCCTTTAAAACTTGTAGGAGATTTAATATTGAAGTTTTTTAGAGGAAGTTGATTGTTCAGTGGGACTTTGAGCTTGAATGTGCGGAAAACAAAGAGCCAGTTTCAAAATGGAGACTGTTGTATTAACATTGGAATCAGTATACACTATTTTGCCCTTTTTACCAGATTTATATATTGTCCTCCAACTACCCGACAAAGGTTTGGGGTCAGCATGACTTTTTTTGTTTGTTAGTTTTTTAAAACAGTTCTCTTCAAATTTAAAACAAGTCTCTTATGATCATTAAGGCTGCATTTGATGAATTTTCATTTGTGGGTCAACTATCCCTTTAAGCTTTTTTAATAAGTGGCAAATAAATAAACGTGATTTGTTTAATCAAAGTCAAAGCACAGTAAAGTGAAAAAGTGCTCCACATAGAACGTAATTTTAGATAAAATAGCACATTTGCACTTATTAGCTTCATGATCAAAATTATGATCATGCTTGCTGGATCAAAATGACATTTTATCTGAATTATTTGAATTGAATAACCGAGCAGGACATGTTGTCAGTGCTTGGTTTTTGTAAGGCTCAAGAAGATGTCTCTTGCATTGGTTCTTATGCACTAGGGTTAAACAGCTCTCTAAGGATGGGCCAGAATATAGAGGCAAAATAAAACAAGAACAAATGCTTCCCATTCTGTGCAATACATTTTGCAGGGAGCAGGATTCAGTACCAGCCAAAGAGCACACCTAATAGATCCAGAGGGCATTACAGCTACTCTTGTAAGCATCCGGTTTTGTTATCTTCATTGTTGATATGCGCAATATTCAGATTCCATCCAGCTTAAGCCCCCAAAATACTCCCTTTAATCACAGCCACATTCTCTAAACCAGAGGTAAACCCAAGTTTAGGATTAATTGATCCAGCTGGTTCCTCTCAATCACATTTTATGAGGCTATATAACGTCTGAATGAAAAGCGACAGTTTGCGTAAAAAGACAACACAACAGGGAAGTAAACAGTAGATATCAGATTACGGTCAGAGCTACACTATGTAACTTTTTGTTTGACATGAACCTAATTTAAATAATGAAATAATTATTTATTTATTTACAATCCTTGTCCTTGCCCTAAATCAATAAGAAGATCTGTTGGGATGGATTAAAGAGGAAATTACATCATTGGTCCGTGATTGTTTACATCGTGAATGATATTCGTCATTTGATGTTATTGTAAATTACCAAAATATTCACATAATTACTAGGAGGTGACAATATGTGTATTTCCAACACAGTCTTACGACCAATTCGTACGAGGACTTGTATGATTTTGTACGATTTGTCAAAAACATCATGATGGGTAGGTTTAGGGGCGGGTTTAGGTGTAGGTCTTTCGTACAAATTCATACGGATTGGCAACTCGTAAAATACGTACGATTTAACAAAAGTGATATGAAAACGTACGAGTGAGGTCACACAAATTAGCCACCTCATAAAATACGTACGAACTGCCATGAGACTGGGCTCGTTTTTCAAGGGCAATGGCGATACTGATTATTCCAGATCAAGTAGACAGATAACTCATATTTTAAACCGATATGTCTGGTGTAAAAATTTAAATTTAAATGATAATTAAGAATAACAAGGGCTCTAACAAAAACATTCTTTTAAATATTTTATTGGTGAACCGGTTTTGAAGATCACCGATACCGATAATCTGTCGACCCCTAATTATTACAAAAACTTGTTCCTCCTCAATAGCTTGTAGTTTTATGCTTCAACCAAAAAAGGGTCAAAAGTTAAAAAAAAATAGCTTTAAATACAGCTAATCAGTGGAAAAAAGTGCTATACAGACTTACTGACTGAGATTTGCTAAAACTTAATTAGTGTTTCCACTTCTCAATGATGAAGACAATGTAAGAGAGAGGTCACTGGTCTGTATTCAGAGAGGGCATAACTGTTGTTTTCTACAATGTGGCTCCATTCTGTTCCTTTATTAGCTCCTCAGTTTAAATACTACTGAGACATTCAATTAAATATTATCATCCGTTATTTGTGTTTGTACAGCATGCACTTTGGATAATACAATGATTTGCTTCCTATGTGTGTTTGAATTTAATGAATGATATAGTTTTCCTGGTGTTTTTTCTTATTCTTGATAACCTAACTAACTGTCTTTTACAAAATGATCATTAAATTCCATCCTGAAAGTATTGTACAAGTTTGTACCGTGTGTGTCTTAAAATTCAGACTTTAAGCATTTTATTCACTTGTATGTTTTTGCTGTGTGATTAAAATCTTGGATTTATTCGATTAAAATGATTATGGGAATACTTATACAAAACTATTCAACCCACATTCAAACAAGAGTTACAAATGTTTACTTCTACATAACTAGACCACCGCTTTAACAGGCTTGATGCAGCAGGTGAGTTTATGGAAATAATAGCAGTCAATCATTTTAATGCATGAATTTCAATTTACAGACTTTTCTCATTGCAAAAAAATAAATAAATATATAAACTGCATTAGTCCGCTAAACCAGAGAAAGGGTGTGGAAAGAGGAAGAGAATGATTTACATGCACATTCCTCCTCAGCACACACACACACACACACACACACACACAAAAACAGTTCCCAACAACCAAGAGTTGGACTTTATTTCAAACACTTTAAACTGCTTTGCAATAATAGTATCCTGTTTTTAATTCTTTATATTAATAACACAAAGTGGCCACACCTGCATGTCAAGTAGGTCATCTGTTGACAAGAATGCCTCTTGGAATTAAACAGAAAGCCACAATTTTGATAGATTGCAATTCTTATTATTAGTCATGTTTAAAGCATGAAAAGGGCAGGGGGCCCTCATTGTGTTCTGAAAAGTTGTTAAAAAACTACTTTTAAGATAAAATGGACACACTAAATAAAACGAGCATTTCGCAGACTGAGTGCCAGAGTTCAACATATTTCACAGGACTAAGGAGCAAACTTTGTCGTCTTCTGCGTTGAGCAACAGTTTTGGTCTGCATCCAAAGCTGTAAGGAGACAGCCAACACAATGCTTGTCACCCAATAAAACCTCCTCTGGGACCCGACAGCCTTCCAGATGAGGCTGGAGCTTTCCCAAATGAATCCATCAGGAAAGATGTCTGGCACTCACACTACCCATTTTGACTTTCTCACTCTGTGAACGGTCCGATCCCTTCACTCTTCTTACATTTCTGGCAGAGTTTCAGTCCCTTGGGCTTTGCTAAACTCTCTCCATCTCACACGCACAAACGCAAAACCAAGCGCACATCAGGAGACAAAGATAAAGGAGTTTATGACCGAGGAAAAAGTGTAGGGTGATACGATGCAGAGCACAGGAGAAAAATGGAAAGCGCTGCATCGAAAACCACAGTGAAATATGGCAGGTTGGTTTTATAGCTGTAAAATACTGCCACCTTTATTGGCCGCTTAATCTATCAGATCGCATGATTCAAATCTGCTTTGCACACATGCTATTCACAGTGTCTCATAGTCACATCTTCCATTAGGTCATTAAAGCCTGGTCATTTCACACTTTTCAAGATGTTGCAAAAATGAACAACAAATCTGTTTTTCTTTAATTTCTTTTATTTTTTAATTGTTTAATGATATACTAATAATGTTACTTTTTTACTATCTGCCTTAATAGGATTAATTTGTATGAGGAATTTATAGTGTGATGATTGGAAATGACAGAGGTCACCCAATTATTTGTATAGAGGTTTTAACAATATACAGATTGTGTAAGTACTGTATGTAGTCATACATTTCTGACACCCTCTGTTAGTAGCCCCGAAAATCATATAGGGTATTATTTTTATCTAAAATTCACCCACATTTTCTGTCAATTTCATGATCCATTTCATGATCTGGAAAGGAATTTGTTTACATTACAGTTCTATTTGTTTCTCGAATTTATTAATTTGCTTTTTGACGTTGAATTCTTGCACCGTTGTTTAAAAATGCCTGATCTAGTTGAGCGGGTGGTGCTTGTGTTTCATTTCACAGCCACTCGAGGGCGCCAGATATCTTTTGAGACCTCTGCTGATTTAATACGAAAAACAAAAGAGTTTACAAAAGCAGCATAGATAGATTGTATCTACACCGTTATCTACAACTAAATTAAGTTATAGTTTTTCTTTTTCTTTTCAGTGCTAAGCACAGAAAGTATTTGTAGTTTTTTTTTTTTGCCCCTCTTTAGGCTGCTTAACCCTAATATAAACATAATTTTTGAAAAACAGTAGGCTACCAAAAAAAAAAGAGAGATTTAAACAGTGTCTCCATGTGGCCTGTTTAGTTCACTGAAGAAGACTTGTGCTTTGGATTAACAAAGATTTTTAATTCATGTTAATATATTAATTCATCTTGAGGTGTGCATAAATGGTACAAATCTGCCTTAAAGGGGTCATCCGGTGCCACATGCACTTTTACAAGCTGTTTGGACTGAAATGTGTGTTGGGAATGTGCGTACACAACCACTTTACTACAATAAAGATACACCAGTAGTTTTCTTTTAATTTAATAAAAAATGTATAGTTGCCCCTTCTGAAATCAAGTTATTCTCAAATGCATGTCGGTGTGGCGTCACACAGACAGAGGCCACTCCCACAATAGTTGATTGACAGCAGCGTGTCA
>JAUMHG010000064.1:8748007-8764256 GCA_032359395.1 Enteromius anoplus
GGCGAGTTCCCATATGTAACGTCTCCGTTCCCTCCTTCAGGGAACGTGGGTTACGTTTAGTAACCTAGACGTTTTCCCCACCTGTAAGTCGCTTTGGATAAAAGCGTCTGCTAAATGAATAAATGTAAATGTATGTTTTTGGGGGGGTTACATTTGTAGCAAAATCATGGTAAATTTCCATAAGTGTGATTCTGATAGGCTGTCCAATGTTTTTATGGTTCATCAGCTGGAAAACAAATTACAACGATATGGTTTCTATGTGTCTTCATAGCTGTGGTGTGCACTCTTAAGAAAATCTGAAAAAGATTTTTACATCTATATCTCCAGTTATCCTTATAGTTATCATTATTGGTCTAAATGGACCTTAATACACTTGTCAAGTATAACATTTTAAAAAACAAGCTACCTTATAAAATAATAAAACAATATATTACCAGGGTTTACTATTATTAAAACAAGGCAAAGTATTTGGACACATTCTGGTTGTCAAACGTTACTGGAACATTATCATAATGTGGATACCTCAGTGAACTTGAGGTGAAGTGAATTTAGCAATGAGCAATGTTGCCGGCGACTTTGGTCAATGGGCAACCAAGTGAGAAACAGGGCCCGTGGCTGATCTTAAATATCCATTTAGAAATGTGTGACCCATTCTCAAAGGGAAAGTGCCCAAGAATCATTGTTCAAAAGAATTTGGCCCTTGTATCATCACACTCCCAAAGGTCAGATGTATAGTGACAGTGAAGATTCCAAGCAAAGGTTCATCAGAGATTTCTTTAATGTTAGTCTTATCTTCAATACAAATGCATACACATCAATTTCAGCTAAAATCACATAGAATTACTATTGCAATAAACATCACAATACGAAAAAAAAAAATGCTGGTCTTCAAGCAGGGAAGAGGTACACTCACCCTACACGCACACACACACATCCACACAGGAATAGATAAAAATGGAAATTCACATGACTATACAACACTAATATAATGTGCTTGTGAAAGCTTGCATTCAAGGACTGTGGTGATGTCTTGGTGACAGGAGAGTGGTTTGTTTCTTTTTTTTTTACATTTTATATTTTACTAAAAGCACAAATGCCTATACAAACAAGCCAGCATTACTCAGTATAAATATTCTTCATCCAAAATCAGTGCAGCACCTTCTTCATCTGTTTTTCAGGCTTTATCTGGTCTATTTAACACCTGGTCGAAATTATGCATGTGCTTTCTGACAAAAAGCCCATTTAAATCTTTGAAGTATTTAAAGAATGTTCTTCTTTTTTGTTGTTTTTGTTAATGTTTTATTTTGTTACCTTGTACCTCAAAGGTCCAGCTGTGAAGTAAAGGTCAATGATTCTTTTTTTTTTCTCAATAATTTTAGAGATATAAAATGGAGCAAAACATTCTTTGAAAAGTGGTTCAGTTTTCCTTTGTGGAGTTTTCCTTTTTGAAAAAGTCTTTCGGTGAGCTTGATTTATTGGATTCCCCTGAACAGACACATGGCGAACACCATTGCAAAAAGCTGTTGAGAAAAGAAACAAACACATTAAAGTAACCAAACAATTATGAATCACTCAAATAGTTTTGCTCGATTTAGTTGCAGTGCCTTGCAAAAGTATTCATACCCTTTTACTTTCTTCAAATAGTACAGTTTTTCCACATCAGTACACTTCATACAACATACTGACAATGCAAAAGAAGAATTGTCAAAATGATCAAGACAGATTGAATCTTCAGGGCTCCTCACTTAACAATCACCTACCCCGCAAAATTTTTCTGTTAATGAATTTAAAGGGACGATTCACCCAAAAATAACAATTCTGACATCAGTTACACATCCTGAGTAATTCTGTCATTAATCATTCCAAACCTGTAAGACTTACTGTACGACTTTTATTGCACACAAAAAGTTTTCTTGTAGCTTCATAATATTGCGTTTCAACATGGACTATTTTAATGATGTCCTCACCGCCTTTTTTGGACCTTGAATGTGGTAGCTGCCGTGTTGTCCACAGAGGGTCAGAAAGTTCTTGGATTTCATCAAGATATCTTATTGTGTTCTGGAGACGAATGAAGTTTGTACAGGTTTGGAATAACATGGTGAATTATTACTGACAGAATTTAACTTTTTGAGTAAACTATCCCTTTAATTTGTATTGTACAGCGTGATGATTTTCAGAGGTCACTCACTTCTTCTGTCTGCCTCCAGCACATTACCACATGAGGGCAGCAGGGATTCAGTTTACAGGAATGTCTCTCTTCTGTTTAACCCAATCTCATGTGTCTGTGGGCATTCTCTCTGTCCTATCCTCAACGGTTTTAAACAGCTTTCTGAGATAGTGTCAACAAAACAGTTATTATAAAATGCCATACCTCAATTGTAAGTACAACAATAGCCAGGGCACCAGCAACATAGATGTACATCTCAAAGTAGTCCACAACCGCTGAATAGCAGCCCTGCCGTTCCAAACAACAAGAAAAACATTTTAATTACAGTTTTGTGCAATAATCTAGACACCTGTCTCTAAATCTCAAAAAAGTGTGTATGATTGTGCACTATATTCTGCAGTTCAATGAGTTCGAATGAGTGAATGAATCACTGATCTGATCTTTTTAAAGTCTAAAAAGTCTTTTTTTAGTTTTAAATTTTTCAGATTTCTCACATTATAACACATTATATTTGTATTCATACTTTCAAACAATTGCTTGCTCTCACTTAGAACAAAACCAACCAATATTTTGATCTAATACAGTTAAACAAGTTGTAAAATCCATTAAATTTATCCTCACAGTCTTATTATCATTCCAAAAAATGAAATATTTTGATTATAGCTACATTTAAATCCAGAGGATTGCTAAGGCATTAGACATACAAAAAAAATTAAAAAATACTTTTGAAACAATTTTGGATGAATGTACTGAATCAAAGCGAGTCTGATTTGATATCAGATGAACATCTGACTGAAGGAGAAGATCAGTGAACAATGATTCAACAAAGAGTTTTTTTCTTCACACAACACTGTCAAACAACTCCAGATGACTTTGAAAACAGCACACCAGACTCTTGGACTATTTTATAGTGTTTTTTGTCAGAATTATGATGTTAAACAGCTGTGAAGCGTGTAAACTGTAAACAAATTTTATATTTTACTGATACACTCAATAAGGGTTTAGAACTACATGTACAAGTCAACTTGTAACTTTTTTAAATACAAGTATGCATGACTACGAGACATCTTGTCTAAAAACCCATGCGGACCCTTACTTAAGTTTTACTGCCCCTGCTCGCTTTCACAGAGACTCTCACACGCTCACATTCCCCAGACACTGAGAACATGGAAAAGCACTAGTCAGCATTGGGAGAGCTGAAGCTGAGTGGTAACCCTATTCCTTTTTTCCTGTTTTTCTGCTCTAGTTAAAATCTGAGCTATGAGCAGGGATAGGGGATGTGACGTATACAGAAGTACGAGAGCCCACCTTGTTGTTCCGGTACAGCATGCTGCCTGACAGACATTCCTCTTTGTTACTGAACCCTGCTTCTCCAAGATGACTATTCCTACGGCAGCAGGACTCGGGAACCACTTCACCGGGGTTTATAAACCTGAAGATGCTTTCCTCAAAGTCTTCTGGACTGTTCACTCCACAGCAGTCGAACTAAAGGGATACAGAGAAAGGCCAATATTACTTAAAATAAGCTCATTTTTAGATTAGATGTAATGATGGGTCAAATAAGTTTGGTCAACACTGATTAGTTGATGTTTGAGGAGCAAACAAGACCTACTGTATTCATAATGGCGTTCCACGTTGATGTGAAGACATCAGTGTTGTTGTAGCCTTGGTAGTGCCTCTTCAGTTCCTTAGTGAAGTATTCTCTGGTCAGCTGTACACACATACACGCACAAATTAAAATATTAGGGATAATACCAGCACGCCAACACTGAAAACATGAAGCTGCCTCAACATGTTGGGCAAGGTCACTCACGTGTTCTCGGAAGATGAAGGCGAGAATGGCTGCCGCCAGCTCTGCCAGGAATATAATGAGGATCAGCATGAAGAACTGCAAAGAGAGGAGGATTTTGTCACACAGTGTGTGTTTGGGTCAGACAACTGTATTGACTAACAGACTAAATCCTTTCTGTATGAATAACTGCCATGACCGTTTTTTTGCTGAACTCTTAAAAATAGTGGGTTTGCAGAACAATACCATAAAGAAATCATTCTGCTTTGCCCAAAGAACCTTTCAGTGAAGAGTTCTTACTGTGAGAAACATTTCAATAACATTTTTTCACTGTACAGAACGGTACAGCGTACAATGGAAAGGTTGGAAACTGTGACTCACAAAAAGCAGCAAGCACTTGTTTTCTCGTATGGCTCCGCAGCAGCCCAAGAAGCCCAGCAGGAAAAGCATGCCCCCCATGGCCAGGATGATATAGACGCCAGTGAAGAGAAGGGGGTTGGCTGCCACTATCTCCCTAAAACCTGTGGGGTCCACCACCACCCAGACCCCAACACCAAGGAGGAAGGAGCCACCCAGCTGTGGAGATGGAAAGATAAACATTCAAGGTTACCACATTTATACATAATTCATTTCTTTTCATTTGCCTAAAAAGGCAACATTACATTTTCAATACATTTATTTAAACTTATACAGTGTCTACAGTAAAATTAGGGAGGTTTACATAGGGCATATAACAATTAAAGGCATAATTCACCCAAAAATGAAAACTTTCTGTATGATCTATATAATCCATATGACTCTTCTTCATGTAACATATTGTATTCCATACAATGGGAATCAGTGGTAACTGTTTGGTTACCAACATTGTTTAAAATATCTTGATGAATTTTGGATGAGCTATGCCTATAGGTATAAAATGATGCTAAAATGTTGGTCTAGGAATATGCATGCATCTTAATTGTGATTGAAGCCGTTACATGGAGCCACTTCACATACCCTTCACAACATCCAAAATGATTTCCTATCAATTACAGTAAAAAAAATACAAATAATAATAATAATAAATAAATAAATATACACTACAGTTCAAAGATTTGGGGTCAGTAAGATATTTAATTGTTTTTAAATATGTTTCTTATGCTGTTAAAACTGTAATATTGTGAAATATTATTTTAATGTAAAATAACTGTTTTCTGTGTGAATATATTTTAAAATGTTATTTATTCCTGTGATACAAAGCATCATTACTCCAGCCTTCAGTGTCACATGATCCTTTCAGAAATCATTCTAATATGCTGATTTATTACTAGAATTGTATATGTTGGAAACAGACAAATATATTTTTTGGAACCTGTGATTTTTTTTCTTCTCAGGATTTTTTTTATAAATAACAAGTAAAAAAACAACATAATTTTTTACCAAATATAAAACATTTCTAAAAATGTAAATCTATGGTGTGACTTTTTTGTTCATTTAATAGATTCTTGGTTAATAAAATAATAAAAGTATTCGTTTCTTTTAAAGAAGAAAGAGTAAAAATGTACTGACAGTGGTGAAACAATAAACTACGCAACTACAGTAGTTTTGAACATTATTATCAATTTTAAATAAATGCTTCTCTTTTCAATATTTTAATGATCAAAGAATCCTAAAAAAACTATTAAGCAGCTCAACTGTTTCCAACTCTGATAATAAAACATCAGCATGTAAGAAAGGTTTCTGAAAGGATCATGTGACACTGAAGGCTGGAGTAATAATTCTTTGTATCACAGGAATAAATTACAATTTAAAATATATTCACACAGAAAACAGTTATTTTAATATTTCACAATATTATATTTTTTCCTGGATTTTAAATGTAATAAATGCAGCCTTGATGAGCAGAAGAAACATATTTAAAAACCATTAAATATCTTACTGACCCCAAATTTTTGAACGGTAGTATAAATATATATCAGTTCAGACATTCAGCCTCTTCCCCATTTATAGCCAATCATTTTGGTTCAGTTCATGGGAACAGTAGGTCTTTTGATGAGAATTAAAATATATTTTTACTTAATCAGCAGTAACTGAAAAGCCTTGAACGAGGCTGAAAATCATGGATTAATTAATTTTGATAAATTTTCAATGTATCCATAATATTATTTGTAGTAGAATTTAATGTTTTCTGATTTAAAAAAATAAAAGGTCCTTGTCATATTCAGATATCATAGCATTTACATAATTTCCCAGCAGATAATACCTCTGGTATTTTAGGGAGTTTGCATAATTATTTCAGATAAAGAATTCTTGTAACAGCACAAAATTACTTTCTTACAAAAAACATGTTCTATGAAAGCAATATGCAGTAATATCCACTCAACATCCTCTAATAAATTAACACTTTTTTTAAATAAAAAAGATTGCTGATTATTTTGCAGGATTATTGATTGTGATAAATACGGAAAAAAAAAAAAAAAATCACGCGTCACAAACTGCTGAGTTGTATGCACATTACTTGGTAAAGTGAACACAAAGGTTATCGTGCTACCGAGCAGAGAGAGAAAACTAATGGGCTCGACTGCTGAAAATAAATCATTTTTGAGTAAACGGCTACTGAAAGTGAACGCTTCCACAGAGGAGGGGGAAGGTGAATAGAGGAGGATAGAGGAGCTTGAGGAGTTTTACCAGGCGAGTCAAAGACAGTCGAGTGGGGGGCTGGGAAACGCTGCTGTTTCTTTTGCAGCTTCCCACAATCCTCTACCTGTCAAAGTGATACCCTTCCTCCATACCATCGTACACACACACACACACACAGATGAAGGTTTGAGCAGACACCAGACTGCTGATTAAGCAGCTCAAGAAGCGTGTGTGTGTGTGTGTGTGTGTATGGGTTTGTGTGTGGTGGGTTTTGAGATAAGAGCCTCACACAAAAACATGTTCCTCAGTCTCCCTCTCCTGTGAGCCAAACCTGGGATTCTTTTCATGGACGGCATTAGCAATGTGTCTGTCAAGCAGAGTCCTGTCACAGCAGCTATTTTTTTCAGAAACAGATTCCATAAACAGCTTGACTGTATCACTAAATTGGTGTTTTAATAGTTTTTAGGGTTGAATAAATATGAGCAGCTGTTTTCGGCTTATTAAATGGATTTCAGAGAATTATATTAGCATTTTTTGGAACAAAAAAACAAGCTATTTTATTGTTAGTATTGCACTTGTGTACATCACATTATTCTCGCTGCTGGGAAATAATTAATTCAGTCAAACGAATTGAGTCCAAATCTTTCTCTGTCTCTGCCAATTCCACAGCGGCCATTTATGCTGTCAACCTAGATAGATGATCAAAGAAGCACTTTCTGTCTCTTCCCTCCTTCTGTCCCTGTATCTTCCCCTCTTTTGCTTTGAAATGTTTAAACAAGTAGATGTTCTGTTACAAATCAGTGAATCTTAACACAGTCTACAGGCTGAATTGTGGGGGGAAAATTCCAAAAAGTAAAAAAATATTTTTGTAAAAATGTAAAAAAAAAAAGAGTACTTGTTACAAAAATACTATACTTTAAAAGAATATACTTAAAGGGTTTGTTCACCTAAAAATGACTTTAAGACCTTTGTCCTTCATAACACCAATTTAGATATTTTTGATGAAATCTGAGAGCTCTCAAACCCTGCATGGACAGCAAAGTACCACAAAGAATGTGTGCACTTTCCCCAGAACGTAATCAACATAATCAGTGTTGTTTATATTCAGAAAAAAAGCGCGTACTTGCTGAACGTAAACAATGCTGATTACGTCAACACAGACATGTGTCAGCATGCACCTGCGTTGTTTACATGAAGCAAAAGCAAGCACACGCGTCATGAGACTCTCTCCATAATGCTGGCCACACAAATATAAAATAAAATTATTCAAAAGTTTTCTCATAGCTCATAGCACAGCAAAATTACTGTTGAACTTCTGATGGACAATTTTAATGATGCCCTTGCTATGTTTTTGAACCTCGATCATGGTTGTAACCTTGCTGACTATCCAGGGTCAGAGAGTTCTCAGATTTTATCAGAAATATCTTTATTTGTGTTTCGAAGATGAACGAAGGTTGTACAGGATGACATGAGGGTAAGTAATTAATGACAGAATTTTCATTTTGGGGTGAACTAACCCTTTAAGTTTTTATTTTTAAGTATTATTTACATAACAAAACAATTGAATTTTTTTACAAAAAATTATGAGGTCAAAGGTCAAATCTCTGCTAGTATCAGGTAGTCAAAGGTAATTCACTTGGTGGCCATCTTGGTAGCACTCAAATGCAATTACTGGTCCCTAAAGCTTTGTACTCCTCTATTACGCTGCTAAAGAGAACTATATGAAGTGCATCCAATGTCAGACATAGATACTCACAAAGATAAGGAAGTTGAAGACGAACATGAGGTACTTGATGCAGCTGAGGCAATCTCCTTCCATGCTCGTCCCCCTCGCTGAAGCCTCCCCGAGCCCCTTGGAAGAAAAACAAACATAGCGTCATCTCTGAACTTAATCAGAAACACTCACAATCCAGCCTTTCATCTACATATTGACACTCTGCACAAAAACATTTTTATTAAAGCGCTGTCTAAAACATTAAAAGGTTCACACAGTTTGCACGACACTTAATGTCATCACATCAAGGTAGTTTTTTAGCAAAACTTGTATTCAAAGTGCATTCAAACAAGGTGAATTCAGGGTTCCCAGGTGCATACTAAAACGGCCATACTTTTTTTTTTTTTAAAGACACAGCCTCCCTTTTAGTGTAATTAACGATGAGAGCTTCTTGTGTTTCAGCAGACCATCCCTCCACCTGAAAAAGCACTCTCTGGGATGAAGGCCTATTACGGCGCCACTTTCCTTAAATGAAATGGGGCCTTTTTCATTAGTTCTAGGAGAGCGCTAACAGCTAGCACTGGCAGAGCTACTCTACCATTACTCAGACAGCACACAGAGGGTGTATTACATGAGGGTGTCATCCTTAAATACATGTTTGAGTGCAACCTTATCTCGCTGTGCAGTGCTAATACCACAAGCCTTGTTCCAAACAACAATACATGATCGATTGCAAGCGTTTTTAATACAGTATATATAGTAATCATAGCACTGAGAACTCTGTGGAGGAGAGAGGCTGGGGAAAATCCCTTGTGTGTTGACTTGGAGCCAGAAATAGAATGTGGCTTGATGACAAGAAGACTAACCATGACCTTTCTTTTTGTTTTTTCTCCCTTCCTTCTTGTTTTCTTTGTATTTTCCTATCTTGTCAGATGCAATTCCACTATGCTCTGGCGGAACCTTCTGAAAAGAGGTTTTTGGCTCACTCAGTGTTGTTTCTTTGGATCACCCTGTATCACCAATGTGGTTTCATAGAGCTCTACCGATCTTTATTGAGGAGATGAGTCTACTGTATATTGGCCAAAAATGACTGAAAGGGGTTCAGGGGAAATTTGAGAAGTATAGCAAAAAGTGAGACTAAGGAAGAGTTTATACCGTACTTGTGCGTATGTATGTGTATATCTTTGTCCATCAATATTACATTTTTTTTAAAACTCTGATAAAAAACAACAACTATATTATTAGTTTCAATTTGCTTTCTAAAATTTTTCTTTTGGTTTTTTTAAAGGTGACATTTCATGAAAATCAGACTTTTTAAGTTCTAAAATCAGATCCCTGGTAAAGCTATCAAACCAGAAAATTTGAAAAAGAACAAATTTTTGCTAAATCGTACATATTTTACTTATTTATATGTATGACTTACACCTAACCCCGCCCCTAAACCTAGCATCACTGGGGTCTAGAGATTGTACAAATGAGCCACCTCGTAAAGTACATACAATTTGGACGTGAGATAGTTTTGTCGTCGTGCAACGGTGCTGTATGTCAAGGTTATAGGCACTGACATAAATAGGTATTTAAACATAAAAAAAATATATAAAAAATACAATTTGTAGTTGTATTTAAGGATGTGGGCAAGGGAATCGTCATATTTTGGCGTCTTTATTAAATATAATGAAAAGTTCTGATCTGGCAAACTCTTATGCAGAATAAAGGTTTTGGGAAATAATGATGATCTTACAATCCTTCACTGCCCTAAGAAATAATCAGAGATGCAGCCTGTGTTTAATGGATCCTTTCAATTTAACAGAAGGCCCTAGCATCAAAAGTGTCTGCAAAGTGCTTATAGCACCCTCAGGGCAATTAGTGTTTTAATTACCCTCGTTCTTAAAAAAGGCCAAACCAGGGGGTTTTAATTAGGGTTGCATAGATTAAAGCTTTCATTAGAAGCATCTGATCACCTCTCTTGTATAATTTGACATGTCTTTGCAGGTCGGCGAAGCCATTTGGGGCCTGCAAAACGTGGATCCACATTTGAGAAGGTGTTTCTTTGGCTTTGAGTAAAAACTTCAACATGATGCTTAGCTTGCATAGTGCTGGAGTCCAACACACACTCCCAGTTGGAGCGCACTGGTGTAAAGCATTTCGGATCCCAGTATAAATCAAACTGCCTGCGGATCGGAGCTGGCTCTGGAGAAAGTGCAGAATAAACAGGGTATTTTTCCCAAGACTCCCACAGCACTGCAGTCATCATCAATCAAACACACATAGCTACATGTAACGGGAAGGTCTGCAGTGAAACTACATGCTCGGTGCAGCACATCGACGCAGTCCAAAGAGATTCAGCAAATCTAACAACACGATCAAGGCTGATTTGTGTTCAGCTCATTATTCCAAATCCTGGGGTCTCTGATTATAAGACCAAAAGAACTGTGTTTTTTGAACAGTGTCTTTGTAGTCTTGTACACAATGAAAACAGCTATGCATTCATCAAAAGTGTAGAAATATCTGAAGGCCAGATCAACAGCATGTGTGAATATGAAAGAGACTTCTGCTTGTTCTCTCACAGACATTAGATGACACAAACGCAGTCAGCACCCACAGAAAGAAACACACACACCCTACCCCCACTGTCCAATAAAGCTAAACCCATACAACACTCTTCATGTGATACATTCACTGCTATAACATCACAAAATCTAATACTGACCTACAATCTAGAGGAAAACTATTTCTTTGTTTGCATAATGACTGTGAAAAACCGCAGACATACCATCTCAAATTAACAGCAAAAACGTAGATAAGAACCTTACATTTGGATGGGAATCATTTTTATAAACGTCTTTTAGATTCACAACTTCAATAATGATCCCTTCACTACAGGGTTTCTATCCAGGAAATGTGGTAGTTACTGTAATGATTCACAAGTAGAGGTCAATTGTAAGGCGCTCATTAGTGAGATAAACTTTGCGTTTCTGCAATACAGAGATTGAATGCTTATGCAAATCAGTTTTCGTGTGGTAACAGTATTTTTGTTTTCATTCTCTGTAAACTTCGCACTCCTGCAATATTGAATGCGTATGCAAATCACATCTTTTCTTTCTCCTAAGAATATTTTCTGAAATGAAACAATGGCGTATTACAATAATTTTGAGTCTATGCAATATATGCACTTTTCCTTTACTGAGTAAAACATTGGAAGAGGTGTGCTATTACTTTCCTACACTGTTTTTGTGCTGAAGCAGGGTATGAGAAGGAGCGGTAGCTCAACTCTAATAAAATACAAAGCAATATTATATTAATAATACTTTTTACATTTTTTCTAAAAGATTTACAGAATAATTGGAACAAATTATTTTTGAAACTTCAGATATTACAATAGAACATCACATGTAAAATGTCAAACAAAAAAATTAATTAAATAAAAACGTATAGTTCTAATAATGTAGTTGTAACAAAAGCATTGCTTTAAAAAATCATAAACCTCATATTTCAGCCTTTAAACCATTTTTAAAATGACACCGGAATTATAAATCATTATGTATTTTATGTTTCAACTGGAGGAGTGGCAAAATTCAAATTCACTCCTTGACAGTAGGGTGCATTTTCCAAATCAAGCTCCCAAGCTAAAAGTCCCTCATCCTCCCTGAGGTGTTTCTCACTTTTTTAAACAAATAGGTTGAAGAGGCTCTCCTTGAAGTTGACACTTTTAACATGATTAATCTACTCTGGTTAAGTCATTCTTACCCTTCTAACTGGAACAGGATCATTAGCTGAAGGACAAGGACACTGTGTGCTGGTCAGCCTTCCCCCATCAGCCATGAGCTTGCATACATAAAGACCAATATATATTGAAACAAGAGCACTGAACTTCTTCACCCTCGGCGAGTCAGATGGCTCCTAATTGTTCTTTTTAATGCACAGCCTAAACAGTTAGTGACAAATACACTACATTATATAGGTGTGTGTGTACATCAGTTGTGCTCCATTCAACAAAATTCAGCAAATCTAATTGTCCGTGTAGACATTTTTAGAATACATGTGAAACTGGAAAGTATTCTAACTGTGTTAGGGGAAGGGCTACGACAGCACGGTCTACCCAGCAGGCATATATAGTCTCTTAATGAAGCTCCAATTAGGGCAGAATAAGTCACATGATTCTCAGCTTTGAAGTCTGCATAAGTTAAAGCAGTACAGCATGTTCATGAAGAGGGCAGGTACCTCACATGTAATAGGAAACACAGTAGTGACTAACTGCCATATTAAGCTGTATAATTAATGAAAACTTAAATCTATAACGAGCCTAAAGCTTTCAGTGGTTCATCAGTGATCATTTGGATGAAACAAGTGATAAGAACCGATGGATTTCTTGTCCTTTCAAGGAGATTTTAAATGTTGAATCGGACACAAAAGGCCTGCAGTGCCAAAGCGCATTCACTAGACCAGCTGACTCAAGAACAATGACCTGATTTAGATATTAAGAGAAAGCCTCCAGTGAAACATGATGTTATTCAAAAAAAAAAAAAAAAAAAAAAAGGGTGATCGTGAGTATAATGTTGCTTTTATACAAAAAAATTGACAAGGGTGTTTGTAACTTCAAATGTAAGCACAATATTGCTGGTTACTGCTGGTTAGTTTTTGCTAAGTCAGCACAAATAGAGTCAAACAAAGCACCTCTGAGCAGCACAGTTTCTGAATGAAAGGGCATTTATGAATGAATTGGTTTTAAAAAAGGATTCAATGGCCAAGGCTGCATCCGTACAAGTATACTATATACCTTATGACCGTTTAAAAAGTATATTCTATTGAATGTCATTCAGCGGTAGTTTTTTCACTTCACTGCCATACACAAATCCTTTCATGAGGCCTCATGGGATAGTAAACCATATATGCACTGTATACACACTCAAGCTCGGCAGAAACAGTGGTTCATATGAGTACTTTTGCCTACTTTTTCACTGTTTGAAAAAAACAGCATATGCTGGTTAGGTATGTTTTGAAGCATAGAACATGGTTTGAGTTGGTTTTAGCTGATCCTCAGTAGTTGGTCATGAGCTGGTTATAAACTGGTTGGTCCTGCAACTAGCTCCTGCTCAGGACCAGATCATAACCAGCTTATAACCAGTTGCGGACCAGCTTAAACCAGCTGCCATGCTTCACTACACACATTTTTTTTTTAAAAGGTCCAGAATACTGCAAAGCTTTTGAACAAATCGGTTGAATGAATGAATCAATGACTCACTCACAAAGACAGTCCCCTGATTATTTCCTGACTAAGTCAGCATTTTTGACTGAACTAGTTAGCTAAAGAAATGATTCAATGACTCACTAATAAAGACTTGCTTAATTCTTTAATGAATCAGTCGAATCTTTGACTCAAGTAACACTCTCATAAACGCAGTCACTGATCAACTACTGACTCACTAGTCTGGCGATCTCTCTGGAACATGAAAACACAAACAAGTAGGGCAATACAAATGTGAATAGTCCCAGTGCTGTAGGACTGGGTCGTTACTGTTGTGTAACGATAATAATTAGTATTCAAGTGAACTACATTTACTACATTCGCACTTGGAGATTGTGTGTAATAAGCTTTCTGAAATGTTCTGTAGTGAGAAATAGAGTTCATTACAGAGATCATTGTTAAGATGCAGGTGCAGGTTTCAGATGAAGAAAGCCACTTCATCTTTGTCAGTAGGTCAATGAACGCTGCATTCAGAGGAGAGAAACCCAGTGGACTTGGGGAAATGGCCAGTGCTGGAGAAGTGAAGAAAATTTAAGTGGAAATCTATAGAAAATTGTCAACCTGCAGCTTCCTGTATGAGTTATGACTGCCATGCTATTCGATATAATGAATTTACTACTGAAATGCTGAATGCGGTCAATACAAAACCTTATAACTTTACAGACATCACAACTGAGAAACATTCTTTGTTATTAGATATAAAAACATAGTTTAAATGCTTCTGCGATCCATACACTTGTATCTGCTGCTCTGGTGAAGTTATCAATCCCAGATGGAGAAGATCACTAGCTCAGCAAGATCCATAAGAGATTGATCGGTTGAAGTCTTTCTCTTTTGTCTACACAACCTCTTTTTGTCTTTCAACAGTGTGGATTTCTCATCCCACAGTGAGACAATTACCGTGTAATTGGTTATTTAGGCAACGCTTTCTTAGCATTTCTCTAAATTATTCAATCCGTAAATGATGTACCTATAAAACAATTTTGTGCTCTTACACATGTTAGCCTTTAAGGATAACGTCATATTTTGGTCTTGAAAAAGCAGTTGCACAATCATTTGCTTGGAAAATCAAAAACATCCCATACTGCATAAGAATCTAATACAAGCTGAGAAATGAATGTCCAAAAGTGAATGAATTTCCATTTAGGTAATGTTCCCAAAAACCTCAAAACCGCAAATAAAATGGAAAAAAACAATGGCAATAGCTCTCTGTCCTCATCAGCCGGCTAAAGATACAGCACTGATTAACAACACAGAAACTAAAGCATTTCATTGCAACAGTCATGAATGAGGGATACAGCAACCAACTCAAAAATAGCTTCTAGTAACCAACAGTATGAACTTGTTAACTTAAAGCTATTTATTAGTTGTCAGTTTGAATGGGTCCTAGTTATTTAGTGTAGGTCGGTTTATTTCCTACAAACATTTGCGGTCAAACTGACCTGACCTAAAGAGTAAGGTTTGCATTAGTGCAGAATTGTTATGCAAAGGAAGAAACACACATGGACAGTTGGACCACAAACACTGTGTTCAGCATGTCAATGCAAAATAATCAAAAGTCCTACAGGGCAAATATCTTCTCTCCCTTCTCACCTCTTTCCAAACATCACACAATCTCGACAACCTGAAGTTCAAACAGTCCACTCCCCCACATTTGAGCTCTGAAGTTCATGTCTTACGTCTTGGCTGATGTTGGAAACAGGGAAAATTTATTTTTGCCAAGAAGATAAATATGGAACCGCAAAAGGGAGGGATTTTAGCATATTTTTATGAAGGCTTGGAGACAGTCTAAGCTAAAATGGTGGGGGTTGGAATAGGTGGACAGCCCTTTGTTTCTAGACGGGTGTCTGGTATATCCACTTAACACCAGTTCCTGTCAGAACAAACACGGAAAGCAGAAGCCTTCTGCAGATGGAGCACAGCTTGGACTAGCGTTTGTCTAATGAGTGATCACTCACAGGCCTGTCAAACATGCCATCTGGAGGAGGACCTCTGGTCTGCCTTGAAATATGGAGTTTGTTGACGCTGTTTATTGAATCAGTCCCTTAGTGCATATGTTTGGTGATGACAGTCGTAAACATAAATGCAGACGGAAGATGACAGTGATATAGTTATCAAAAAACGCATGGGAATTTTAATCTTGGTATGCATTATGGAAAGATGCATTCCTTCAAGCAACATTACATTTCTGAAGAATTTGCAGCACAATAAACATATTAACTCAAATCATGCGCTTCTCCAGTGACAAAGAGCTCACAGAACAGACTGTTCCCTTTTTTTTCTAACAGCCTTATGTTGAAAGATGGCCCAAATAGGAACAAGCACCCCGGAATTTCCAGGGAACACCCATTATGCAACAAAAGAGTAAATGTCTTTATTTGGTTTTTAATCAACGGATCCACATCTAAAAAGTGTGAGCTAAGATAGGGTAAGATGTTGCCCACACATTAACTTTTTTTAACAATAAAAAAAGGGGGAAAAAAGGAAATGACGGTATTTCCTCTTGATCATGCGTGTGCACACACACACACACACACACACACAATCATAGAATATTTAAGTTTGAATATATGTTTTTAATTTAAACATCATCATTTGTGAAATGTATATAATCTGAACTATTTTTTTATTAATTACATATTTTAAAGGTGCCATAGAAGGATTTGAGAGAATATTTTAAATTGTTCTCTGATATGTACATAGAAGGTATGTAGC
>JAUMHG010000064.1:8771642-8789890 GCA_032359395.1 Enteromius anoplus
ATAACGGCATTCGTTGACAACGAATTTCATTATCGATAATTATCGATTTTATCGATTAGTTGTTGCAGCCCTAAAAATCTGCGTTTCATTTTGGGTAATGATAAGATCAGCTATCTGTAGAACCCAGCTTGTTATATGGACACTTTCACCTCATTATATCCCTGGCACACTAATATTGAAGGAAATTGCCTGAATAACACAAACAAGCAGTCTGTTTCCTCTTGATAAAGAGGTCCCGTTTTTTACCAGGGTCAGTGGACATCCCTGTCTTGAATGAACTTTGGAGTCCCAGCTGCATCCTCTAAAGTTTCGCAAAGACTTCTAGGACAAAGTCATCTGGCTTTTTAAAAAAATGCATTCACAATTTAAGTTCCACAGCGGCAGGTCATACTTGACAAGCCTCTTAATTTTTGAAGAATCTATGACCAAAGAACACATATTCTTCATGGTAATTAATCTACACAGCTCCTTTGCAAATTTCATATGTCTCAGAGGCAACGAGGCCCCAAAACCCATTACCGGCTGAAGCGCCCCATGTCACACGCATTAGATGAGAGTCCTCCAGCAAATGGGGGGGAAAGCAATTTTCTTTTCGAGGCAATAGATACTCTATCTCATTCTAGATCCTCTGCAGACTACAAACTGCCAGCTTGTGTAGCTCTGATGTCTGAAACTTGGAAGAAAGTGATGACTTGACCTCCTTTTCTCCCAGGGCCTTTGCTCTTCTGTCAATAAGGGCATTTCACTGGAGGCTGGATAGGAGCTCAGTGTGGAATGAATCACCTGTGCCGATTAGAGATCTGGGAACTGCAGTGGAAATCAAACCAGCCCTGACGACCAGTTCATTTGCAGCCATGTCAACTGATATTAATATTACAGCCTGGAGACGGACCTCTTGCTCTCAATAGGGACTTCCAGCCACGAAGAACCACATTTTCATTTCCAGTAGCTCAATGCTTTAGTGACTGAACGATATCGTGTCTGCTTGTGCATGACAACACTGACTCCCTCTTCCATAACCCTTTAGTCCATGCCTTCAGTCCTTAGATTAGTTTAATACACTTCTAAATAATCAGTCGGTTCATTTTCATGTCTGTAAACAGAATTTTCAATGGACAGCTACCAACCAATACAAACAATAACGACCGTTAATCTAAAAAAAAAATGTCATGATTCATTACTTTATTGATGTAAAAAATAATTAAAAATGCAACAAAGAGCGTTAGAAAAGTGGGCTAGTGAGGTGTCAGACTGATATGGCTTTTTTTCATAGGAAAAGCTTGTAGATTAGACCAAACATTATCATTTTGATGTCCATATTTTACAATGTAGTTCATATGAAAACATATATGTTTTTTCAAATATATATAACCGTTCCGTAAGCATATTGTATGAAAACATAGTAATGAGGTTTATGCGAATTAGCCCCATTCACCGAAACATAGTTATAAACTGCAATTGTTGGTTATTCTCAAATGCCTTGCAGTAGCTCAGAGGAATGTTAAGGTTAAGGCTCTAGTCTTACCTCTGAGCTCGCATTGAGCTTTGGTAGTGAAGTCTTTGAGTGCTTCTGACATCAGCGTTTAGCTAAACTACAAAGCCACCAGAGGCTGGCATTAATGGATCCCTCAGAGCCAATATCTTCACGCACAAGTGCCTGACTAATTGAAAACTGGTCGGACTCTGCTTTGTGGAACAAGTGCAGCAAACCTTTATGTCAGACTACAAAAATAGGGACCAGAAATAGGTGGACAAATTCACCAAAACCCTCTAATGGATATAGAGTTTCAGCACACATGAAGTGAGACAGTTGGAATGTAAGATTTAAGGCCTGCGTACTTGCAAATCTTTCAATAACCATTTAAGAATATGGCATGGCTTTGTTTGAAATAATACCCTCTGTCTTAAAGACAGACTTCACAAAATACTGTTTTAAGAACAATAAACATAATTCAAAGGTCTGCAAGTTCTTCTCAGTAAAACACCTGATTAGATAAGATTTGATTGCGTGGCAGATCTAGTTACACTACCACCATATTTGACGTGGTTTGACAGGCTGTGAACATCACGTAGGCTGGAAAAAACAATCTTCTGAATGCACAGTAACAAATAACATTGCTGGTTATGGGCATACAAAGATTAGCAGATTTCAGAAATATTGAACAGGACACATTAACCTAACCCGGCACTGTTTTTGTTGCTTCTGGAATATAGCCAAAGATAAAGCATACATGGTTTAGTTTTCAGGAAAACCCCCATAATTCATGATGCATCATTGTTTCAAAGCCTGGAGAATTTCACCCCAAGGGAATGTCAAGGGTTAAATGATTATATCTGAGTTGCTAAACTGATTGGATAGATAGATAGATAGATAGATAGATAGATAGATAGATAGAAAGATAGATTGTATCTCTTTCACACACTCATGGACGGCGGTCTGATAAGACGCGTGGTTTGATTGATTTAAACTGGCACTGAACTCACGCCCGTCGGCAGGGCTGCCTCCTCCATCTGCTGACCTGTGCGTCTGGGGGGATAAACTACAGTTATGACGGGACCTCCTGGACAACATACGCTGCCTGCTGTCACACCCCGTGGGAAAACCGCCAGCTTGATGTCTCCTCATCCCACCCAGACTTTCCCCGAGCTTTACTCAACTAATTAGATTTAACAGAAACCGCCGGATGGTGACACGCGCCGTCATCGGTGAAATACACCCGCACCTCACTGTAATGTATCAAAACAATGCAAATAGCCTATTTGAGTGTTTTTCTGTTTAGTTCTACCCTGCTTAGGAGATAACCATACATGACATAGTTTCAAAGAAACAAGCTGTTTTATAGCTGATTTAAATTGAATGCATAGATAAAGAGAGCTGACCAGGCATCACAACAAGTTTGCATTTACGTAAACACCAGCAGAGTTCAGTTCAGCGAGAATCTCACCTCAAAACCCCAACAACACGCGTTCTTCTTCGCTCTCCTGAGTTCCAGAGATGAAACGAGGTAAAATGTGATGGCCGTAGGTCTGCGTGAATGAATGCCGCATGAAAAACTGGCGGACCTGTGGATCTGCTCCGAATCCAGAAAACACCGAGCTTTAAGCGTCAACTAATAAATTCCACAGACCCCCAAACTGCTGCCCTAATCTCGCGTCCCTCTCGCTTCTCGCGCAGACCAGACGCGTTCTACAGTTCAGCCTGGAGGGAGGGACACTCTCTGCTACAACTTCAACGCCCAGTTTACTTCTTTTACTCTATTCGCGATCTGCTGCTGTTAATCAATAGACATGCTATTAGAAATGATATATTAGTGGTGTTGGTACATTCAGAGATTCTCTGTGACTCCTCCCTGAACACCAATTTAGCGCTTTGCTCTTTCAACTCGTGGGCGGAGATTTAATGGTCAAATTGTTTTCACTTCCCTGGCCCCCCTCAACACCACCACAGATGGCGAGTCAGATAACAAAAGTATCATGATCTCTTTGTCTACATGCCCGCAAAGGTCGTGACACTGACATTCCCTGTGGCGTACATGATATCCAACCGCAATTCACATCTAGACCACACCCTCAGTCATAACTTAACCCACTACAGCATAAGTGCATTAAGGGAAGGCTCACAAGGGGGTAGTATAAGTATAAACTCTATTTTGATGCCTGGATGTACATTGTTATTGGGGGAAGTTGTTATAAATATTAGAATTTGTTGACCAAAATATTTGTTTTCTATTTAATGAATTGCTATTGGTAATTAGCTTATTATACATATAACTTGACCCACTATAGCATAATGCTCACACAAAAGGTGAAGATGTATTAAATGATCATATTTTTTCCTGTGCACCTGAAAATAAAGGTTTCCATTCCACAAAAAGTTCTTTTTAATGGAAATTGCAATGTAACAGAAGTAGCAACAGATTTGTTTTCTTCTGAATTGTGATGTAGGCTATTTGAGAGTAATGGATTATTCGGGGAAAATGTAGGGCAGGAGTTGGTTCTAAATGGGGTGAATTTCCATTTCATGCCGATTTAAAGGCCTGTTCACACAGAGGACAAGAATTAATGATAACGATAATAAAGTTGTAGTTACAACATCATCAGAATAGCAAGGGATATCCACATCACATAATGTTATGTTATTAATGTTAGGAAGTAATTGTTAGAACCATTTTTTCCCCAGCTGATGAAAAGATGAAGCATTAAAAAATGCAGATGACAAAACATGCATGCTTATGATAAACAGAAGTATATTGTGCATGTCTGCGTATGCAATTATAATTATCATAATTATCTTATAGTTCATTCCTGGTGTGAACAGGTCTTGAAAGGTTCTATGGGGAACCCAAAATTGTTCTTAAATGCGGCAAAAAAAAAAACTTTTGGAAACCTTTTTATAAAAACCTACCTTGAGAAATATTGACTTGCTTAAAAAACAGTGACAACTAGCCCCAGTCTCTGCGTATAAGTATTCTATCAATCACTGTGACAGTGAGTTGGTACACACACAATTTCTTCAAAGAGATTGCACTTCTTAAACTCTGTGTTGTTTAACTATATTAGACCTGTGACATGTGACAGTCCATCTCTGAGACGTCTGTGAGTGTGAAGAGTCGCCTCTTTGTGTGTGTGCATGTGTCGTCTATATGTTATTGAAATGTCAGCTCTCTGGCTTGGTGTGGTGATTTGAGCAGTACGAGCAGGGAGGGGGGTCTAGCATGGCTGGTGGGGGGTGGGAAGTAAGGGTACTTCAGGGTCGTTTGTGCTTTCTTAAGAAAAGACACTCTACCAAACAACAGTCCATAAAAAGGAATAATTCATCTCAACAGATAAGTAAATGATGAAAGCATCTTCACGGCATTCAAAACACGTACCACATGTTTTCCTCTTTGGAATATACAGGTCAAAGGGTTTTCAGAAATGTTCAAAACATGGTTTTGGCAGTGATGCGAAAGAAGAACCCGTTCTTAAAAGGAGTTCTCAATATTGAAGAACATGTTTTGCAATAAAAAAATTACATGTTCTTCATCCAATAAAAACAATTTACTGTCAAAATAGAAAAAAGTGGGGCTATCAAGCTCTTAAATTGAGGGGGAAACATATGTATGACTCACTTTGAGAAGAACCACTCAGAAAATCTAATTATTATACATCAAAAATCTTGATATCTGCTGTGGTTCTTGAATTGTTCATGAGAAAAGAATGAATATAATATTTGAGTTTTCTTTTTTTTTTCAGTTAATCCACTTCACAAAACAATCTACAAGATCTGTTCACAATCGTGTGGAAGACATTGATAATTGTAATTATAAGTGTTTGAGAGCTCCAACCAGTACACAATTAAAATATCTCCTTTTGTTTTGAATAGAAATAAAAGAAAACAAATTAAGAGCCTAACCCACATGCACTTAATCACTTCTGTTTAGTGCATTTTATGCAAAATTATTATTCACAGCTAAAAGATCCCATCTGTCGCCACCCCATTACATTGCACACCAACAAAACACAATGTCCAACATGCTCATGACATGACAGGAAACTAGACCCCCTCGCTAGCACACCCCCATACTCCTTACTCTCTACTCACTCCAGGCAGCCTCATTCTGTCAGGGGCCATCACAGAGAGTACAAGGACAAGCACCGTGCATGCATCATGCTTTGTTGTCTCAAACTGCCTAAAATGGATTTACAGTACAAAAGAGATATTTTACACAACAACAAAATGTTTGCAAATTGTTTATGAATATTTTCTTATCCGAGAGCTGTCATGCCCTCTTCAGCTGTATGTATTTGTATAAAAGTATGAGTCAGCTTTTCGGACTTACTGTGAACTGTGAATAAAAGAAATTCTAGTTCTTTAATCAAAATTTAAATATTTGCTCTTCCTCTGATTTGCTTCTTCTTTTTCTTTGATTTCTTGCAGAGATTGTTGGAGAAGGGTTTTTCTTAAAAGCACATGAGGTTCAGTGGCATTACATTTTAGTGAAAACTATAGCCTAAGGGTCTATATAAATATTTCAGTTTAGTTCCACTGTACACTTTTTCTTGGAAATACTTCACATTATGGAAGTAAAAATGGGTTGCAAACAGCATTCCATATCTGTAAGCGAGCATACTGCTAGAATTGGGTTTTAGACTGTATAGGGACCAAAATACGCTAAAACTGTCAAGACAGGAATCAGGAATCTAACAGACATTAAACATACAGATTTTCTGTTGGCTGAACATGATTGTTATGAGACAATCTAGATTGTGCCTCTTACAGGATACCACTAACGCTCTCAAATGTCTGTATCCTACACTCTGTTTAATAGAAGAGCTAGTTTTGCCCATCTGATTGAGATGGATGTGCCCACTGTTGATGATTGCTGCCTGAAGAGCCCTACAAATAACTACTCTTCTTTTGGAGCTGAGTACTTATGTTTACCTGTTACTTAGCAACTGTGTTCAGAAGAGTAGGAGGGATAAAACTGGTTTTAGAAGGAATCATATTTATTAGTAGTAGTAATAATAATAAAAATATGAAAGTATTTTCTTATCGTGTATATATATATATATATATATATATATATGATATTATTTGGTATATATGTATACAGATATCCAATAACATTACAGGATAGGTTTCTCTGATCCATTCTTTTCATTTAAATAAAAGGAAAAAAATATCTACATTTGGTGTAACCTGCAATTTGACCTTCTGTGTGGAATGCCTGACTCCATATGGCAGGAAATCTATTCTAAATGCATTTTTAATAGAAACAAATCTCGTGTACACCTACATTTACTAGGCCAACTTTATCCGGCTGTTGCTTCATCCTTTTTTCATCCAGCGTTTTTAACCTGTGATTCATCAGCTTATTAGCACTGATGGATAAGATTGATTTGACAATAAAGCTTCTAACGCGTCTCATGCTATTAATTTCATCTGTTCTCACTGTCTACCAGCCCACTATTTGGGTGAGTAATGGCAGTTTGAGACAAAGTGGGATTGAATGAGCCAGGCTGCATATCAGTTGGATGCAGACCGGAGCCTGCGGACACATCATAATTGACTGCACTGGGATCTGAGAGTCCCATAGGGAACAGACAGCTGAATACCCACAGGACAATAGACTTCAGCATGCTGGAACTTATGACTTATAACTACTGCCTGCTAACAGTTTGCACCACGATGAACAGATTTTCAACACAGCAAGTACAGCATCTTTTAGGCATCAAGAATGAAGACATAAGTGTTGAGTTGCATTTTTTAAAATAAACTTTTTTTGTGTTGTAAAAAGGGGGAAGAAATGTATTGTGAAGGTTATTTAATCCCTGTATTATATTTAAAAAAAATAGTATTATATTTAATATTCAATAGTAAACTAAAAACCATACCAAAAAATAGTCAAAACGACCTAGTTGCTGGTTTTATCCATATTTCACCCAGCACTGGGTTGTATTTAACCAAGCATTTGGTGATGGAAAAAAATTAACATTAACACTTTTTACACATTACAAAACAAACAAATAAACATGGCAACATATTACTTTTTGCATTTTATTTTACAGCTATTTGTTAAAATAATATATATTTTTTCATAATTACTGAATATTGAATGTATATTAATAATTTTGTAAACTTTATTTATTTATTTTTATTAAGATTTAAACTGGAGAAGCGTCCCAGTCCCAGTGAACTGAACTCATAGAAATTCCAACATGTCATACAGTATACAACATTTCCATTTCTGGGTATCAATCCTACAAGTTTTCGGGTTTTTTTGGAATACTATTTATATGCATTTTCCAGAGACTGCATGGGCTCAAATATACACGTGCATCTCAATAAATTAGAATGTTATAGAAAGTTCATATATTTCTATAATTCAACTCAAACTGTGAAAGTCGTGTATTAAATAAATTCAATGCAAACTGAAAGTAGTTTAAGTCTTTGGTTCTTTTAATTGTGATGAATTAGGCTCACATTTAACAAAAACCCACCAATTCTCAACAAATTAGAATATGGTGACATGCCAATCAGCTAATCAATTCAAAACACCTGCAAAGGTTTCCTGAGCATTCAAAATAATCTCTCAGTTTGGTTCACTAGGCTACACAACCACGGGAAAGACTGCTGATCTGACAGGTGTCCAGAAGACAATCATTGACACCCTTCACAAGGTGGGTAAGCCACAAACTTTTATTGCCAAAGAAGCTGACTGTTCACAGAGTGCTTTATCAAAGCAGGTTAACAGAAAGTTGAGCAGAAGGGAAAAGTGTGGAAGAAAAAGATGCGAGAGAACTGCAGCCTTATGAGGATTGTCAAGCAAAATTGATTCAAGAATTGGGGTGAACTTCACAAGGAATGGACTAAGGCTTGGGTCAAGGCATCAAGAGCCACCACACACAGACATGTCAAAGAATTCAGCTACAGTTGTTGTATTCCTCTTGTTAAGCCACCCCTGAACCACAGACAATGTCAGAGGCGTCTTACCTGGAGCTAAGGAGAAGAAGAATTGGGCTGTTGTCCAGTGGTCAAATGTCCTTATTTTAGATGAGAGCAAGTTTGGTATTTCATTTGGAAACCAAGGTCTTAGAGTCTGGAGGAAGGGTGGGGAAGCTCATAGCCCAAGTTGCATGAAGTCCAGTGTTAGGTTTCCACAGTCTGTGATGATTCAGGGTGCAATGTCATCTGCTGGTGTTGGTCCATTGTGTTTTTTGAAAACCTATGTCACTGCATCCCGTTTACCAACAAATTTATGAGCACTTTATGCTTCCTTCTGCTAAGCAACTTTTTAAAGCTGCTGATTTTATTTTCCAGCAGGATTTGGTACCTGCCCACTCTGCCAAAAGCACCAAAAGTTGCTTAATTAACCATGGTGTTGGTGTGTTTGACTGGTCAGCAAATTCACCAGACCTGAACCCCACAGAGAATTTATGGAGTACTGTCAAGAGGAAAATGAGAAACAAGAGACCCAAACATGCAGATAAGCTGAAGACCGCTGTCAAAGAAACCTGGGCTTCCATCCCACCTCAGCATTGCCACAAACTGATCACCTACATGCCATGCCGAATTGAGGCAGTAGTTGAAGCAAAAGAACCCCCTGCCAAGAATGGAGTACATATACAGTACATATAACATACTTTCCAGAAGGTAAAAAACTTCAATAAACTTGCTTTATTTATTGGTTTAATGAAGTATTCTAATTAGTTGAGATAGGGATTTGGTGGGGTTTTGTTAAAGGTAAGACTAAATCATCATAGTTAAACAAACTAAAGACTTAAACTACTCCGGTATGCATTCATTTTTGATATAATACAGAAGTTTCACAATTTGAGTTGAATGAACTTTTCCACGACATTCAAATTTATTGAGATGCACCTGTACACATTGTATACATTTTCGACAGGACACCTCTATGAGCTAACCCATCTCAGCACTTTCAGGAACTTGCCTTTAGTTCCTCAACTGAATTCTCACACTTTGCAGTCAGTTGCTGACAAAGGCATTTTTAGATAGACAAGTGATAGACACACATCCTGGCCGGGGACAGACAATGATGACAGTTACAGAGCCATGATGGGTGCAGGACAGTGAGGGACAGTGTGCAGGGGAACTGAATAAGAAAAGCATCTCATTTAATAATGTTACCTCCCCTCCCCCTTTTTCAGATGTCTGCATTGTGCTTCACCCTCTGTGACAGGCCAAGCGTGCCAGAAAGCCTCTATATAACATCCAGTGTTCTGTCTGGATGGTGATAGGAGAAAAGTAGGGCACGACTAGCATGGCACATCCCCTTCTTAAGGGCAAGTCCGCTGATTCACTGCAAGGCAACTATCAATTATTTCTGTTAGAGTGAATTCATTTTACTTGCTTCGTTTGCTTGCATTGCATTTCTATTTTTAATCCATTCGTCATAGATTTCAAGTTCAATTAAATGAACTTTCCAGACCTTTATGTGTGGTTTACTGCTCAGTGTTGCCAGATGTAATGAGAATAGGAGCAATTCCTTCTCTTTAACTCTGATTTACACCCTGTAGTTTGCATTTAGAGCTACTCATGAACAATAAAAAGTACCAGTTGTCTGTACTTTTTTTCTAAGCTGGAATTAAAATAAATATTTTGTCAGATGAATAGTCAAAAATGTTATTTAATGCAGAATTAATTAAACTGACAGCTTTATCTTATTTTAAAACACTATAGAAAGAGAGAGAGAGTAAACAGTGAGGTCAAAAAGGATTTGATCACCCTGTGATTTTAAAAGTTCTCTTACTTAGAAATCATGGAGGAGTCTACAATTTTCAGCATAGCTGCATTTCCAAATTGTCCGTAAATCACATTCTATGTTTTTTTTAACTATTTATTTGGGAATTACTGTGTCAAATGAGTATTTGATCGCTTGAGTCTAAAAATGTCTTATAATTGTATTCTTATTATAGTTTAAATGTATTATTATTTGAGTGATCTATGATGCATATTAAATGTTTATCCCCCCCCTGTAAATACTTATGCAGAACATGTGGACATGTTTTTATTTTCAGAAGCAAAATATGAGGAAGTTACCTTGCTATTTAATGCTTGGATACTAGCACAACCTTAGCAACAACATCGCCAACGGCTACATCTGGCAGAAGTGTGCACAGTTGGCTACAGCTGTCAGTGGAGGAGCGCTATCTGACTTTTCATTACTGCTAGCAGTCAATTTAACTCTGCACTCCTGAGCTCATCTGGGATGAACTACCTGTCTATTCCATCAGTCAATCAAGCATAAAGAGAAAACATACTGCCATATGGCCAAAAGTGTGTGCATTTTAACTGAGGAGGCTTCCTGTTTATGTGACACATTTTATGAGATAAAGAAAATCGTCTTATTAGTCTTACATTTTCAGTAAAACAAGTTGTACCAAAGAGTCACGGCACCATATAATGCTTTATATGGTCTGGTGTGAACTAAGTCCTGAATCCCACTCAGCATCTCGGCCATTCAGAATTGGAAAGCCAACACTGGTCCTTTTATCTCACTAATGTTTTTGCGGTTAAATGGGAACAAATCCCTAGAGCCATTTTCAAATATCTACTGGGAAACCTTCACAATGTGATAAACTTCCACTATAAAGAACCTTCTGTGCAATGACAAGGTTCCATGGGTGTTAAAGGTTCTTCATGGAACCATCGGGTTTATTTTTGAGATTATGTTGCTGTTTGGTCTCTGGGAAAGTTTTAGGAACAGCTCTTTGGATATTAGTATAAGCAACCTGGAAAAAACACAAGACAACAGCAGCAGTTAACATTAGCAAAACACAATGCTGACAGTCCATTAAAGTACAAGAACACATGTTCTTCTTTTTGAGATAATGCTTGCCTTACTGAGCCAGACAAGTACTTGGACATGTTTGTTTCTTTCCTGTTCAGACACAGCTCCAGCATTGTTGGACTGAGTTTTAGCTCAACCCCTCTTTGGCAGGCTGAAACTGATACGAGTCATTATAATAATAACAGCCTCTAAGGGGAATGCCCAACAACATTTGTCATGCACCGAGCCAAAATAAAATTGCAAAATTTCTGTAATATGATTCATTATGGCAGCTCCTGTGTGTGGGGGATGAATGTGTGAGTGTGTTAGTGAGAGATAGAGACAGACATTTCAGGTCTCTAGACTCCTGCTTATCTACATAGACGACTCAGACTTACGGTAAATTGCAAAGACAACGATCAATAGTTTGGAGCCCGTGTCTAACAAATAATTTTTTTCAAGACAACAGATATATTGACTTTTGAAATGAGTGGGTGGGTCTTTTAAATCTTGCTTGGAAGCTGCTTTTGTTTTTGTCTTTTTACCATTAAAAAAAAAAAAAAAAAAACATTTGGGGTCAGTTTCTTTATGTCATTGCTAAAATAAAATTATAATTATAATTTACATTTACAAAACACCTATGCCCACTAAGGCTTGGAATAAAATACATTCAAAACAGTAATATTGTAATATACAATTTACAATGAAATAGTGTTTTAATAATGTAATTTATTCTGTGGTGACAAAAAAAACATGTAATACATATAAAATCTACACTAGGGGAACAATATAGACATTTATGTTTTGTTTTTGTTTAAGCCTCATATTCACACAGACAGCATTTATCATATATCAAAAATATAATACTTTATTATTATTAAATATTATTACAACATATTAGAACACACACACACACACACACACACATATATATATATATATATATATATATATATATCTTCCTGCCCCGTACCTGGGACTGATCCTGCTCACATGTGGCTAGGCCAACACCCCCGAAACCCACCTCCCTCCCCCCTGCTCATTCACATCTGTGACGAAGCGCTAGGTGGAGTGGGATCAATTTTCAGTTTATTCGAGGTAACAATACAAGCAGGGTTAAAACCAGCAAACCAGGGCAACGTAGGCAAAACAGAATTGGCATTGGGTACACAGGCAAGGAGAACAGGCGGAGAACAATCATAAACGAGAGCACAGTCTGAGATCAGAACACAAAGGCAAAACACAATGAGAAATGCTCAGCAATGACCAATGTGGCAAATCAAGACTTTGCAGACAACTGAGACCAAAGTCCTGCTTATAACTGGGCGTGAATAAGCAGGGGTTGTGGCCTAGCCACAGGTGAGTCCCAGGTCCCAGGTACAGCGCAGGAAGGGAGGTGGAGTCGGAAACGGCCAGTTGGAATTCTGGTGAGGACTCTCTCTGGTGGTGCGGAGGAGAGGTGACCCGGGAACCTCAATTGTCACCATTATAGTAATATTTTGGTTGCATTTTAGTAGAGACTAATTCTCACTAGCTGCCTATTATTAACATTGGTTGTTTATTAGTACTTATAAAGCTCATATTCTGCATTACCATATTCCACATCCCTACACCTAAACTTAACAACTAACTATTTATAAAATCATCAAATAAGTAGTTTAAAAAGGCAAAATCATAGTAAATGCTTTGTTAATAGCGAGAATGTGACCTTAAAATGACCAAGTGTTCTTAGCTCAAGATCAAACTCTACTGAAATCAGTTGTATGTTGAGTCTTCCACACTGAGATCTGTTTGATTTGCTGTCTGTGTAAAGCAATAAAAAACAGTCACTTATGAAACGAGGGCTGTTTTAGAAGGCAGCGCTCTGTGTAGACAGTAGTGAAGAATAGACTGCAGGCCGCAGGTCCCTTAAAGACTGAACTCATTTCAACTGATTTGTGATGAGGGCATCTGTGAATGAGCTCGTACCTCACACCTCTAATGTGATGCTCCCGTTGAGACTTCCTTCCTCTTCCTTCCTCATCACTGATTTGTGATGAGGGCATGTGAATGAGCTCGTACCTCACACCTCTAATGTGACGCTCCCGTTGAGACTTCCTTCCTCTGTTTACACCCAAGAAAACACATTGTTAATTACTGCTAGTACTAACGGTCGCTATGCTGCCACAGGGCCCTGCTTAATAATTGGGGCACACATCCCACTCTCTTGGTGATTATGAGACAACACACAAGGCTTAAAACACAAACTAAAGATGATATATTTCTTCTCAGCTCTGACGTATAAATGACACCTGATCACCTGAAATGATCATGCATGAAATATTATTACAATTGAAAACATTTTAATACATTTTAATACGTAATTATTTTCTGTGATGGCAAAGCAGAATTTTCAGGAGCCATTACTTCAGTCTTTAGTGTAATATGATCCTTTGGAAATCATTTTAATATGATTATTTGCTGATTACAGGAGTCATAAAAAGCCAATTTTTCACTAGCTAATATGATTCTTTAGGGTCTTAATGGAAAGTTTGTCATTTTAAAAGCTTCACGAGCTCCGCTGACCCCGCCCCTCTTTTCCGAGGAACCCTCGTAGGATCTTTTTTTTAGCCGTATTCATAGTGAAACTTGCTAATTAGCACATTATTAGGAAAGGAGATTTGTAAAGATTCATTAAAAGACATTATACTCACTGCTTCTGTAGGTGAGGCTGGATCATGAATGATTCGCGTGAACATAAATGCATTTTTGTTGATCAAGGGCGCGTTTACCTTCAAAACCAGACGTAACGTTACTCCTCAGCGTCTTCAGTCACTCAGATGTCGGGAGTAAATGACTACTGCTATGTTCATTAATACATTCAACAACAAAACACCTCAATCGTTTAGGAGTCTTGCTTGTCTCTGCGTCTTTACGTCTGATGACGGCTCACTCAGGACGGGTCTGAGGTAAGACACCAGTTCAGTCTGTGTGACATGCTGCTGTCAATCAACTATTGTGGGAGTGAAATATTTTGTAACATTATAAATATTTATAATGTCTCTTTTGATTTAATGGATCAATTAAAATATGTTTTTTTTTTTTTTATTTGTATCAATATTTCACTTACATTGTTAACCCAGTACATTCATAAGGAAACATCTCATATGAAATGAATAAAAGCTTTTACACTTGTGTTTTCAAACTCACAGAATCATACATTTTTTACCGAGATTTCCGTTTTAGCCAAGGAATTACTTATTCTACTACCTGCTGTGAACATCTTATAAATTCATGACAATGTAGCTAATGTAATACATGACAGTTATAGATCACCAAGTCCACTTAAAATAGCAATCACTTTAAAAAAAAATGGAAAGACACACTGCTTAACTCACTCTTCTACAAAAATTATTTTCCTCTATTCAGACATTTGGAACTAAGCAAAAGCCTATTTTTTGTACTATCATATTAAATAATGTGACACACTTTATGACACGCATTGAGGGAGGAAGAAATGAAGGAGGGGGGAGAACATGCAAAAATTAAAAGGAAATACAGATATCTGAGACTGGCCTATAAATGAAAAAGACTAAATGTACAAGTGTTTTTACATGCCAGATATAAACATGTCTGGAAACATTTGATATTAGGTCAGGATCGTTGAACTGAAATATCAAGACTTTTGTTTACTGGTCTGCAGTGAGCAGATAAAGACTGAACCCAAAAAACAGAAAAGGCTAAAGAGGTTTCAGTCTAATCATGTGTTCTGGATTGCAGACTAGCGACTCAATATGCAGAAAATCATCAGCGCATTCAAAGTGACAATGGTTTATCCACTAGAGTGGGCGTTTCTGGAAGACCGGAGAAATATAAAAGGGGTTAACAATCTCTTCAAAATATACAGACATGGTTGATTTATGCATCCATACATGTTGAAATACTTTAATTGCAGAGAAAAACTAAATGATATCAGCTTCGAAAACCTTATTAATATTTATAGTCACGCTTTCTATACTCATACAGATACAGTGAGCTTGTGTTTAAGAGCTATACATGCTACTTTGTCTTTGTCGCCATGACAACAGAGAGTTGAGAGCCAGAGCAGGGCTATATGGCTCCTGACGCAGAGCCTTCTGCTAACAAAGGAAGCTAAAATCCCATACCATCAGTCTGTATCTGACCAAACATGCACAAGGCATGCATATTAATTATCAAATTGACACAGAACACATGCAATGTGAGCTGAGGTCAATGAGGTTTTAAAATAATCCAAATATATACAGATCAGTACCATGAAACTGAGCATTGGATATAATGCACTGATAGTATACATACGTATTTTCATGTTACTTTAATGTAATATTTAATTCATATAAAAATGCATTAATGCATAGTGTGCAGTATATACCCTTGTGAAAAACAAGAACATTTGAGCATATACTTTTAAAAATAGTACTTATTACTGTAATAACTAAATTAAATGAAATATTTTTTTTTTGGCACTTAAGTGCATGCTAATGATATTTACAATTAAATGGAAATGTATTATAGTTTAAATGTAATGAAAATAAATTAGTTAAACTTAAAAGTGCATTTTTAACTTTATATTATCTTTTCTACAATTACATGTAATTTCATAATTACTTCAACTGTTTTGAAAGTGAGTTTAAAGTACCGTCAAACTGAAATATTTATGGTAAACTAAAAATATAATGCAATTTCTATTTTCAAGTGTTATGTATTTTATTTTTTATAATAATAATATTAATAACATAAAACTGTATAGCTTGTGTGTGTGTGTGTGTGTGTGTGTGTGTGTAAATACATGTTAATATTTTCAAAATATATATACTCTATGTGTGTGTGCTTTTAATATATACAAAGTCCATTTATATATATATTACAAGAATATTAGAGTATATTTTACTACATTGAAAGGTAAAACATATTTGGTTGTTGCTGGTGATGGATTCTTAAAAGCTATATGTGGCATATTTACTTTTGTCAAACATGTAGAGATGAAAAGATTTTGACAAGGAGGCATGTAAACACACACACATATACACACAGAGTGATTGCATACTGAGATAAGGCTGCCAGTACTGACATTTTTGAGCAGAAACATGATTTCTCTTTGCTTTTGACATTTCCCAAGGGGAGATGGTAAAAGCAAGAAGGAAAAAGAAAAAGAGCAAAGGGAAGAGAGAGAGAGTGGGGAAAGACAAGATGCCCGAGGACAAGCGTTGAGTATTATTAATGACTGGTAGCACAACATAGCTCCGCTCAGGAGAAGTCAGCTGAGTTACTCTAGACAGTGACAATTACGAAAGCCGCTCTGATAAAAATCCATTTCTCAAACACCACAGCAGACTGCAGGAAGAGGATAACCTCTTTCATGCAAGAAAAGACAGAGGAGACCAATTAAAAAGAGAAGAGTATTTCATTTCCCCCCCTTCACAATCTTTATCAAAGCAATGTGTTTGCTTATTTTCTACTAAATGAAGACTTCCAGGCCAGCTCTCCCTTTCCTGCACATGACTCTCTGCTAATTAAAAGGTTTTCTGCCTCTTTCACGCGCTTCCTTACAGATTGACAGCAAATAGGAAATCAGCACCAGGGACAGAAAGCACAATAATGAGAGGATTTAAAAGCTGAAATCTGGCTGTTTTTGCACACATTCACACTCAGTGAGGCTTAAACAGCTTAATTTATATTTAATTAAATAGGAAGGGATGTCAACCTATAAAAAAAGTAAGAAGAAATTAGAAAATTAGTAATAATTATTAGTTAAACATGCAGAGTAACAGATTGATAGTATTTTTGTGACCCAGGGAAGGGACGCTATCAGATTTATATGAAGGTCGCAATAAATGTTATTGGAAATGTTGTAACACGCTTACATTGTTTTATTTTTATTTTTCATTTATTTATTTATTTTTAGCTACTTATGCAATGTCCTTTACCCTTCTTACTCTTTAAATTTAATTAATTAATTAATTTAAATCTTCAAAGATTGACTGTCTCTCATTTGTGACATCAAGGTACAGTAATTCGATACAGTCATCACCTCAAATCAAACTGTAATTTTGTAAAAATAATAATAATAACAATATTAAAACACTGTTTTTGTGCATTTCTCTTTAAATGCAAATGAGCTGCTGCTCCCTGCAACATTATCTTACAACGAATTTGTACATATTTTGAAAGGTGGCGTGATTTAGCAAAAATCATATGAATCAGCCACCTCGTAAAATATGAAGATTGGGCTGCCCCGCCCCCTTTTCCAGAATAGGTCTGTGCCTTTATACTGTACCTCATACTTCAGAGACTCTGCTATAACATGCTTGGTTTTGATTATTATCTCTGTCATGCAAAAACCATGTGCTTTAAACCATATTAGTCGATATACAGTTTTCTGAGAGCACACACCAAAAGCATGTGCGCAGAAAGCGGCTGGCATGTCTTTTTGCACTTAAAATGTCTATTACAAACACATTTACTGTATGTTAAAAGCACACATGTTAAAAAACAGTCGGTTATGTCTGTGAAGGTAAACAGCCGGGAAATAATTGCATGCATGTTTATATTACAACTGTGTGGAAGCAGTGTAATATACAGTAAATAAATCAATAGACCCTCTGTCTCCTCTGAAGCTGGGACTCTAGTGTCCTGTGCTCACCAACTTTCACCATGGTGTTAAAACTGGTAACTGCTGTTGTTTGTGAAAACACAATGGCAGTGCCGTTGCATGGGTGGAAACATGCAGAAAATTTGGTAGAAATATTATAATAAGACTTTCTATGTTTCAGAAAAATGCTTAGCAAAACAAATGACTGTGTTGTTCTTTCTCACGTTTTCTGGGTTGGTAGATGCATCGGGAACCTGATTTAGGACTTAAAGATGAAAAAGTCAGGTTACCCTTTCAGTCGAATCACTTCAACGTTACATATGGGAACTCGCCAGAGAGACCGATTTGCCTTTGAGCTTTTA
>JAUMHG010000064.1:8839820-8859731 GCA_032359395.1 Enteromius anoplus
GTAAAAGTAACATATTTTATTGATAATTTTAGGTTTTATGCACTTATCGAAGTATCAAACCCAAAAATCGAAAATCGAAAATCGCAATCGCAATATTTGTCAGAAAAACCGCAATTAGGTTTTTTCTCAAAATCGTGCAGCCCTACAACGTATACACTGTAATTGTACAACACTATTATTTTGTATACGCCATTTAGTTTTACTGTAAATCTGGAAACTTAAATTTACAATCAGTATAGATATTTTCTGATTGACACAACTTGGGCAATTTGAAGCTGGTGGTGCATTCAACTCATAAGTTCCATCTTTCCAGCATGACTTGAATGAACCATATGCACATCATGTATGTATTCCACTCGCCAAGCAGCACTCATAACTTACAGTAAGTACTTGCATGAAGTATGTTTCTGGCTTTGCGTTTAAATGTCAGCCATTAAATAAGATCTGTTTGAAATAAATATAGGCCTACTTCATTCTTTTTTTAAATTAATTTACAAATTGCTCGAATTAATTGTACTTACACTAAGATTTACACAAATTAAGGAAATGCAGACTATGGTTTGATTACTTTTAGGTTACTTTTTAGGCAGATTTATTTGCTTGAGAGTTGAGTTAAATTGAAAAAGTTTAGCATAAAAAAGCATGCATGTTATGTGAGCAACTTCACATAACTGAACATGCAAATTTGATATTTAATTATGAAAATGTAAAATATCAGGGTTACTTCAAGTAAATGTATTAGGTGAAAATAAAAAGGATGGTGCATTTCAATGTGTTTGAAAGATAAAATATACAATAAAATCTATCAAATGTAATCTAATTACGCAATCCAGATTACATGTAATCAGTTATGACCCAGCTCTGTATACATGACTGTCCATGACGTCTATGCCTCGAAATCACAGTTTTAAAGTTCCCCTCATATTTACAGGTGTTCCAGGACCGCGGAAACATACAAAGATGACACAAACACTACTTAAATCCTTCATTTTAAAAGCAACGCGCCTGTCCCGCTGCTGAAAGTTTCAACGTAGACAGCTTGTTGATCAGCATGGGCTTCCGAGTTTCTACACAAGCCTAATCAACATTAAAACTCGCGAAACCACAGCAGCTGCAATGCCTTGACGCGCGTGTGAACGGAGCGTCAATTCAGCTGTTACGTTACGCGTCTGTTCACAGGAAGGCAGTGAGAACGGCACACGCTGCTAGTGCCACATCAACGAACACTTAAAACCACATACAAATAACAAAAACACCCTTAAAATGGCACAGAACTAGTTTACTATGGTAGAAAACGCGAATAGGGCACAAAGCTCTTCAAGACCTCATTTACTAATAAGTTTAAATTCACTTACAGCCACGACTTCAGGCCAGCAGTCAGTTAAATCAGTTTTATTTCTGTATTGAATTTTTAAATAGAAGTGAAAATCATTTACCTCTTTTGTGTCAAGATCCCGTTGAGCAGCTGTCAGTAAGTTCGCTGTCGTACTACAGAGACTGAACAAAAAGACCAGAGCAGCAAAGACACCCCTCTTTAACCCTTTACCGCCCGGAGCACATGTTACCATGGCGACCAGAGTTTCCGCCAAAGTCAGAACTCCGCCGGAACCGCTATTTATTGTCCCTCTATTGTAAAAGTAATAGTTTATACATTGAAAGGATGTTCTTCAAATATTGTTTTCAGGATGGTTCTGTCAGTTTTATTACATTTTATGACCGAGGGGGAAATACCATGTTTCCTCCATTTTTTTTATTGTCCTTAATTTCCAAAGAAACTCATTCGACCACATCCCAAACCACGTGTTGAGTTTTGTGCTTTATAGCTTTATGGAACGGAAATGTGGTAATAAAAATCCTCATTTTATGTATCACACACACACACCATGGGCTTAATCTGCACGCTGAACATTAAAGTCATGCAACTCTTCATATCAAACACATTTTCATTAAAAAGGCTCCCCTTTTTTATTCTTACTCTTACAACATTTTCACTTACTATTACAGTATTAATATACATTTCTATCATAGTTAATTAATTCCTAAGAGCTGGACCTGATCCCATTACTGTCACAATGCAAATATCGGTAATGTAGTCATGTATTATTTTGACAATACCGCCATCGACTGGGCAAAAGCGGGAAAATATATTTTCCTAATATGATCCGACTTGAACAGGTTAAGGCTGCTCATTCAAAATTAGACTCAAGCTTTGCAATTATTATTACATATAAATTATTCTAAGGAAATTTGAAATTGCAATTAATAAATCTATTTTTATAAATTAGCAGCCTAGTTACAGGAAAATAAGTACTAGGCTAATAAAGTGCTCAAAAATGGTACAAGATTCTAGGAGAAACTAAAAAACAGTTCCCAGAATAACTTTAATGGGTTATGATGTGCCAAGGTCATAAACGGTTTAATTCTTCAGCAAACTCTTACTTATGCCAACAAAATCTAAAGCATGCATTATCTAAAAAAAGACCTTGAATGACAGTTGCGATAAATGTACATTTTCTTTATTCCAAAAAGATAACGATGCAGGTCCATAACAATAACATCTTTCAGTACAATATTTACACACACATTTAAAAAGTACAATAAGAAGCATTATGTATACCGTCGGCAGACGGCTGAAGCCACTAGCAGCTAACTGGATATTATTTCTAACTGCGTGGCAACACAATTCTAATCAGGAGACGTGAATAACAGGTGATTCATGTTTGGCATTTGCCATCATCATATCTAACTGGGCGAGTGTTAAGAGCTTGCTTTTTAATAAGAAGAACAGAAAATAGAGAAACAGCCATGCCCATATTAAATTACTAGTTAGGAATGATTTGGCTTTGGCAAAGAAATAATTTCTACAAGACAGCGAGACGAAAGGTTTGTAGTTCTTCGAATGTAAAGACTACAAGGAGACAAGCCAAACTTCTTTATTACCTATTTTGAGCCATGAATAGCAGAGGTTTTGAGTTGGGCAGAGTAAAATGTGAACCTAAATAAACCCCTGCAAATAGTAACTGCTACTTTTGTCCACACACTGTACATAAACACGCTTTTTCTATCACATATGAAAACAACCAACAGCAACGTAGCCTCAAATGCAACATCTAACAACAGATATTTACTATATATTAGTTCTTGATAACAACTTCCTTTCTTTCCATATTTAGCCAATCAACATTTTTTCCGACATCTACCATCCACTTTGTGCTATAAAGTTGTGTTTCCAATTCTGTTGTGCTATTAATGGGACTGTTGTACTAGTGGGCACGGTCTAAAATGACAGCAAATGCACACAAGGCAGCAAAAGTGTAACTACATACACACAAGATTTTGATTTTGCAGTTTATCTAAGCAGAACTCGCACAAGACGACTTGTTATCAAGGGCATACGAGATCATGTCTGGACTGAACAACTCAGACAATAAACATGCACGTTATTAAAATCTAAATTAAATTTTGGGCAGGCCAATAAATAAGCAAAAAAAAAAAAGCAAATCAACCAAGAAATATATATACATTTGAGGAATACAAACACCTGGCAGTGTGCTGACATGTGGAACGCTTGTGCAGTTTAGCATATTAAGGCAATATAAGGGAAAAGTGAGGGAAAATACTGCTACATTGCTCATTAAAATGATTTAAACAAGTCATTGTGCTACACAACCTTATGTTCTGCGGCATTACTAAAAGATAAATGTGTTTCATTTCAATGCAAATATGGATATATTAGTTGTTATTTGAAATATAATTAGTTCAAACCCGTTAACTGACGTTCCTGAAAAAGTCCATGCACCAACTAACTGAACAAATAAACCTGTTGCTTCCGTAGTATAACTATGCTTTTCATAACTGTTCCCATCATTCCAAGTAGAGCAGGTTGTTCCTAGTTTAGTAAAACAGCAGTGATTCAAAACACACCAAACAGGAACAATGTTTTACTGCTCAAGTACTGAATAACTTTCATGTATAAACACAGTCTAGTGTTAACTAGCCACCCTCACGCACGTCACATGACTAGAGCTCATTGGCATTATTACATGAAGTGATTTACAGTTTTGTTGATACCATAGCTATAGACAATTACGCCACTCGGCTACGGTGTGCAATACTTTACATGATAAACAGTCAAGAGGGGGGCTACACTGTGACTGCACTGAAAGAATATGTCATTAATTTGACCATTTGTGAGTCTTTCCGCATTTAAAAAGAAGGTAAATAAACAACAACAAAAAAATTGTGACTCCTGGGGTTGGTTTGTCTATGCGGTAACAGGTTGATGCTGTATGTTGTGTCACTGTTCAGGGCTTCTGATGGAAACTCCATCCCAGTGGCCCGTCACTCAACTCCCCAAGCACCAGGTGTGTAGTAACGGTGCCTGCGGGGCTCTCAGATCTTCTTGGGTCGGCGTCCCAGATGGTAGTAGTAGGACAGCGTGACAGCGAGGAAGAATATGCGACTGAGGAGGAGGAGGATGGCAGCATTTGGTAAAGAACCCAGTTCCACCAGAGTGACGGAGGTCACTGTAACAAAGTCAAGCGAAGACAGTTTTCAAGATACGCATGGAATATATATATATATATATATATATCACGATTAGATTAAAGATCCATTCACACCAAAAACTATAAAGTTTCTAAAAATCATTATCAATATTGAAAAATGGCAGAATCCACTCCACAGCTTTAGCGATAAAGGCACAGAGAATGAAAATCTCATATAAAGTTTTATATCTGAAAGTGCACCGTGTATAAAGTTATTGCCATTTCAAGCCGTTTCGTGTTGATGTCAAAATTAAACATTAGCATATTGCCCACCCACTTGTTAATATTTTGTAATATACAAGTGTTTTTGGTCTTTTATATTAATCTATGCTCTTTATTTCTATATTAACTTGATTTAATTAGAAATAATATTACTTATAGAAAATTTGTAATTGAACCAAATGCATATGTGGAATAAGCCATAGACAACGTATGTGGCTCTGTACATGTATATACTTGAATGTTTCTGTTTAGAGATCACAACCACTAGAGGGCAGTGGCATCATGACAGTATAGGGCCATCTAGAGATGCCAAGACACAGCATACATTAGACTCTAGTTCCTACTGATACAAACCTAAAAACTGGATGGCAAAGTAGCAGGCCTCACTAAGTAACGTCCACTGGATGATAACCTTCTCAACAGTGTACAAGCCATTCCACATGATCAAAGAGAGACCTGTCAAAAAGAAGTGTTACAGTGTATATTATTCAAATGTTTAAGGTCAATAAGATCTGAATTGAATTTTATTGTACAAAAGTGAAGACATTTATAATGCTACAAAAGGTTCTTTTGTTCTTCTTAGCTTTGCATTCTTCAAAGAAACCTGAAAAAATAAATCTTAAGTAGCAGAACTGTATTCAACATTGAAATTAAGAAGAAATATTGCTTAAAGTGACTGTTATAGAATTTGTATTTTTTCGTGTTGGTCTGGATGAAAATTGCAAATTCATTCATCGTTAAAAGCTCACAAACACGGCTTTACATGAAAGCGACAAACCTCCGTAGAGGTTTGGAAAAATGAATCGTTAAACAAATCGTTTGTGAGTCGTTGAACAAATAAGAAAAATAAAGGCATGTGCTTTTTAAGCTTGCATGGATATCAACCTGTTGTTCAGTACTCCCAAAACCTCAGGAATACAATACATTTTCAAATATATTAACATCTACATTTTCTGATCAAACAAACGCAGCCATGAATAACATACTTTTGACCCCAAACCTTTGAACAGTAGCGCAAGCAAACAAGAACAACTTCCTAACAGCTAAACATGACAATGTGTCACGACATTTATTGATATGCTTCAATATACAAACTATCAGGATTGTAGTTACTATATACTAAAAACAAATGAGCCTTTAAAAGGTTTTAAATACTTTAAAATTATTTTAGCTGGAAAAAACACAGTTAAGTTTTGTTAATTTTCCAAGTGTAAAAGAAATGGCACTGCTCCAGTGAATTATACTTAATTAAAGGTAACTTATCACTGAGATACAAAACGTTCACCCTGAGACCCCAGAGAACCTCGACTGACACATACTGACAGACTTACCAATTACCAAGGAGAATCAAATGAGTGATATTAAAAACGCATCTCATATATTTAATTTTTGAGGGCAAGATTTGAAGCAGGTATAGCACTACTAGGAAAAATAGCACTGCTAATTTGTGCAAATTCGATGTCTGCAGTGGACCAGAAAGAGTCCGATTTAATGTGCAATTAAATGAATGAGCAGCGAAGAGCGTGCCGCCCCTCAGGGAATATTTCCTCCTCGCTTCTCTTCACAATCCACTGGCTGACTGGCCATTTACTTACATAACAAACACAAAAACACACATCCTAAGAGCCCCTTGAGTAGAAAACTAAAAAGACACATAGAAGAGTCTGTTAACAGCCCATCAATAGATGCGCTGACCACATGACAACCTCTAATTAAGAGTGTGAGAGACCATTACGTTGCATTATTAAAACACAGAACGGAATGAATATGACTTACTGAGAATGGCACCTCCATAGAGACGTATAGAGACACTGGTGGCCGTTTGCTCTTGATCAAATACAACTTCATAAAGCTGGTTGGGGAAGGCTAGGGCCTATAAATCACACATTTAAAAGAAATTATTGATAGACCCATTATGATACTAAAGACAGCAAGAGAGCACTGGTCCTGTAGCATTGATTAAAGTATTGAAACTTACCATAAGAGCCATGACTGTGAAAACCACAGCAGAGAAGAGGATCCATAACCTTGAGAAAGAAAAAAAACTGAGTCAATAGAGAAGACGGTGAACTTTGATTGTGAATCTTCTATAGTACTGTACGTTTCTTGTTACAGGTATCTCTAACGCTCCAGAAATGTACTTCAGCATATCATACATAGCTTATTTATCCACAACTTAGAATACAGCATTTAAAAAGTTATATCATGTAATCATGCATAAACTGAATTTGACTTGTCTTAAAAGCACATTATTGGGAACATCTCTGAGGAAAGCTAGGTGAGATTTTGATTGATACAGCAAGAGGAAAGACATGATGATTTCAACATGCTTTTCATTTCTTTGGCAAAAAAAGGAGAATGTGTATTGCCATCTACATGAATGAATGTGCCTTTTTAGCAAACAAGCCCGCCCGCCCCACGACTGACAAAAATAACAGTGAGCGCGAAAGGGAAACACACTGGCACGAGGCTACATTGCGCATGTCATGAACCCTCAAAACCGTGCGACGCATGCATGCTCCGAACCGAGACAAACGAACCGAGCGGTTCGGGGGGTTTTTCATGAACCGTGCCATCCCTAATATATACATATAATAAAAAATATTTATTGAGCATATTAGAATACTATCAGAAAAATAAATGGCATTTTAAAATATATTCAAAAGAAACAGCTAATTAGTAATAATATTTTTGATCAGCAGCTTAGGTGAACACAAGAGACTTTGACCAGCAGTGTTAAACAAAATGCATTTAATAAGAAAAAAGCTTCAGTAGTGGTTTGGACCTGACTGTACATATTCTAGACGTGCTATGTTCCTGAATGGTGCTAAATTCGAGATACAGAGACTCAAGTCACTCGGCCAACGCACATAAATTAGAAGCTAAAACTATCGGAGGGAATTTTTCTTACATAAACCACTAGCTTTAGTATCTAGAGACAGGCAAAATGATGCACGTTACTTAAACAATGGCTAAATTTATACAATTATAGAGCCCAGGGTTCAGCTGCTTCATCTGTGGCCTGTCAAAATAACTGTGCTTTAATTAAAGGCCTGCTATTTTCTGCATTGGTGACCCAAGGCAGAGGGTAATAAATGAGGTTTATAAGAGCAAACTCCCCTAAGCACTGCGGTGTAGAGTGCGGTGAAACGGCACAGGGATGTTCTTACCTCAGTCCAACGGGTTCTCGAACTGCAAACTTGATCTCATTCCCCAGCATCTGACTGATCTGAGAGAGAAAAGGAGGAAGTGAGGAAGTGAGTAAGTTGGGAAGAGAGACAAACACTACACTCAGAATAATAAAAAGTGGTAGTGACAATTTACTTCAGATGAACAAAAACAACTAAATCATTCTGAAGCATGATGAATTGATAGTGCATGGCGAGTTGTCCGCAGTTGTGTGGTGCGAATCATAAAGACATCTTTCATTTAAGTGAAGAAGTCAATCTGGTCACATTAAAATATGTACCTCTGTGCAATTTTTGTGCAGCACCGTTTTTACGTGCCTTACTGCACGTTTTGACAGTTTCACTGAGTGTCACTAAAACACAGGTGCCCTAGCAGAACCCTGGCACACTTTTATTACGCTTATATACAGTGGGGCAAAAAAGTGTTTAGTCAGCCACCAATTGTGCAATTTCTCAGACTTAAAAAGATGAGAAAGGCTTGCAATTTTCATCATAGGTAAACCTCACCTATGAGAGACAAAATGAGAAAAAGAATCCAGAAAATCACATTGTAGGATTTTTAAAGAATTAATTTGCCAATTATGGTGGAAAATAAGTATTAGGTCAATAACAAAATTTCATCTCAATACTTCGCTATATACCCTTTGCAGGCAATGACAGAGGTCAAAGGTTTTCTGTAAGTCTTCACAAGGTGTTCACACACTGTTGCTGGTATTTTGGCCCATTCCTCCCAGCAGATCTCCTCTGGAAAAGTATTGTTTTGGGGCTGTTGCTGGGCAACACAGACTTTAATAGATTTAGCAGATGCCATTAATGCAGGTAACGAGTGGAGGACAGAGGACCCTCTTAAAGAAGACGTTACAGGTCTTTGAAAGCCAGAAATCTTGCTTGTTTGTAGGTGACCAAATACTTATTTTACAGAGGAATTTACCAATTAATTATTTTCTAAAGGTAATTTCAACTTCCTTTTACACAGATCTGAATGATTTGTCGAAACATACTTACACAGGATTCTTTTGGAAACTGCAGTGATATGTACTTGTTGATACATATTTTGCTTCTCACTAAAAAAAAGTGCCCCAAGGTACGTTTATGCCATGAGACCACGTAGGAAGAAACCTGTAGTGAACACTGATGTCTGGGGGCCACCGGTGAATAGGTGGATTAATAACACACTATATTTAGCATGAAATCCAATTTGATAAATTAACAAATGCTGCCACCCACATTGTGTCTCTGATGATTTCCGCAGATTCACACATATTCAGGTTTATGGCTGTCATTCAATCCACCTACTTCTTCATAGCTGTTAAGCAAAGATGGCAACACAACAAGGAAATCAACGTGTTGGCAAACTCAATTGTTTAATGACCTCTTTGGGAGGTGAGACTATTCTATCATTAGCAGTGTATCACAGGTTCCCATATGGCTGCTTAAAACACTCAAGAAAAAAAAGAAAAAGAGCATTTACTGCTCCTGAAGGAGAATTTTGGTTTGTAAGGAAATCTTTAATTTTAGAACCAAGTAACTAATTCACACCAGTAGCTCTGCTTTTTCTACTATTCATTAAAAAATACTTTTGTACGGGAATCACACTAGAGCATCATTTTAGTCAAATTAATGAACAAATGACTCTCATGAGTTAAGGATCTTTTTGTAAATCAAAAATATACAGAATTGCTAATGCAATACGATTTACACAACAAATAACTTGTTTAACAGACAGTTTAAAAAAGATGGGTTACTAGTTTGAAACTAGTCCTTGTATAATTTATTAGCATTGAGTTTAGCACACATTATTAAAACTTTAGCAAAATTTCAAAAACGGATCAAAAGCACTGTTAATATAATATTACTTATTATTTATAATTAAAAACACTACAATTTTCAAATGTAATTAATTCCTGTGATGGCTAAGTTAAATTATCAGCATCATTATACCAACCTTTAGTTACTGAATCTAATATGCTGATCCCTGCTCAATAAATATTTAATATTATCAACAATTTTGAAAATAGTTGTTCTGCTAAATAATTTTCATGATTCTTTAATTAATAGTTTAAAATAACATTTTTCTTTAATTGAAAATCTTTTTGATTTTACTTTCACTTTTGATTAATGTGCCCTCGCTGATTACAACTATTGATTTCTTTTTTTATTCATTAAAAAATAAAAATACAAATCTTACTGACCCCAAACTTTTGAATGACAGTGTATATGCTCAGCAAAATCGTCTGGGTATAAAAAAAAAAAAAAAACTTGGCCAGAATGTTAAGATAGAGGTTAGTAGACCAGTACCTCAGAATCACATGACTGAATGCTCTTCTATAAATCTGTGCAAGAAAGATGCATTTTTAATTTGAGTCACATCTCCAGGTTTACTGACTGATGACATAATAAATGCTGCGACGGAAATGAAAGGGAAATTGTGTTTCATTTATTCTCAGTGGTGCTCAGTGAATGCAGATAAAAACGGCACACCTCCAGAATCCAGTCAACTACATCGTCAGTGTCTCTGTATGGGCTTCCTTAAAAAGACTGTGAAATGAGACAGAATAGGAGCGCAACAGGGAGTTAAGAAAGAGAAAACCAGTGGAAGAGACAGAACGGAGGCAGAGAGGTGGTAAAATAAGCATGCAGAGATAAATAGAGAAAGCACACTATGAGGGCTGCTATTGTGCAGGTCCCTGAAGATCCTGCCACAGTGATACAGCAGATGCTGCTGCTGGGATTCATACTAGGATGTGCTAATGACTTGAAAATAAATTAGATTTGGTGACTGCCAGAATGCAGATGCACACAGCTGCCCAGACAGTCACCACAACAGCACCAAATGTAAACAAGAGACATAATGGGATTTTTTGTTACACCCAACACTGCCTCCACACAGCACATATTTCATCTCGTCCTCTGCTGAGGGATTGTTCAAGTTAATGAAATGACAACACAATCCCACAATGTCTTTCAAATAGCAGACAGACAGGTTCATTTTACGGCTGAGAGTGTGAGGAGTGCTGATAGTAGAGAGTAAATTCAGATTTCGCCATGACAAGACAAGAAATGTCAAATTATAATAATAATAATAATAGGCAGGCACCTATAAAACACAATGATTAAGCGAGGTGTCATTGTTAGTTTGGTTTTTTTGACATTGTGCCAGACATTGTGATATTGATGGTCAGATTTTATCCTTCCATTGAAGTATTTTGTGCACGTCAAACCATGATGGAATGCATGACTATCAGGAAAATGGGCTGCTCAAAAGAAACAGATTCACAAAATAGATTAGATCATTATTTTTCATCGCTTTGGTTTTGATTTTGATGAGACCTTATGTGTATGATGTTCAAAAACCAATTCGTAGCATTGGGACACCGCGATCAAAGAAAGAAAAAAAAAGTGATCCTGATCCCAACAGAAAGGGAGGATTCACGGTGGATTTTAGTAACAAAATGTTATAAAACTGGTCAAATTTGCATCATATTTATATTTTGCATTTGATTTATTTAACCACTTCAGGTATAAAGTACATAACAGTACGAACTATAAGCTACCTACAAAAGGGTTTACTCATGAAAGTAAGTAAAAGACAGGAAAATTTACATTTTGGGGTAAACTAACCATTTAGGCTTTGTTTCAGCACAGTAAAGTAAAATTAAAAATAAAATAAAAAGTTGCTGTCCTTAAAAATACAAAATAAATCAAATTAAAATAAAACTAATGTCAAACAAAAGAATATATTTGAACTGTTTTGATTACAATATGTTAACTCTAGATATAGAATGAACATCAATAATTCGTTTATGTACAGTATATTTGTTTTATTTGATTGCTGTTGGGGGATCATAAAGGATCTGACTATAAAAGTAAATGGAAAGGGTTATTTGTCTCTTCCTGTTGGTCTTGACATAGCTAGCAGCAGTTACGTATATATTAGGATATAAAATCCATTTCAGAGCACTGGTAATCCAGATTTTATAATCCGCAAAAGTGTGTATCTGGAACAGCATGATCCAATTCAATACACAAAAGCAAAAAGAAGGATTTACAAATCCAGATTAAACTTTTTGAACAACTGGGGTCACGTTCGGCACAAACTGGTGAATCACAAGTGCTGCAGTTATTAAACAAGCAAAAATATAATAGTCAAAACAAAAGTTATGAAGAAATTCTGTTAAATTATGGTTATACTAATAATAGATAATAATGAAATCTAAAATGCAATATAGAAGGAGTCGTCGCAGAATTTTTTTTTTGTTTAAGCTTGACCTCAAAATCAAGATCTCTATAAATAAATAATCAGGGATTACAAAACGGTGATAAGTGAACTTGACAGAATTTGAATTGGAAAACAACTAATAACTAGAACTACAGAACTAACTAAGGAACCAAAGTCGTTTCCTGCATTACCAAAAAGAAAAAAAAAAAATGCACTAGTAACAATCTGTTGATATGGAAAACGGTCTGTATCTGTTTAAAAATACATATTTTATTTTCTCTTAATCATTTTAAACATTTCTCTAAAAGGATGAGCTAGACAAATATAGTATATCATCAGTGTCAGACAAAAATCATGCATGTACAAAATTGCTACTTTTAGAAAACAAGAAAAACACAGACACTTTCATGTTCCATTCTATTATTAATGTTATTAAAAACACCACAAGTTTTTGACCAATGAATGTTTTGTGCATCATTAAAATTGAGGAGTCCCATTACATTTTCATCACCTTTCAAGTTAAAATTTTACCTGGAAGTTTCCTTTCATTGCGTGTGTTTACATGGACCCTCTTAATGCGATTATTATGAGCAGTATTGCGATTAAACTTTACCTCATGTAAACACAATACTTCGATTATAATAATACGATCATGCTCATAATCGCAGCAAGCATAATCGTATCAACAAAGTTGGCCTACGCTGATTTTTTTTAATCATATTATACAAACATGTAAACATCTTAATCCAAATATTGCCGCTCTGACCAGTGTGTTTCGGCAAATAAAATAGTTTAGTTTTGTGTGTAGTGGAAAAAGTATCATTTTTCGTTTCGGTTTTCTTTTAAATCAATTTAGAAAAACATTTAGAGCAGTTTTGTTCGTTAAATAGCCTACACGTTTTTGTTTTTTAAAAGCAACGACCAATTGGCCAGCGGCAGAAAGTGAGCTGATGCCTTTTCAAATCATCACGACTTGCCTAAAATAAAATCAATGTGCCTTCTAAAACAATTTAAGCATAAAAAAAAATGTTTTAACGTTAAACCTCACTATAAGAAAAGTGCGCTAGCCTAGCATTTCCACATGTGTTCGGAGACTGAAGCCCGCTCTCCAGGACACAGAGGCACCAGCGCAATCACAAAATAGCAATCGTTCTCATTTTATCTGATAAAGGTAACATGCATCACTCGGACCTGTAAAGGGTCAACTTTTATTTGTGTGCACTGACAATATCAACTAAATGTGATTTTCTGCCTTCGCTTCTTGAACAGGAGAAAAATGAACCGAAAAGACATGATAAACGTATCTATAGAAAGCTTTGAATTACTACTTAACACAAAAAATCGAAAACAAAACCTCACCAATGTCTTTAGTAGTAGTTTGGTAACTTACCTGCGCTCTTTCTGAATCCATAATTTGTCATATGCAATGGGTTATGTGATTTTGGCAGTAGAACATTAACCACAATTCTTAGCCAATAATAAGAATATGGAAATAGCATGTAAACGGGAGTGAAACGCTCGTTCTCGACATGTTAACATCATAATGCGATTAAGTCCTTACTCACATTATTTGTGCGCATGTAAACAGTCATTGAGAACAAGGACAAAATCTTGTTCTATAAAAGATAAAGTGCTATGCAAAAGCTATTTAAGGCTATGAAAAGATGGCAAATACTAGATTAAGATCATTTTCTCCGCTACACAATACATTAAACATATGTTAATTCAAAGTTACTCTTGAATTTTTAAACAAGCTGAGAGTGTATCTAAACTCTCCGTGTTGTACTGCATTCAGATTATTTAATACTTTCCATGTTAAATATTTGTTAAAGAAAAGTAGTAAAATAATGAATACAAGGTTTCTGTCATGATTGGAACTGTTATAATAAATAAATAGCCTGAATAGTTTTCAATTGTATTTCACAAAGAACAACGGTAACAGTTAAAAATAAAAAGATTTACAATAAGAAGTTAAGATTACAAGAAGTAACACAGAGTCACATCACTACACAGACTCTTCTGCTTCCTGGTCAGAGGTGATCAACTGTAGTGATGACAGATTAAATTAAATCCAATTAAAATGTTTAATCGGTCGCATTTCATTATAATTCACAGCAGCAAAGATAAAATTTCAAGCTCTAAAGGGTACTTTACCAACTGGCTAACTGCAAATTGCATTTTATCTGTTGGTTGGTTCTGTGACGGCCATCTTATTTGAACAGCGTAAGCAGCAGAGACCTTTCTAAACTCTGAAATAACCCAAATATTTCAATCTGCTGGCTGCTTTGCCCTCTGCAAAAAAATTCTCAGCGAGTGCCTACATCCTGATTAGAGGCTACTGCAGGTCAGACTCTGAACACAGAAGATAAAAGCCAGGCATAGCAATGGGAGTGATCTCATGGGAGCCATTACCAATGCCCAGGTCGACTTTTATGAAAAGACATGTAAACAAAAATTGCCCTTTTGAAGATATCTTAACACTGCAAACGGACAGAGAGTTCAGTGCGTTAATTACACATCTTTCCACTGCCCTCTCTGTTTCTACCGCTGTTGCTAAACTATTGCCAATGCAAATGCAACTTCCACTCAGATGCGCTGCGGGCCATTTCCACCAAAACACTGCGCCAAAATAAAAACAGCGCTCAGCTAGGTGTGTATTGTGCGATTGTGCATGTGTACAGACGTGTGCATCTGTTTGAATGTGAGTTTGGCCTCTGGCTGTTGCGCCGTTACTGAATCATGCATTTGTACAGTCATTCTAGCACGCATGGTTTTCACAGGAACAGACCCTTCTCCAGGAAGCAGACCTGAATCATGAGCGTGAGACCTATTTAGCAAGAAACATAATTCAGAATAGTGTGGCACAGGGCAGAGAGAAGGCAGGAAGGGGAAGAAATAAACAATGTTGTTTTGGAGGGGATAATCTTTCATCCTTCATCAAGCACCGGCACATGCATGAAGGAAATGTTTGCAATGCAGGGAAAGGAAAGCAACAGAAATCCTACTGTTAATCTGTCATTGGAAGGATGTGACTCATCTTAACTACAGTCAAATTATCAACAGTGAGGTAAATGCACTTTTCCAACAACAACAAAAAGTTAATACACACACACAAAAAAAGATATTATAAAAAAATTAATCTGTCTGTAAATATTTACAAAATGTAAACATTTGGAAAAGCCAGAGGCACATAGTGTTACTCTGAGCACAAATGATTTTCATTGTATAGACAAAAATGAAAACATGCTTCAGAAATTTTTTTTTGCCATACATATTTGTAATGACATGAGGGTAACTAAAAGTTGACAAAATATTCATTTGTGGGTCATAACATTTATAAAAAGTTAATAAAAGTTAACATTTATAATGTTACAAAAAAAGATTTCTCTATCATATAAATGCAGTTCTTTCATGCCTGTATACAAAAAAAACGTACAGCACTGAATATTCTGAATCATATAATGATAATAATGAGTATTAATTAGTGTTTGTTTGAATTTATGTATATAAATGGACAGAATTTACAAATAAATGTTTACAGAAATATAATAATATATAAATGCTAGTTCCCACTTTCTAATTTTCGATTTATATTCTAATTTAAGTTAATTGTAGTCAATTACTTGTAATTCTTCATTTGAATTTTTGTTAAATCAGAGAAATCCTGCTTACATTATACTGAATATACTAAATAGCCAGAGTGTGTTAACCAGAAATGCTTCTAAAATGGCCTTGTTACATCCTACAAAGCCCCTACTGTATATCAGTGAGATAACCACAGAGCTGAATCAGACGTGCTGAAAGGGGAAGTGCAGAACGGGGCCCTTACCACAGCTCTTAGTTACCCTAACGTCTCCAAACAAACTAAGACCCTTCACTCTATATACAGGAAACGCAACCCTCCGGCTCATGGAGAAAACAACAGCCGTTTCTCCAGGTCACGCTCGCTTTCCTGTGTGTGCGCAGCTTGAGGACGACTGAAAAGTAAAATGGAGTGCTTCCTTCTTTTATTTTTAGTTGCAAATGGGTTCATCGTTCTCTCCCGCAAAACAGATTTTCTAGCTCACCGGCGAGGACAAACAGCCTCAGATATGGGTACAAGCATCAGAGAGCGCATTTCTGAACAGGACTTACATGCAGTAAAGAAGTTTTTCATATCCCCTAGAGATGCCGGATTACTGTGGGCACTAAGTGCAGATCTAATCTCTGGATAAAGCTAATGATGTACAAACAAAACAAGAACAACTAAAATCAGAACACAAGTTTTACTTGCTTTATAGTAATAGCAGTAAACAGATAATCAAAGACAAAAACATTCTTTTCAAGCGCTGCATTTTTTTATAGCTATGTTTCTTTGGGTGAATATCAATCATTGCCATGATTTATAAATAAAACAAGAAATGTTATTTTATTTCATTTTATTGTAGCCGGTCACAGTATCATTTGTTTTGCAATGTTCACCCTATTGCAACACAAATGATTTCATCGTAACAAAAACCCTGCCTCATTTATTTTAACAGGAGTTTTGATGTGCAGAGCTCAAGTCGTGCACACTGAACTTGAAACGATAGCTCTAGTGAAGGTTATTTAATCACTTTCTGTATATAATTTGATCAGAATTTAAGTAACAGGTCATTTGAGGTAATTGATCTGCTGACACATAAACAGCAATTAAACGTTTTGTTACAAAAATATCTGGCTGTATGTACTAAAAAAATCCTACAGGTTACAGATGAGTTGTTAGTATTAACACACTAACTCATGGCTGTAACCAGGATTTGAAAATTAGAAAGGTCTGGAGATGTTTAAAATTGCTATAACACCTAAAACTCATATACACTACATCTAAACTTTAAATGAAAAGGACGTATATATGTTCTTTTATTTTATTATTATTACTACATAACTCACAACTCTCTCTCACATGAATTACTAACATGTCACAGCATAAGAGTGCGGCCTCTATTTTTCATATTACATGGCTGGATACTTTTCAGAGAGCCTGTGTGTGTGTGTGTGTGTGTGCATAAAATCTGATTAAAAACATTAATTTGTCAATTAAAAATAAGCTTTCCTGGTAATAAGTAACATATTTTTCTCTTATGGCAAACTGATTATTTAAGCTGAAATGCGTTTCAAAAATTGCTAAATCTTTGCTCACAAAAAATCTGTTTCCTATAACATGTGTTTTGCCACTATAATTAAAAGTAAACGCCCACCAGTTAGTGATACATTTTGTTATTGTTGTTTGTTCTGATGGTTTATTCAGAAAATTTAAGTATTTTCTTGTTGCTGTCAATATTTATTTGAATAATGTTCATGTTTATATTTCACTTTATACTGCACTTTTTATATTGTCCGTTTTTAAAAGAGGGCAAAAATAAATGTTCTTTTTTTTAAATAAATGTGGTGTTTTGACTTAATCTGTACCTTTTTCCATTTAATATCGTCTCTGTACCTTGATAACTATGTTAGAGCTCACATACAGTACTGTACAGTAATACTGATGTACCGAAACCGGACCGTTACTGTGGCCAGAAAACCGGGATAGAAACCGAACTGTGGGCTCACTATTCCGTTGCATCCCTAATAATTAACATTGCAAGTACATGGCAACCTATTCTAACCCTAACCCAACTAATTCACTAAAAATCTACTAACATTTTATTGACATCTATTAGATATGTTACATAGATGCAATGTTACTTAAAGTCATCAGAATGTATTAAAGGGACTATCAAAATAAAGGGAAACCAGTTTAAAGTTTAAAAAAGCACATCAGATGAGCAAAAGATTGCATTGTGTGTTTTGTACAGCTTTGAAGATGATGCGAAACATTAACATGCGTGTCAACGAGTGTAAGTTGGTGCACGAGTCACATGAAGCTTGGGAAAAGCTTTTAATAAGGACACAATAATGCAAGACACAAAGACAGACCTTTGACCTATGCACTTCTCCATCATCATCCTCTCCACCGACTCCCAGGATCTTGCGTGTTTTGAGTCGGCTCACCAGATCGGTCTGACTGTGTTTCTTCATCAGAGGTGGATGGGGTTTAGCAGCCATTCCAACAGTCTGCAGCGGAGAACAGGAGTGTGAAAGCAAGATCATATTTGATTTGTCACTACATGCTCACACACGTACTGTTCGTGCAGCCACACATACTCCTGTGCAGTGGGAAGGGAGTTCTCATTCTTCTATTTATTCTAATGAGACAGATTTTAAGGGGACCAGGTTGTCCTGACACACCAGTGAACCCCCAACGAGGCAGAAAATTACTCAAGGGAACCAATTATATTTTGTTCTCAAAAAGGCAGCAGATATAAATCACATGAGACAAAATCTGTCTTGACAAGCTGCACGTTTCCAGTCAAATTGGGACTATGAAAGCTTCTATGAGAGAACTTGGATCTGAACGCCCTGACATGTGGACACAGACATGTAGCACAGTGTCTGTGGTTTTATATGTACAAACTGTGGCCTTGTTTCTCATGTAATTTCCTGTTATTTGGACATTACTTCTCAGAATTGTGACACACGAGGCTTTCAAACAGGCTGGTCGCTCGGACACAAGTGTAGTCTTACAGGGAAAAGGGACATTTGAATGTCAGAAGTACACAGCGCTTGGCCTGCAGGAATATATCTGAGGTGAATAAATAAAGTCCAGGGTACCTGTAAGTCAGCTGCTTTGGTGTACTGGACAGCAGAAGTACAGACAGGAGGTGCTCCCTCAGCAGAGGGAGAGAGGAGTCACAGTCGATCAGGAGAGGATGAAACACGCCGGAGGCTCCAGCACTACTGAGCCTGGAGAAGGTCAAGAAGCTGCAAGAGCTCTTCAATGGCACAATGTAGTAGTCTACAAAAAAGTGAAGTAGGATTAATTTCAGCATTAATAAAGATGTTAATTAGACCAGCAGATATTTAAAACAGAAAATTCTGAATTATAGATGATGCATAAATTAATGAATGAATCAAGCGCTGCAACACATTTTAAATAATTTTTTGCCACTCTGTCTGATGAAATGAACCTACTGATAAATCAACAGATCATGGATAAACAGGCTACTAACTTAAAATGATAAAATATCATTTAAATGGTGTGTAATAAATCCATTAATCTTAAACAATGTTTTATGTGGACTGCATAAGACTGTCAAATGATTACACACCGTTTACAGTAAATAAGTATACATATCAAATTTATGCACTGCTGTTTAAAAATTTGGGGTAATCGATAAAAGTACATTTAAATAATTAAATAATATTTTTCATTTAAAATATTGCATTAATTTAATCAAAAGTGACATTTTTTACTTTTACTTTTTTACTTTTTTAATTACTGCTGAAAATTCAGCTTCACCATCAAAGGAATACATTATAGATATATATATATAGCCTATTAGGACAGAAAATGTTTTTTTATTGTAATAGGCTAATATTTCACATTAAATATTTTTGAGATTTTGACCAAATATGTGCAGCATTGCATTTGCATTTTCATTCTTTTTGCATAGAAATAATATACATGTATTATAACATATAATATAATATAACATTTTTTTAAGATTCAGGCCTTTTTTTTTTTTTACTTTTTTTTTGACTGTTTTAATGGTTAAAGGTGCCATAGAATGAAAAACTGAATTTACCTTGGCATGGTCGAATAATAACAGTTCAGTACATGGACATAACATACTGTGAGTCTCAAACACCATCGTTTCCTACTTCTTATATAAAT